>CM065589.1:265287659-265517073 GCA_033119425.1 Bufotes viridis
AACTCACCGCACACAACCGCAAACAGTCCATTTGCACAACCGCTAACTCCCCATTTGCACAAGGTTGGATACCAAGCTAGCTATGTCCCGTTCCTTGTCCTCACTGACATCATAGAAGGTCTCTTCCTCCACCCAGCCACGTACAACACCAAGGGTCCCCTAAAGGTGACAACAAGCCCCCTGGGACGCCTGCTGTGGTTGGTGTTCCACCTCCTCAAAGCCACCTTCCTCCTCTGACTCCTCTTCTTCAGACTCGTTTCTCTACGTTGCCGCAGGTCCAGCAATCGATGACAACAAGGCTGCTTCTGGTGGTGATGGTGACCACAACTCTTCCTCTTCATGCTCATCTACGGCCTGATCCAGCACTCTTCTCAGGGCATGCTACAGAAAAAACACATATGGGATGAGGTCGATGATGTTGCCTTGGGTTACCAGGTTTGTCACCTCCGCAAAAGGACGCATGAGCCTACAGCCATTGTGCATGAACATTGAGTAACACGGCCAAAAAATACCCAGCTCCGCAGAGGCTGTCCTCTTTTTTTTAAAATTAAAAAAAATCTGTTCTTACCAGTTTAATCTCTGTTTTGTCCCCTCTCAGGGGCTGGTGTAGTGAATATATTTTTGGAACCGGAGATGGAAAAAGACCCATGCTCGGTCAGCTTTGTTTGAATTTTAGTTCACTGCACGTGCGCCGTGCAATCTGCTGTGTAACCATATATGAGTGGTGGGCAGTGAGCACAGTACAGTCTATGGGCCTGACACACACTGGCAGGCAACTGCAATTATATTAAAGGGTAAAAATGTAATGACTTTTTTATCTGCAAGGCACTGTGCCACCCTATATGAGTGGTGTGCACACAGTACAGTCTGTGGGCCTGCGGCCTCTCACACACGGGCAGGCAACTGCAATATATATATATAAATAAATAAAATAAATAAATAAATAAAAGCAGACTGATGTACCAGCCCTAAAAAGGGCTTTTGGGGGGTGCTGTCAGGACGCTGTCCTTACAGCAGATTCCACACGAGGTAGTTTTCCGCGGGGGTGCAATGCGTGACGTGAACGCATAGCATCCGCACTGAATCCTGACAATTTATTTCAATGGGTCTGTGTACATGAGCGTTTTTTTTTCAATGCATCACTTGTGCGTTGCGTGAAAATCGCAGAATGTTCGATATTCTCAGTTTTTCACGCAGCCCTAGCCCCATAAAAGTGAATGGGGCTGTGTGAAAATGCATTGCATCCGTAAGCAAGTGCGAGTGCGTTACGTTTTTCACTGATGGTTGCTAGGAGATGTTGTTTGTAAACCTTCAGTTTTTCATTACGCGCGTGAAAAACCCATCAAAACGCATTGCACCCGCGTGGAAAAAAACTGAACAACTGAACACAATCGCAGGCAAAACTGAATGGCTTTGCCTGTGAAATCGCACAGTTTTCACTGAACGTATCCGCAACGCATCCAGACCTAAGGCCCCATTCACACATCCGCAATTTTTGTCCGCATCCATTCCGCAATTCTGCGGAATGGATGCAGACCCATTTATTGCGAATGGGGCCGGACATGATGCAGAGAACACACTATGTGCTCTCTGCTTCCGCATTCGCGGAGCCATGGCCCCGAACTTCCGGGTTTTGGCCCCGAAACATACGGCCGCGGCTCCGCAAAAGATAGAGCATGTCCTATTCTTATCTGCATCCTGCGGACAAGAATAGGCATCTCTATGGGGAGTGTCGGCATGGTGTGTTGCGGGCCCATCACTGGTGCGTGGCTGGGGGGAAACGGAGGACAATGACGATACGCCTCCCACAGAGGACAGCTTGTCCTTACCTCTAGGCAGCCTGGCACACATGATCGACTACAGAGTTGCCCACATTTTAACCAGTGCAGACTACTGGGTTGCCACCCTGCTGGATCCCCGTACAAAGACAATGTGCCCACCTTAATTCCTGCACTGGAGCGTGATAGGAAGATGCGCAAGTACAAGCGCACACTGGTAGACGCCCTCCTGAGAGCATTCCCAAATGTCACAGGGGAACAAGTGGAAGCCCAAGGTGAAGGCAGAGGAGGAGCGAGAGGTCGACAACGTAGCTGTGTCACGGCCAGCTCCTCTGAGGTCAGGGTTAGCATGGCAGAGATGTGGAAAAGTTTTGTCACCACGCCACAGCTAACTGCACCACCACCTGATACGGAACGTGTTAGCAGGAGGCAGCATTTCAATAACATGGTGGAACTGTACGTGTGCACACCCCTCCACGTACTGATTAATGGTTCGGCACCATTCAACTTCTGGGTCTCCAAATTGTCCACAAGACCAGAGCTAGCCTTTTATGCCATGGAGGTGCTGGCCTGCCCGTCAGTCAGCGTTTTGTCTGAACATGTATTCAGCATGGCAGGTGGCATCATTACTGACAAACGCAGCCGCCTTTCCACAGTCAAAGTGGACAAGCTGACGTTCATAAAAATGAACCAGGCATGGATCCCACAGGACCTGTCCATCCC
The DNA here is from genome assembly GCA_033119425.1 of Bufotes viridis. Lineage (NCBI taxonomy): Eukaryota > Metazoa > Chordata > Amphibia > Anura > Bufonidae > Bufotes > Bufotes viridis. Next base: position 265,290,161 of record CM065589.1, read on the forward strand.
TTGTGCAGAGTATACATTTATAACTACCGCCCCTTAACCATATATTCTTGTACTCCAGGGAACTTCTTTATTGAATCCTCATTTTTTTAATTTTACTATTATTTTGCGGGGCAACCCAAAGTTGAATGAACCTCTCCTCCCTCTGGGTGCCAGGGGCCTAAATATCTGAAAGTGGCCTTCTCCATTGGTGGGTGACATGATGCCTCTTTTGCTGCTATGGGACCTCTCTCCTCTGTCTGGGTGTCAGGGGCCTAACTTTCACGTACTTGCTTGCTGTTTTGGTGGCAGACATTTACCTCTTTTTACTGTCTAATGACCGCCCCATTGTCTGAGTGTCAGGGGCTTATATGTCGTTGAATCATTTGTTGTCTTGGTGTGAGATATTAAACTCTTTACTGTCTAATGACCGCCCCATTGTCTGGGTGTCAGGGGCCTAAATTTTGTTTATTTGCTTGCTGTCTTGGTGGCAGACATTTAACTCTTTTTGCTGTCTAATGACCGCCCCATTGTCTGGGTGTCAGGGGCCTAAATTTCGTTGAATTGCTTGCTGTCTTAGTGGCAGACATTTAACTCTTTTTACTGTCTAATGACCGCCCCATTGTGTGGGTGTCAGTTACCTATATTTCATTTAATTGCTTGCTGTCTTGGTGGGAGGCATTAAACTCTTTTACTGTCAAGCGACCTCTCCTCTGTCTGGGTGTCAGGTGCCTACATAAATGTTAATGGCCTGTTCCATTGCAGGTTGACCTGAGGCCTGTGTTGCTGTTACGGGACTGCTCTTCTCTTTGCGGGTGCCATGGCCCTCAGTCTGTGAATGAGGCCTTTGGAACTGCAGGCAGTCATGAATCCTTTTTGGCTGTGATGAGAAGTTCAACTCCCATAGCATTCCCCCCTGACGCAACCCCAACCTCCTATTCCACCTCCTCCTCCAAGTTGCCAATTGATATTGGTTAATTTTTATTTATTTTATTTTAAGTCATTTCCCTATACACTTGTTTGCAGGGGATTTACCTACATTTTGCTGCCTTTTGCAGCCCTCTAGCCCTTTCCTGGGCTATTTTACAGCCTTTTTAGTGCCCAAAAGTTCGGGTCCACATTGACTTCAATAGGGTTCGGGTTCACATTTTCGGGAAGTTCGGCCTAACTTCTCGAACCCGAACATCCAGGTGTTCGCTCAACTCTCCTCGCGAGACTTCAGGCAATAACTTTATAATTTAATTTTTACAATAAAAAAACATTTCTCGAACTCGGGTTCAGTTCCAAGGTTTTCACTCATCCCTAGTGGTCATAAACTGCTCTAGGGGCACACCGCAGGGTTTAGAAAAGAAAGGGCACCATGTGCATTAGAGGTCTAGTTTGGTGATTTAAAGAGGACCTTTCATCAGGGTAAAATATGTGAACTAAGTATGCTGACATGTAGAGCAACGCCCAGGGATCTCCTTGCACTTACTATTATCCCTGGGCACCGCTCCGTTTGCCCAGTATAGGCTCAAGTATCTTCTGTGACTTGGTTCTACTAGGCAGAGCCTAGTATCACTTGGTTATTCTAGGCGTATCCCAGGCTGTAGCGCTGACCAATCGCAGCGCTCAGCTCACAGCCTGGGAGAAAAAAAAACTCCCAAGATATGAGCTGTGTGCTGCGATTGGCCAGCGCTACAGCCTGGGATACACCTAGTATAACCAAGTGATACTAAGCTCCGCCTAGTAGAACCAAGTCACAGAAGATACCGGATACCGGGCGAACGGAGCGGCACCCAGGGATAATAGTAGGTGCATGGAGATCCCTGGGCGCCGCTCTACATGTCAGCATACTTAGTTCACATTTTTTACCCTGATGAAAGGTCCTCTTTAAATAGCATTAGCCGATAACTGCAGAGTCTCTGAAGTAAAATAAAAAAAATGAACCCTGAAGAAATTACCCCATTTTAGAAACCACACCCCTCAGAGTATTTACCAAGGGGTCTAGTGAGCATTTTTACCCAAAATGTGCACTTTACAAATAGTTCAAAGTGAAAACTGCTAATTTTACACAGATAAGCCATTCCAGTCCCCAATATGTTGTGCCCAGCATGTTCCAGTATGTAAAGAAAGACTTTGTTTTGTTATTCTGTGCTTCCTAGTTTTATAAACACTTTAGATGTGGCCCACAGATATGGCATTTCAGTGCTCAATATGCTGTGCCTAAATTGTTAGGTGAGTTGTATTAGATACTGAAATGTGGATGTCAACTGCTGTTTGGATCTGTTGTAGGGTTCAGACGGGAAATACTACCTTTTGGCTTTTCTAGCACAGATTTTGATGGTTTGTGTCACAACTATAGACGGGGAGAAACACTCACACAGTGAACCCTAGCTTAAACCTAATCCGCTGTCCTTGCCTACTTGCAGAGCAAGTCCTAAGTGGCAAGTCCACAACTAGTTGACCATCCCTATACTGTTAAGTGCAGGGAGTCAAACGAAGCACTCGCAGTAACAAATGCAGGGACCTGTTCACACATAACAAAAGACAAAACTGACAAACACACAGAGAAGGGTCGTACAGAAATAGGTCAAACCGGGAGGTCAATACAGTACCTAATCACAGAGAGGAGAGTAGACACAAAAAGCCAAGCCAAGGGTCAAAACTGGATGGGAAACAGGGTACAAAAATCGCAGAGCAGAGGGAGGTCCAAGTCAAGCCAAAGTCAAATCCAAATAGCAACAATCCAAAAAACACACAGTAGCAACAGAAGCACAGCAAGTGAAAACCCACAGAGTATTGCCAGCAGGTGTTTTAAATAGATAACTAATCACCCCCAGCAAGCATGTGCACTTACATCATCGGCGGTGGGAGGGGGGGGATGGGGTTGGTGGCTGGAAGTCGTGCATCAAGTGTCACATCGCTAGGGGGCATGGCTAAAGTGGTGCATCACCAGGGGCATGGCTTAAGTGCCCCAAGACATGACCCAAGTGATCTCACTAGGAGGCGTGGCCTATGCAGCACATCAACAAGGAGGCACAGCCTGGGAGCGCATCTGACACCACACTGCAGTGCTGGAGCCCCAGACTGCGGCACTGGAGCTTGGACAGGTAATGCAGCACCTCAACAGGGAGGCACGGCCTGGCAGGGCATCCACCGCACTGCAGTGCTGGAGCCCCAGACTGCAGCGCTGGAGCTTGGACAAGTTTTTTTTCTCTCTCATACTTTTTTTCTCTCTCAATGGAACTGTGTCAAGGCTTATTGTGGGATGCATTGCCAATATTATTGGTTCTATTTTGGGTTACATTTAACTTTTTGATCACTTTTTATTTCACTTTTTGGGAAGCAGGATAAAGAAAAGGTAGCAATTCTGCCATTCCATACATCATGTGGTTAAAATGACATGTCATTTTAACCACATGTCAGCACAATTACAGAGATACCAATGTTACCAATACTTTTTTTTTTTTTTTACATTTTACCACTTTTACATAAAGATTTTTGAAAAAGAAAATAATGTTTTTCCTTTGCCATTTCCTGAAGGCCATAATTATTTTTTATCTTTCTGTCTTGTGTGAGGGCTCATTGTTTCTGGGATGAGGTGACATTTTCATTGGTACCATTTTGGGGTTGGCACTGACACTTTGATTTGCTTGATATTTTGATATTAGGGAAGTGAGATAACCACAAAATGGCTGTTCAGGCATAGCTTTTGCTAATTTTTTTTTTTTTTTACGGCATTCACTTGATTTGATAGATTGTATGATATTTTTTATAGAGGAAATTGTGTTTTTTTTACTTTAAATTTATTTTGATTTTATAAGACACTTTTGTTTTACTATTTTTATTTTTGTCCCACTAAAATACTTCAACTTTTGAGTGTTTGATCCCTGTTTCAATGCAGTACAATACATACTGTTATTGAACTGGGGGCTGGGCCACATAGGCCTCTAGTTGACAGTCCATGAGGCTTTAGTAAGGCTTTGGGCATAGCAGCTGTTAGCACCCTGAGATTGCATCAGTATTGACCGCAGTATCTAAGGGGTTAGGTGGCATTGGCGTTTCCCCAGGCCCCTGCCACTGATCGAGCAAGTGCATCTTCTGTGTCCGCTCAAACACTGTGCCAATGCTGTACATGTACTCCCTTCAGGCTGCTCTTTACATGTATATTGCTGCTCTTTACATGTATATTGCTTGCCCCTGCCACTGATCGAGCTAGTACATCGCCTGAGTCCGCTCAAAGACTGTGCCGACGCCGTACATGTACTCCCTTCAGGCTGCTCTTCACATGTATATTGCTTGTCATCTAAGAGGTAAAGCTTCAAACAGGATCTACTCTTGACACTTGGTGTTGATTACAGCTCATCTCCAGCTTTTCCCTACACAAAGACCTCTGCCCAGGTCACAGAGCATGTCTAGAAAACTCTCCTATACAAATCAATTAGTTATCTCCTGAGACCAGTTTCTTATCAGTGTTACTGCTGTAAAGCAGATCTCTGAACAGTTCAGATAGCTGCTGTCGTAATCATGATCAGAATATAAAATATTCAAAAAACTACGATCAAAAGATAAAAACAAAATAGGAAAAAAGCATAGAATTTAGTATCTGATTTAAATTAGTAAAAAATAAAGGTGATACATTACCTTTAAATGGCCTATGACTACCCAACCCAATTAAGGTCTTTGGCATCATGTATATCATTAACGTCATCCCACATTATAAATACAACAAGATTAGTGGTTTTGTAATTATGAGCGACATAGGCAATATTCGTTTTTGCGATATTCTGCAAATTTTTGGCATAATATTCTCAATAAAATCAGAGCACTATGTCTGTAGCATGTATGTATGTATGGACAGCAGGACCTATCACACTACCTAACACCCTGCACTGGAACCAGCTACACTATATCACTATCTAACCTACACTGCCTATCTTCCACTAACTATCTGTATTATATATATGAGCTAACTAACTATCTAATGTAATTGAATAAGGATCCAGATGACTCAGCAAAGCACAGAGCACAGCAATGACACTGCTCTCTCTCTCTCAGAACTCCAAAAAAAACAGAAAATGGCTGCTTGGGAGTTTCTTATATAGTAAGGGGTAGGCAACTTTCCTATTGGTTGCTAGGGATGTTGCTAAGCGCAGACAAAGATATCTCAGGCTTCTCATTGGCCCACAAGCAAGAAGGAGGTTACTGATGAAAAAAATGTAGAATATCCACCATCCCGAATATATAGCACTATATTCTACATCTTCATGAATTCTCGAAGTGCCGATATTCGCAATAAAAATTCGCAATTAGAATATTTGCGTTTAACACTAGTTGTTTGCAGACCCTTTATTTCTTTAAGATTTTACCATTTATTGCAATACAGATTATTCAACTAGTGTCATGTTCCAGCAGGTGTGAACCCACTGTGCCACGTGTCCTACCTCCTCTAAGGGCATTGTCTAAGTGAACCCCTCAATCTTCACAGTACCTCTGATGGTGGGGATAGACTTTCCCAAGGGTAACACCAGGTCGCTACCTCTTGAGGAGCATTGGCACACGAGGCAGAAGGACTAGGCAGACCAGGAGGTACCAGAGCAAGGTACCAGAGGTACAGACGTAGTCAGCAGGCCGAGTAGTAACCAGGAGCAACAGTGCAGGACTGAAGGATGATGCAGAGGAGAAGTCAAACAAGCAATAGGTCAGGGCAGGCAGGACAGTCTGGGTCGGCAACAAGAGAGTCAGAACAAATAGGCAGGGATCAAACAGGTAGTGGAGTCAAGATACACAAGCACTGGCAAATTTCTATGTTCCAAATAATTCTCCGGTCCATTGGCTTCTACACGCTCTGGACACACTAAAGCTCTTTGCTGAGGGACATGTGATACTAGGAGCGGATTTAAACTTTGTCCTGAATCCAGTCATAGACTCATCCACTACTAAGTCCCACATATCTCAGACACTCCTTGGTAAGCTCTATAGAAAGCTGCATGAGTTACGCTTGGTAGACATATGGCGTAGTCTACACCCTACAGACAAGGACTTTTCTTTCTATTTCGCTCCTCATAAGTCTTATTAACGGCTTGACCATGTTCTGACTTCTGCACCTCTACTTCCCTCTTTTAGGTCGGCTGACATTGGAACCATATCCAAATCGGGCCATGCTACCTGCACAGTAAGTGTCGCCCTGGCCTCCCTTCCAAAGAAAGAGTGGACTTGGAGACTAAACGAATTCCTGTTCCATAACCAAATCTACGTGGATCAGGTTAAGACCCAATTGACAGAGTACTTTTTGCTCAACTCCGCCGCACATAGCTCACAAACCATAATATGGGAAGCCCATAAGGCCTTTATAAGGGGATGCTTTATCTCATTGGGCACTAGGCACTAGAAAGAAAGACAAAAAAACATTGACACACTCTTAGCGAACATCGCCTCAGTAGAAAAACTGCACAAAGCCTCATTGCGTAATGAACATGAAAAAACCCTGACGGACCTTAGGTTACAACTTTGCGGCCTATTACACCAAAGAGTAGCACGGCAACTGTTGAACTTCCAACACAGAGTATATGCCCATGGTGACAAAGGCGGAAAAGTTATGTCCTCCTTGCTCAAGAAAGCTAAAAATGTAACCGATATCCCTGCTATCAAGTGGTTAGATGGTAGTCTGAAATAGAAAACACCTGAAATAGCTAGCGCTTTCAAGGAATTTTATTCAGGACTTTACAACTTAAATCAAACTGCAACTCCAGAAGATGTACTCAGCAGAGAGCACAGCACTAAAGACTTCCTGAGCTCTCTTAATCTCCAATCTGTTACCCCTGCAGACACCCTACTTCTCACCAAACCAGTTACTACTGATGAAGTAGTGAACACCCTTAAAAGCTTCTCACCAGGCAAGAGCCCAGGAGCTGATGGTCTGACACTCTTGAACTACAAAAAATTCCAGGATATCCTCGCCCCCAAATTCACGGACGTATGTAACTAGAGATGAGCGAACACCTGGATGTTCGGGTTCGAGAGGTTCGGCCGAACTTCCGGAAAATGTCCGGGTTCGTGATCCGAACTCAACCCGAACTTCATCCCGAACCCGAACCCCATAGAAGTCAACGGGGACCCGAACTTTTGGGCACTAAAAAGCCTGTAAAAGACTCCCGAAAAGGGCTAGAGGGCTGCAAAAGGCAGCAAAATGTAGGTAAATCCCCTGCAAACAAATGTAGATAGGGAAATGAATTAAAATAAAATAAAAATAAAAATAAAAATTAACCAATATCAATTGGAGAGAGGTCCCACAGCAAGGAATCATGCGTCATATCATCCACCACTGGAGAAGGCCACTCTCATTTATTTGGGACCAGCACCCAGACAGAGGATACAGGTCCCACAGCAAGGAATCATGCTTCATATCAACCACCACCGGAGAAGGCCACTCTCATGTATTTTGGACCAGCACCCAGACAGAGGAGAGAAGTTTTCACAGCAGAGAATCATGCATTTAGATCACCCACCACAGGAGTAGGCCACCATTTAATGGGACCCCAGCAACCATGTCAGATGGCACAAACATCAGCTTCACATCACCCAGCACAAGAGAAGGCCACTTTGAGAGACTTTGACCCCTGCACCCAGAAAGAGGAGAGAGGTCCCACAGCAGAGATTCAGGCATTTATATCAGCCAGCACAGGAGAAGGCCGCTTTCAGTGACTTAGGCCTTAGCACCGACACAGAGGAGACAGGTCAGATAGCACAAGTATCAGTTTCACATCAACCACCACAGGAGAAGGGCACTTTTAGAGACTTTGACCTCTGCAGCCACACGGAGGAGAGAGGTCCCACAGCAGAGATTCAGGCATTTATATCAGCCAGCACAGGAGAAGGCCGCTTTCAGTGACTTAGGCCTTAGCACCGACACAGAGGAGACAGGTCAGATAGCACAAGCATCAGTTTCACATCAACCACCACAGGAGAATGGCACTTTCAGAGACTTTGACCCCTGCAGCCACACGGAGGAGAGAGGTCCCACAGCAGAGATTCAGGCATTTATATCAGCCACCACAGGAGAAGGCCGCTTTCAGTGACTTTGGCCCCCTGCACCCACACAAAGGAGACATGTCAGACAGCACAAGTATAACATTCATATCACCCAGCACAGGAGAAGGACACTTTCATGTACTTTGGCCCCGGCACCCAGACAGACGGAAGGTTCATTCAACTCTGGGTTGCACCCCAAGATCCTACTTAATTTCAAAAATTGATTTTTCAATGAAGAAGTGGCCAGGAGTACAAGACAACATGGTTTAAGGCAGTTATTAAGGACTACTCTGCACAAGGGAGGGTCAGGTCTTGTGGGATCCATGCCTGGTTCATTTTTATAAACGTCAGCTTGTCCACGTTGGCTGCGGACAGGCGGCTGCGTTTGTCAGTAATGACGCCCCCTGCCGTGCTGAATAGACGTTCAGATAAAACGCTGGCTGCCGGGAAGGCCAGCACCTCCAAGGCATAACATGCTAATTCTGGCCACGTGGACAATTTGGAAACCCAGAAGTTGAATGGGGCCGAACCATCCGTCAGTACGTGGAGTTGTGTGCAGATGTACTGTTCAACCATGTTAGTGAAATGTTGCCTCCTGCTAACACGTTCCGTATCAGGTGATGGGGCAGTTAGCTGTGGCGTGGAGACAAAACTTTTCCACATTTCTGCTATGCTAACCCTGCCCTCAGAGGAGATGGCCGTGAGACTGCTGCGTGGGCGACCTCTAGCTCCTCCTCTGCCTTGGCATTGGCCTTCCACCTGTTCCCCTGTGACAGTTGGGAATGCTCTCAGGAGCGCGTCTACCAGTGTGCGCTTGTACTCGCGCATCTTCCTATCACGCTCCAGTGCAGGAAGTAAAGTGGGCACATTGTCTTTGTACCGTGGATCCAGCAGGGTGGACACCCAGTAGTCAGCACACGTTAAAATGTGGGCAACTCTGCTGTCGTTGCGCAGGCACTGTCGTTGCCCTGGCACACTCATGTGTGCCAGGCTCCCCAGAGGTAAGGACAAGCTGTACTCTGTGGGAGGCGTATCGTCATCATCCTCTGTATCCCCCCAGCCACGCACCAGGGATGTGCCTGCGCTGTGCTGGGTGCCACCCCGCTGTGAACCTGCTTCATCTTCATCCTCCTCCACCTCCTCCTCATCCTCCACATCCTCCAGTAGTGGTCCCTGGCTGGCCACATTTGTACCTGCCCTCTGCTGTTGCAAAAAACCTCCCTCTGAGCCACTTCTAACAGACTGGCCTGAAAGTGCTAAAAACGACCCGTCATCCTCCTCCTCCTGGCCCTGGCCCACCTCCTCTTCCATCATCGCCCTAAGCATTTTCTCTAGGAGACATAGAATTGGTATCGTCACGCTGATAACAGTGGCATCGCCACTGGCCATGTTGGTGGCGTACTCTAAACAGCGCAACAGGGCACACAGGTCTCGCATGGAGGCCCAATCATTGGTGGTGAAGTGGTGCTGTTCCGCAGTGCGACTGACCCGTGCGTGCTGCAGCTGAAACTCCACTATGGCCTGCTGTTGCTCGCACAGTCTCTCCAGCATGTGCAAGGTGGAGTTCCACCGGGTGGGCACGTCGCATATTAGGCGGTGAGCGGGAAGGCCGAAGTTCCGCTGTAGCGCTGACATGCGAGCAGCGGCAGGATGTGAACGCCGGAAGCGCGCACAGACAGCCCGCACTTTATGCAGCAGCTCTGACATATCTGGGTAGTTGTGAATAAGCTTTTACACCACCAAATTAAGCACATGCGCCAGGCAAGGGATGTGCGTCAAACCGGCTAGTCCCAGAGCTGCCACAAGATTTCGCCCATTATCGCACACCACCAGGCCGGGCTTGAGGCCCACCGGCAGCAACCACTGGTCGGTCTGTTGTTCAATACCCCGCCACAACTCCTGCGCGGTGTGGGGCCTGTCCCCCAAACATATGAGTTTCAGAATGGCCTGCTGACGTTTACCCCGGGCTGTGCTGAAGTTGGTGGTGAAGGTGTGTGGCTGACTTGATGAGCTGGTGGAAGCAGAGGAGGAGGAAGCCGAGTAGGAGGAGGAGGCTACAGGAGGCAAAGAATGATGCCCTGTGATCCTTGGCGGCGGAAGGACGTGCGCCAAGGAACTCTCCGCCTGAGGCCCAGCCGCCACTACATTTACCCAGTGTGCAGTACCCATGCATGTGCAGGGAAGGCACAGCTGTCTTGGAGAAGTAGTGGCGGCTGGGAACCACATACTGGGGGAAAGCCATGGCCATCAGCTGTTTGAAGCTGTCTGTGTCCACCAGCCGGAATGACAGCATTTCAAAGGCCAGTAGTTTAGAAATGCTGGCATTCAGGCCAAGGGCTCGAGGGTGACTAGGTAGGAATTTACGCTTCCTCTCAAAGGTTTGAGAGATGGAGAGCTGAACGCTGCTGTGTGAAATAGTGGAGACGCTAGGTGGCGGTGGTGGTGTCGGTGGCACATCCTCTGTTTGCTGCTCGGCAGGTGGCAGCATTCCTCTCGAGGCGGAAGCCGAGGCAGCAGCGCTAGAGGGAGCAGGGGGAGCCTGAGCGGGTTCCTTGTTTTTAAGGTGTGTACTCCACTGCAGTTCATGCTTTGCATGTAGATGCCTGATCATGCAGGTGGTGCTCAGGTTAAGAACGTTAATGCCTCGCCTCAGGGTCTGATGGCACAGCGTGCAAACCACTCTGTTCTTGTCCTCAGCACATTGTTTGAAGAAGTGCCATGCCAGGGAACTCCTTGAAGATGCCTTTGGGGTGCTGGGTCCCTGTTGGCGCTGGCCAATAGCAGGCGAACTCTCTGGATGGCGGTTGTTCTGCTTTTGCCCCCTGCTCCCTCTTTGGCTTCGCTGTTGTCTCGGTCTCACCACTGCCTCTTCCTCTGAACTATTTAAGTCAGCGGCACGACCTTCAGTCCATGTGGGGTCTAAGACCTCATCGTCCTCTGCATCGTCTTCCACCCAGTCTTCCTCCCTGACCTCCTCCTGTTCAGTCTGCACACTGCAATAAGACGCGGCAGTGGGCACCTGTGTTTCGTCATCATCAGACACTCGGTCACTCTACTGTGGTGGTATTCCCATGTCCTCATCATCTGGATACATAAGTGGTTGTGCGTCAGTGCATGGAATGTCTTCCACCGCTGGGGAAGGGATAGGTGGACGCCCCTGGAAAACTGTGGGAGCAGAGTCTTCAAACAGAAGAAGAGACTGCTGCATAACTTGAGGCTCAGCCAGTTTCCCTGATATGCATGGGGGTGATGTGACAGACTGATGGGCTTGGTTTTCAGGTGCCACCTGTGCGCTTTCCGCAGAAGACTGGGCGGAAGACAATGCGGTGAACATGCTGGAAGCACTGTCGGCCACCCAATCGACTAATGCCTGTACCTGCTCAGGCCTTACCATCCTCATAACGGCATTGGACCCCACCAAATATCGCAGTAAATTCTGCCGGCTACTTGAGGGAGTTGTTTCACTACTTTGTGCGCCTGAGGCCGAACGGCCACGTCCTCTGCCAGCAACAGAGGCTCCACGGACACCACCACGACCGCGTCCTCGTCCCTTAATAGAATGTTTCCTCATTGTTGCGATTCAACTCGCACCACAATAAAATATATTATTTTTTAGCCACAATATTCCCACACTGGAAGATATAATTCCTTTTGGCGGTATTAATTACAAGAACACTGCTGCTAATTGGACACCAGATTTTTTATAATGCTAGTTTTGGTACTTAGATTCCCACACGGGGAAATATCATTCCTGTTTACAGGAGTGAAAACGTGAGGCCTAGTTTTTCTGGTCTAACAGACACCAGATTGATTAAATTGGCCTTTTTTTCACCAAAATTACAACACTGGACAACACTAATTTATATTTCTGACACATAAAAAAAAAATAATATTTCTGGCTGACAGTATTGGACTTGGCTGTAGTGGCACTGGCTAGCCTAGCTGGAACAGCACATTCATGGGATTTGCTATCCAAATGGGTTACTTTCAGTTTCACCACTGATATATTAAATATCTTTGCAGTTAGTATGGGTGACACAAGCACAGCCAAACCCCTGATGTAGTATATCTATGAAAAAAATCGACTATTGCTTTAGATTAATGGACGTTGTGGCAGCTTTTGCTGTAGCACCACAAGTCCCAAAATGACCGCCGCCTATCAGCCCAGTAACATGTGCCAGAAAACAGTCTGCCCAGCCAGAAAAAAAATTGACTTTGACTGAGCAGCTGAATCACTGTTGTTCTGATTCACAGGTGTAGATTTTTAACTTCTTTGGAGCTTTGGTTTACACTCTGTGGCAGCAAGTGCTGGCGCACCACAAGTCCCAAAATGGCCACCGCCGGTCAGCCCAGTTACATGTGCCAGTAAAAACCGCTCTGGCCAGTCTCAACAAAATAGTGACTTTCAGTGAACAGCTCAGCTGAGTTGTTCTGATGCACAGGTGTAGAAAGGTAGATCATTCAATCGCTTCTTTATCCCTGCCTATCTCGCCCTCACAGAAGCTGCATCCTCTCCCTACACTAGTCAGAGCAGTGTGACGTGCGGCGCTACGTGACTCCAGCTTAAATAGAGGCTGGGTCACATGCTGCACTTGGCCAATCACAGCCATGCCATTAGTAGGCATGGCTGTGATGGGCTCTTAGGGCAAGAAGTAAAACGCTAGCTGATTGGCTGCTGTGCAGCCCTTCAGAAAGCGGGAAGTAATCGACGAACACCGGACCCGAACCCGAACTTTTTTGAAAATGTCCGGGTTCGGGTCCGTGTCACGGACACCCCAAAATTCGGTACGGACCCGAACGATTCTCGAACTGTTCGCTCAACACTATATGTAACACGTTACTTCAAGGTGACTTCTTACCCAAACAAACCCTGAAATCTCATGTCACTAATCCCTAAAGAAGGGAGAGATCGCCACAATTGTGGGAGCTATTGACCTATTTCCCTTCTAAACCTGGATCTAAAGCTCTGGGCCAAAATCCTAGCATGTAAAATGGGTACCCTCCTGCCAGATCTAGTTGGGATAGAGCAATCAGGGTTTGTACAAGGCCGAGAGGGGAAAGATAACTCCCGCAGGATATTCCACGCTATGCATATGGCGCATAAAAGAAACTTCCCATTAGCACTGCTCAGCATAGATGCTGAAAAGGCGTTTGATAGGGTCAGCTGGCTATTTATGAGGCTGACCCTACAACGCTTCGCCTTACCTGACGCCTTTATACAGGCGATATTTACACTTTACCATGAACCCCATGCCAGACTGAAGATCAATGGTACCCTCTCACCGGCCTTTAACATCTCCAATGGAACCAGGCAGGGGTGCCCCCTGTCTCCCTCTTTATTCATATTAGTGGTAGAGACACTGTTACAATCAGTCAGACAATCTCCTGATATATCTGGAATTAAATATGGCCAGAGGGAACTCAAATGCACTGCATTTGCAGATGACTTACTATTCCTGGTAGTAGACCCAGAGAGAAGCTTAGGCCCTCTAGTACAGAAGATAAATCAGTATAGCTCACTCTCGGATTTTAAAGTGAATCATTCGAAATCAGACATTTTAAATGTAATCTATCTGCACCTAAAGCTGACGATTTACCCGCCAGATTCCCCTTCCACTGGACCAGAGGCCCAATTAAATACTTGGGGATTCAAATCCCTAAGAACACCGAAGATTTATATTTGCACAACTATGCCCTCCTCCTGGGAGACCTACAACACCTTCTGCAGAAGTACAACTTGCAATACCTGTCGTGGATGGGACGGAAAAACGTACTAAAAGCTTATGTACTACCCAAAATTTTATATATCCTACAATTAGTGCCAATATGGCTCCCTAATTCCTAATTTTCAAGCACGCGGAGCATGTTCTCTAGATTCTTATGGAATGAGAAGAAGCCCCGGATCTCACACGACGTCCTAGTCAGGAATAGAGAAGGGGGAGGCATCGGTTTGCCTGATGTGGGTAAGTACTACAAAGCGGTACAGCTCAATCGATGGCTGGAGTTAGTGGACCCCAAAAGGCAACCTGATGTATATGACATATGTAAACATAGTGCAGGCCAGCATTTCCTAAAACATCTTTGGCTCCCAGACAAATGCATACAGAATGACTTGACCATAGACCCTATGCTACGGGGACTTGGAGCAGTTTGGGGAGATGTAAATAAGACTTTAGCCCCTACTCCATCCCCCCTGATGTCAGTGAGCCTCATTCCGGAGCTTCTTAATCGAGCAGGATGGGATAAGCCACACATTTGGACCCTATTAGAGCAGTTCAGGATCTGCGACGCTCCCTCTGACATTGAATCATTTATCCTGGACAAGCTACCACGCTCTATACTTGACTCCCCGGGATTCTTTCTCATGAAGCCCCATATCCGAGCTATGTGCCAGGGAATAAAGGAGCAGTACTCCTTTCAAAGGATGGTAGGTATGTGTCACTGAGGCTGCTACGCTCAGTGATGTAAATCCCGGAGGTAAGTAGCGACCAGTGGTGGTAGATCACTGAGTTGGTGGTAGCTGGAATTTGGGTCCGAGATTTAGGAGTGACTGAAGAGCTTGGGTGGGAAGGTCACTCCCATACTCCATCTCAGGTGTTACCGCCACTCACACAGGTGCGAGGATGATTTTAAAAAGACACTCTGCCAGAGAGCAGGGGGTGTGGATGGTGGTCTGAGAGGAAGACTACTGAACCAAACCTCTTGGCAGTGAGGAATTGCTGGGAGAAAAACTACAGCTGGTGAGAAGCCTGTATCACTGTGTTTTGTTATTTCATTTGGACTGTTCTGTTATTTGGAGAAAGCAAGCCTGTACTGTGTGCCTAATAAACCCTGAAAAGAGACTGTCTGAGTGGTCCCGTCTGACAGCTTTTTCTGCTTGTAGGATGCCAGGTCAACCCTGTAAAACCACTCTTCCTCAGAGAGTGGGAGAAGGAATTGAACAAGGTCCTAAATGATGCAGAAGTCAAAAAGGTGCTGAGATTCTCCCATCGTTTTTCTACCTGTATAAGATTACAGGAGAACCATTTTAAGCTACTTTCTAGGTGGTACAAGACTGCAGACTTTCTCTTTAAAAGAGGCTTATCGGCTGCTAGGGAGTGTTGGAGGTGTAGAGAAGGAGTCGTCTCCCTGTCACATATCTGGTGGGATTGCTCTAAGATTAAATCCTACTGGGAGGCAGTTGAAGCATTGATGTGTAAAGTCTCTACCCCAGACTTCAAACTTACACTAGAGATGGTGGTCTTGGCCCTTCCCACCCCCCAATACTTTCCATCCAAACGGAACTTACTTTCGCACCTTCTGGCAGCGGCCAAATTGCTTATCTCCTTGCATTGGCTGATACGAATCCCCCTCTAAGATGGAATGGATAGCCAAGGTAAACCAAATCTGGGTGGATTAATAGGACCCATGACAAATTCTTGAAGTTATGGAACCCTTGGAGGTCCCTGAAGGAGGTGAATCCTGGTTGACTGTCTTGTCTCGTCTATCATTAAGAGAGCCGGTCATTATATGTGTCTCCCCCCCCCCTCTAGTATTATCCGTTTTAATTTCTTTTATTCTTCTATCTTTTCCCTCGCAATGTCTCTCGGGACAGCTCTAATTAACATATTGTGCTTAGGAGTACTGGTATTGAGGATTCTTCTTCGGCAGTGCTCATTGTGAGAGAGACCTTTTGAATAATTGTACTGTATTTCAGTTGTCATTACTGTGTATTTAGCTATTTGCTGCTTCTCCTTCTGTGACATTTTACTCACCTTGATCTTCGAGTGTACATGGTAATGTCCTGATTGTAACTTTATTATGAAAACTGATAAATAAAGAATATATTAAAAAAAAAAGATACACAAGCACGGGTCAGGTACACAGGAACACAAGCAGACCTTGACACTGAGGCATCTGGGAAGGGGACTGAGCCACTTATATACATGCAGGAGGGCTAGGATTGGTCAGCGAGGTCACATGATCTAACCCATAAAGCACAGGAAGTGATGTGCGCTGGCCGTTAAGGAAGTGCTGCAGGGAACAAGCAGCAAGCATGCTGTGGCCAGGGCTGAATAGAAACTGTGGAGCAGATGCCAGAACAGTACCTACATGGACAGAGCCCAAGACTGCAGCTGTGAATGGAGAAGCACTGATAGCAGATCACCGCTAAACATGGCGCCCAGGACTGTGGTGGTAAGCACGGGAACAGCAGCGCACAGCAGCCACTGTTACAACTAGTATAACCAAGAAAAGAAGTCATAAAAATCATCAGAAATAATAGAACATTTTAGACTTCGGCAATGACATATAAAATGAAAGGAGGTATTTTGCGTAATCTGATGAACTTGCTGCGACCTAAGATTTGTTTCGGTAGTCGTGTACAATTGCAGATCACTTGTAATTAACTTCTTACTATATGTATTCCAATATAAGTAATGTTTCATGCCCCAGGTGTTGTGCAACAAAGACTTCTTGACTCAGCCTGGGGAATAAAGAACTGATAGGCTTAGATGGTCTCAGCTGTTACATCCACCTTGAGATGCCTTTCAGCTCTTCCTTTATGACAACTGCTTGATTTGTGATTGTTGATAAAACCTAGTCCTCCTAACTCCTTCAGTTGTGTTCCCCTGATATTTAAACAAGTAAATGGCCATTTTTCTAACTTTGTCTTTGCTGGAAGAGTTATTAGTCCATGTTAGAGTTCTTTTGTTCATTTCATATATCACTGTTTTACTGTTGCTATGTCAGCTGTGAGCAACAAATCTATTATGATATTTGTAGACAGAGTTAAAGGGGTATTCTGGTAATGTTAAGTTATGCCCTATCCACATGATAGAGAATAGATTTTAGTTTGATGGGTGCCCAACTGCTTGGACACCCACTGATCACAAGAACAGTTTGCTCTATATTCCATAAGGACGTGCACTCTACCATCCCAATTCATTTTTATAGGAACTGACAGAAATAGCCAGCAATCTCAAAAAGAGTGAAGCCGACCCCCACCGATCTAATAGTAATCCCCTATTCTGTGGATAGGGTATAACTTCAACTTTCTCGAGTACCCCTTTAATGATGACGATCATTTAATTCAGTTCATTCACCTGATTAGTAGTTAAATTGGCATCTGATGAACTTGAAGATATTTAGGGTGCCTGTACAAGTAGTGGTTGTATGTGTGCAGTGTCCCCAATCCAAATGTTAATGTGACTGTATTTCATGCACTGTGTATCCTCCATAGGACTGAGAGGTTCCCTAGTTGCTGTGGCATGTAGTGCTGGCACCACCCTTTCCTCTTGGTGAGGACGTGAGTCAGTCTAGTGTTAGCTATAGAGGAGCAAACAGATAAAAGCACTGAGCAGGGTTAATAGAGAATCTTTCTGCCCTGTTCCTGACAAACTGTGCCCCCCGCCGCACTAAACACCTGCTCTGATGCCACACTACTGGACGGGTAGGACAGCTTTTCCAGGGCAAACTCTGCTAGTTGCGGCCACAAATCCAGTTTGGCTACCCAGTAGTCCAGCGTACCTTCCTTGTGGGGTGGCAGGGTGCTGTCCAAGTTTGCCACCACCCGCTGGTTCAGATCCTGCTCTATGTCTAGCTGCTGGTGAGTCAGCGGCTCTAGACTCAGGATGCTGCTGATGGAGCTGGTACTGATCTTGCCACCCCACCCCTCCACAGCAGCCATGGCAGTGGAATGTGGGTGCAGAAGGCCCCCCTGGTCATACCTGCGAGAGGATGGATGATGGCACAGATAGGGTGCGGCCAACTGTATACATAGGATGTCCAGTAGCGAGGGTCCAACAAGGTGGAGAGCCAGAAGTCATCCCTCTGCCAAATGGTGACAATTCGGCTGTCACTACGCAAGCAACTGAGCATGCAGCGTGGCACATTTGTGCAAGTGACTCGGAAGGACTGCCTCTATCTACACTGCATACTGCCATGGTGTGTCGGGGTCCTCTGTCTCGTCTTCCTCATCGCCCTGTAGCTCCTCTGGCTGTTCCTGCTCCTCCTGTCCTGTCAGCTGAGTAGAAACATCATCCATTTGGCTACACATTGCCTGTCCTCCAATGTCCTCCTCCCCCTCTTTCTCCTCTTCCAGTTCAGCCCACACAGGGATCATGTGGTCATAAAATCGAGGCACCACATCTCTTGTCCCCTGACCAACCTTTGTTACCACCATCTGTTTCAGGACATAAGGCAGTGAAACTACGTTGTTCGGTACAACGTCAGTCCTGGCAACTGACATATAACGTGGCATCCCCAAAGGGCCTGAGCAAACAGCAGGTGTCACGCATGAGCTGCCACTGGCTGACATTAAAGTTACACAGGGGAGTACTCCTATCCGCGATATCATTAAGAAATCGTTGATGGCCTTTCTCTGGAAAATGTTGCATATTAGCCTATGCTGGGTGATGCCATTCTGCCGAGTGGCTGAAATGCATGCACTGTTTTCTGGCCATTTTTAGTATGTCTTGCAGATGGGTGGAAGAATTCAGGAACCGCTTGACAACCAGATTGAACATGTGTGAGATGCAGGGCGCATGGTTCAGCCTTCCTTGACGCAACAGCAACACCATGTTCTTCCCATTGTTGGTCAGCATGGTTCCGGTTTTCAGTTGTCATGGAGTAAGTCAAGATTCGATTTGTGTGACTCCGCTCCCCAAGGCAAACCAGGTGCAGAACAGCATCACACCGCCGAGCCCTGCACATGTTGTATGCTGGTGGGGCACTGTGACTTGTCTCTTTAGTGGAGTCTGAGGACATGGTGGAGGATGAGGAGCAAGAGGCGGACATTGTCGCAGGACCAACAGCGTGACAACATGGAGGTGGAAGTGGTGTGACCTGCCCAAGTTGCTGGTGTGGCTGTGCAGGAACGAAATTCATCCACTGGGTAGTAAAGGACATGTATTGTCCCTGACCGTAATTACAGCTCCACAGGTCGGTGCTGCCATACACTTTGGCAGACACCGACAGGCTCAAGAACAGGCCCACCTTCTGTTCTACATGTGACTGCAGGGCTGGTACTGCCTTTTTCGCAAAAAAATGACGGCTTGGGACTCCCCACCTCAGCTTGGCACAAGCCATCAGTTATCTGAAAGGAGCAGAGTCCAGCACTTGGAAAGGGAGGGACTGAAGCACAAGAAACTTGGACAGCAGCACGTTCAGCTTCTGAGCCTTTGGATGCATGCACGCATACTGTTGTCTCTTGGCAATCGCTTCAGTTATCGATTGCTGGCGGAATGACAAAGAGTTGGAGCAGGAGTATCTGGACCCGCAGAAGATAGTGTTAACAGACAGCTTCCTTTGGCTGAGGTGGTGGTGCCTTGACTGCCTGAAACTGGGTGTGCGCCACTGGGTGATGTAGCAGCAGCTGTGGCAGGCTGGAGCACCACATCAGAGCCACAGTTCTCCCAGGCCACTTTATGGTGATGCTGCATATATTGACACAGGGCCGTGGTTCCAACATTGGCACCCTGGCTACGATGGACCTTCTGCCCACATAATCTACATGTGTGTCACGCACACAGGGAGTGGGGTAGTGACCAATGAACTCCACCCCCACCCCTGTCTCTGCCTACTTGCCTAGCAAGTCCTAGCGACAAGGGACAACTGCTCGACAAACCCTTAGCTAGGATAGTCCAGGGAAGACAATAACGGCGGCGGAGCGGTCTGTGAAGAAACAAAAGGAGTAACATGACGTTTCAGCAGAGATTTATGGACCACATCATGGATGTGGAATGAATCAGGTAACCCTAATCTAAACAACACTTGGTTGATTACTTCCGTAATCTCGTATGGACCTATAAAACGAGGTACTTGTTTCACATGGGACACATGAATCAGGGGAAAAAATCAAAACATCATCAAGGTAAACAATTACAAATTTACCCAAGAATGCCCTAAAAATATAATTCATAAAGTTTTGAAACACAGCTGGTGCATTGCAGAGTACAAAAGAAATAACCAGATATTCGAAGTGTCCAGCTGGTGTATTGAAAGCTGTCTTCCACTCGTCTCCCTCCTTAATTCAAATCAAGTTATATGCCCCCTTCAGATCAATTTTAGAGAACCAGGAAGCCCCCATTACCTGATTTAAACAAATCAAGAATCAATGGAAGGGAGTATTGATTCTTGATCGTAATCTTATTCAATTCCCGGTAGTCGATGCAAGGTTTGAGGTCTCCATCTTTCTTTTTGACAAAGAAAAATTCTGCCCCCATAGGAGATACAGAAGGCCTAATGTGTCCCTTGCTGAGACTCTCTTCAAAATAATCTTCCATGGCCTTGTGTTCAGGTCTGGAAAGATTATAGATAATTCCCTTGGGATACCTGACTCCCTCTACCAATTTAATGGCGCAATCATAAGGTCTATGGGGCGGTAGCAACTAGGAGTTCGAGGACGAGAAAACATTCATATATTCTTTAAGAGTAAAGGCAATGCATTGGATTCTGCTGAGAACCCCGCTTGCACTACGGACAAGCACGAGTCGCATTTAACCCCCCATCTCATCAATTTCCCCTTGGTCCCCAATAATGGCGATATGTAACTGGAGTCAAGGCATTCCCAGTACCACTTCTACTGGTAAGTTTTCTAGAACCAACAGAGAACATATTTTAGCGTGAAACATCCCCACAGTCAAGGATATGTCAGGGTTAGAATACTTTACAGTACCACCCACCAGAGGGGTGTGGGTAGTGTCAAAATTGGAATACCCAACTTTAATGCAAATCTCATATGAATAAAGTTGGCAGCAGAACCTGAGTCAATGAATATTGTTGTGCGCGAATATTCAAATTTTTTTCACGAACATCGGCACTTCAAAAATTCGCTATTATTTCGACAATAGTGATATATATTCATAAAGATGAATATTTGGTTGTGGGACAATGTGAGAAGGCTGCAATATTGTAGTCTGTAGTGAATTAGAATATTCTTCATTATTTAATTTTTTTTTCTCTTATGTGAAGAATATAGTGCCATATATTCGTTTTTTGAGTATTCGTTATTTTTTAACATCTGAAGTAATGATCCCTCCCTGCTTAAGTTGCTTTTGGGCCAATGAATGTTCACATTAAATTGGAAAAAATGTAAAAAAATAAGTATATATAGCACTATTAGCGAAATATCGCAAATTCGAATATTGACCCTGCCGCTCATCACTATATGTTAATACCCAAGGAGACAGTAATAGGTACTAATAACTTGTTCCTGACCACATTAGGAAATATCTGGTTCTTAAGCTCCCCCGTTTTGGTAGATTTACCAGAAGAATGTTTCTTGGAGCATTGGTTAATCCAATGGTCTGACTCGCCACAATAGAAACAAGCCCCTTGACGGCGACTCTGATCTCTACGAGTTATCCCGACCTGCATAGGTTCCTCAGAAGAGAAATCGGCTCTGCTCACAGGACAGACCTCTGACTGGAGCACCTCCTGGGGAAAAAAGCAAGCATACCTGCCGCCGTCTCTCCCTAAAACGTCTGTCAAGTCGAACAGCGAGTGTCAGTCTCCTCTAATGTCTGAGGAAGCTGATAGTTCACTAACAGGTCTTTGAGAGTTTCAGACAACCCTGACCTTAACTGGCTTTTTAGGGCTGGTTCATTCCAGCCAGAAGGAACACACCATCTCCTAAACAGGGTACAGTACTCTTCGGCTGGTTGGTCTCCCTGTACCAAAGCCTTAAGAGCGGTCTCAGCTACCATGGCCCTGTCAGGTTCATCACACAAGGTGCCCAGGGCCTGGAAGAACCCCTCGACAGAGCTGAGACAACCAGCGTCAGAAGGCAAGGAATAAGCCCAATCCTGGGGATCTCCCTGGAGATGGGAGATTACAATGGCGCTGGCTCTCAGAACTGGATGACGAGGGGCGTAGTCTGAAATAAAGTTTACAATTCTCTTTGAAAGACAGAAACTTTCTACGGTCACCTGAGAACGGTTCAGGAAGCTTAATCTGAGGCTCCATCTGATAACTAGATACATGCGGAGTGGAGGCACTCTGTCCTGACTCATGTAAATTGAGTTTCTCCCCTAATTCCTGAACCATCTGAGTCAGATTAGAAACATGCTCTGTCAGTAGTGATGAGCCGGAGGTGCCATATTCGATTTTGCGACATTTCGCTAATATTTGATTGAATATTCATCATAATCGAATATTCGTCATTATTCTATATATTGCGACTGTTACGCGAATTTATATTCGCATTGCGAATTAAACTTAGATCTGCATTCCTAATGGTTGCAACCTGTATTGCTAGAATTGACGAAGATAACGAATATCACGAATATAGCACTATATTCTCAATCTTCATTATATTCTAGCAATACAACCATTAGGAACTCAGCTTTACACTAAGTTTCATTCTTAGAGATTGATCTTAGAGTTCCTAATGGTTGTATTGCTAGAATATAACAAAGATGACGAATATCACAAATTCACGAATATAGCACTATATTTTCAATCTTCGTTATATTGTAGCAACAACCATTAGGAACTCAGCTCTAAGTTGATTTCGCAATGCGAGTAATTCAGATTATATTAATCGCATTGCGATTACAACTTAGTCAAATTTGTGAGATTGCGATTCTCACATCCGACAGTACATTTTAATATGGAGGCGTTCCCATGCACACAGGAAGTCGGCAGAAGCGGCAATGGGCTTTGACGAGCGGGCAGCGAGCCAGGAATCCTCCGGACAGGTAAGAACCAGAGAGCAACATGGATTAACAACTTAGAAAAAAAAAAAAAAAACGAATATTCGAAATAGCGAATATATAGCGCTATATTCTCAATATTCGCGAATTTGTTAAGTGCCGATATTCGCAAAAAAATTCGCTATTCGAATATTTGCGCTCAACACTATCCGTCCGGCTAACCAAAGGGTTCATGATAACAGTGGTAATGTGGGCCTGTTATTCTGCAACACACACAGGAGGTGGGGTAGTGACCACTGAACTCCACCCTGACACCTGTCCCTGCCTACTTGCCTCACAAGTCCTAGCGACAAGTTACTTTTTGAGAACTGGTCGACAAACGCTTAGCTAAGATAGTGCAGGGAAGACAAACAAAACATAAACAGAAAGTTCAAACAAGCTGAGTCAAAACCAAGAGAGCAACAGGTACCGGAAGAGCAAGCAGAGAATCGTCAGGAAAAGCCGGTCAAACCAGGAGAGCACGCCAAGACCAGAGGATGAGACGGACGGAAAATCGGAAGCGAAGCAGGAACAAACAAATCAGGTGAGTATAATGCAGGAAGGACCTCAATAACAGGCAATCTGTGGCCAACAGATGCCTGTATAAATAGTGCACTAGTGGAGTCATGTGACGTGGCCAGCGTCACATGACTCTTGAGTTCTAATGCAGCCCATACAGAGTGATCAGCTCAGCACTCAGCCCTAGTGTGGTTCCCATGGAAACGGGGGAATCACAAGACCATATGAATGGTCTTATTCATATGTTTTTTTTTTCTGCTATTTTATATATATTGCTGTACTTATGTCAGTCAAATTGGATTGATTTATAGAATTTTAGCTTGGAGTATGCTATTTTAGCTTGGAAATAAAATTAGCTCATTTTATTCATTTACTCCGAGGTATATTTACACACGTATGAGTGCCAGTCTCTTCATGTAACAGTTATTTATTATCTTTTCTGAAGGGGTGATTCAGGCGAGACTAGAGCACCTGATCCATTATTACAGAGGTGTGAGCTTCTTTACCGTTGATACAAATATATATTTCTTGTTGGACGGAAAAAGGCCTCCATACGCTTTAACCAGAAAACAACTAAAGAGTGAAGTGCGCATATATTTTTCTTGTTGTACTGAAATACGACCCTATACGCTTTCACCAGAAATGACTGCAAACGTGCAGTGCATTTATATTTTTCGTGTATTACTGAAATACCGCTCTATACTCTTTCACCAGAAATGACTGCAAATGATTTTAGCGTAAATAACAACACAAGTGACCTGCATATATATTTATCTTTTTCCACAGATAAAAGCCACTAAAGGCTTTTCAACATAGCACTTTCACCCCAATAACTAATTGCTGTAATGACAGAGCTGTATTATGAGACTATCTGGATCCCCAAGTAATGTTTCCCTGCACTTGTAAATCGCTTTTTTTCATAATGAGTAGAGATGAGCGAACACCTGGATGTTCGGGTTCGAGAGGTTCGGCCGAACTTCCGGAAAATGTCCGGGTTCGTGATCCGAACTCAACCCGAACTTCATCCCGAACCCAAACCCCATAGAAGTCAATGGGGACCCGAACTTTTGGGCACTAAAAAGGCTGTAAAAGACTCCCGGAAAGGGCTAGAGGGCTGCAAAAGGCAGCAAAATGTAGGTAAATCCCCTGCAAACAAATGTAGATAGGGAAATGATGACTTAACATAAAATAAAATAAAAATAACCAATATTAATTGGAGTTAGGTCCTATAGCACAGAATCAGGCTTCAAATCACCCACCAATGGAGAAGGTCGCTTACTATTATTTCGACCCCAGCATCCAGACAAAGGAGAGAGGTCCCATAGCAGAGAATCTGGCATCATATCAACCACCACAGGAGAAGGCCACTTTCAGTGACTTAGGCCTTAGCACCCAGACAGAGGAGACATGTCAGATAGCACAAGCATTACATTTATACCATCCAGCACAGGAGAAGGCCACTTTTAGTTACTTTGACCCCTGCACCCAGAAAGAGGAGAGAGGTTTTCACAGCAGAGAATCAGGCATTTAGATCACCCACCACAGGAGTAGGCCACCATATAATGGGACCCCGGCAACCATGTCAGATGGCACAAGCATCAGTTTCACATCACTCAGCACAAGAGAAGGCGACTTTGAGAGACTTTGACCCCTGCACCCAGACGGAGGAGAGAGGTTTCACAGCAGAGAATCAGGCATTTAGATCACCCACCACAGGAGTAGGCCACCATTTAATGGGACCCCGGCAACCATGTCAGATGGCACAAGCATCAGTTTCACATCACCCAGCACAAGAGAAGGCGACTTTGAGAGACTTTGACCCCTGCACCCAGACGGAGGAGAGAGGTCCCACAGCAGAGAATCAGGCATCATGTCAACCACCACAGGAGTAGGCCACCTTTTGTTTCTTTGACCCCAGCACCCAGAAAGAGGAGAGAGGTCCCACAGCAGAGATTCAGGCGTTTATATCAGCCAGCACAGGAGAAGGCCGCTTTCAGTGACTTAGGCCTTAGCACCGACACAGAGGAGACAGGTCAGATAGCACAAGCATCAGTTTCACATCAACCACCACAGGAGAAGGGCACTTTTAGAGACTTTGACCCCTGCACCCAGAAAGAGGAGAGAGGTCCCACAGCAGAGATTCAGGCATTTATATCAGCCAGCACAGGAGAAGGCCGCTTTCAGTGACTTAGGCCTTAGCACCGACACAGAGGAGACAGGTCAGATAGCACAAGCATCAGTTTTAAATCAACCACCACAGGAGAAGGGCACTTTTAGAGACCTTGACCCCTGCAGCCACACGGAGGAGAGAGGTCCCACAGCAGAGAATCAGGCATCATGTCAACCACCACAGGAGTAGGCCACCTTTTGTTTCTTTGACCCCTGCACCCAGAAAGAGAGAGAGGTCCCACAGCAGAGAATCAGGCATTTCGATCACCCACCACAGGAGAAGCCCGCTTTCAGTGACTTTGGCCCCCTGCACCCACACAAAGGAGACATGTCAGACAGCACAAGTATAACATTCATATCACCCAGCATAGGAGAAGGACACTTTCATGTACTATGGCCCCGGCACCCAGACAGAGGGAAGGTTCATTCAACTCTGGGTTGCACCCCAAGATCCTACTTAATTTCAAAAATTGATTTTTCAATGAAGAAGTGGCCAGGAGTACAAGACAACATGGTTTAAGGCAGTTATTAAGGACTACTCTGCACAAGGGAGGGTCAGGTCTTGTGGGATCCATGCCTGGTTCATTTTTATAAACATCAGCTTGTCCACGTTGGCTGCGGACATGCGGCTGCGTTTGTCAGTAATGACGCCCCCTGCCGTGCTGAATACACGTTCAAATAAAACGCTGGCCGCCGGGCAGGCCAGCACCTCCAAGGCATAACATGCTAATTCTGGCCACGTGGACAATTTGGAAACCCAGAAGTTGAATGGGGCCGAACCATCCGTCAGTACGTGGAGTTGTGTGCAGACGTACTGTTCAACCATGTTAGTGAAATGTTGCCTCCTGCTAACACGTTCCGTATCAGGTGGTGGGGCAGTTAGCTGTGGCGTGGAGACAAAACTTTTCCACATTTCTGCCATGCTAACCCCTGCCCTCAGAGGAGCTGGCCGTGACACTGCTGCGTGGGCGACCTCTAGCTCCTCCTCTGCCTTGGCCTTCCACCTGTTCCCCTGTGACAGTTGGGAATGCTCTCAGGAGCGCGTCTACCAGTGTGCGCTTGTACTCGCGCATCTTCCTATCACGCTCCAGTGCAGGAAGTAAAGTGGGCACATTGTCTTTGTACCGTGGATCCAGCAGGGTGGCCACCCAGTAGTCAGCACACGTTAAAATGTGGGCAACTCTGCTGTCGTTGCGCAGGCACTGCAGCATGTAATCGCTCATGTGTGCCAGGCTCCCCAGAGGTAAGGACAAGCTGTCCTCTGTGGGAGGCGTATCGTCATCATCCTCTGTATCCCCCAGCCACGCACCAGGGATGTGCCTGCGCTGTGCTGGGTGCCACCCCGCTGTGAACCTGCTTCATCCTCATCCTCCTCCACCTCCTCCTCATCCTCCTCGTCCTCCAGTAGTGGTCCCTGGCTGGCCACATTTGTACCTGCCCTCTGCTGTTGCAAAAACCTCCCTCTGAGCCACTTCTAACAGACTGGCCTGAAAGTGCTAAAAACGACCCGTCATCCTCCTCCTCCTCCTCCTGGCCCTGGCCCACCTCCTCTTCCATCATCGCCCTAAGCGTTTTCTCTAGGAGACATAGAATTGGTATCGTCACGCTGATAACAGTGGCATCGCCACTGGCCATGTTGGTGGCGTACTCTAAACAGCGCAACAGGGCACACAGGTCTCGCATGGAGGCCCAATCATTGGTGGTGAAGTGGTGCTGTTCCGCAGTGCGACTGACCCGTGCGTGCTGCAGCTGAAACTCCACTATGGCCTGCTGCTGCTCGCACAGTCTCTCCAGCATGTGCAAGGTGGAGTTCCACCGGGTGGGCACGTCGCATATTAGGCGGTGGCGGGAAGGCCGAAGTTCCGCTGTAGCGCTGACAGGCGAGCAGCGGCAGGATGTGAACGCCGGAGCGCGCACAGGCGGCCCGCACTTTATGCAGCAGCTCTGACATGTCTGGGTAGTTGTGAATGAACTTTTGCACCACCAAATTCAGCACATGCGCCAGGCAAGGGATGTGCGTCAAACCGGCTAGTCCCAGAGCTGCCACGAGATTTCGCCCATTATCGCACACCACCAGGCCGGGCTTGAGGCCCACCGGCAGCAACCACTGAGTCGGTCTGTTGTTCAATACCCCGCCACAACTCCTGCGCGGTGTGGGGCCTGTCCCCTAAACATATGAGTTTCAGAATGGCCTGCTGACGTTTACCGGGCTGTGCTGAAGTTGGTGGTGAAGGTGTGTGGCTGACTGGATGAGCTGGTGGAAGCAGAGGAGGAGGAGGAGGAAGCCGAGTAGGAGGAGGAGGCTACAGGAGGCAAGAATGATGCCCTGTGATCCTTGGCGGCGGAAGGACGTGCGCCAAGGAACTCTCCGCCTGGGGCCCAGCCGCCACTACATTTACCCAGTGTGCAGTTAGGGAGATATAGCGTCCCTGGCCGTGCTTACTGGTCCACGTATCTGTGGTTAGGTGGACCTTGCCACAAATGGCGTTGCGCAGTGCACACTTGATTTTATCGGACACTTGCATGTGCAGGGAAGGCACGGCTGTCTTGGAGAAGTAGTGGCGGCTGGGAACCACATACTGGGGGACAGCCATGGCCATCAGCTGTTTGAAGCTGTCTGTGTCCACCAGCCGGAATGACAGCATTTCAAAGGCCAGTAGTTTAGAAATGCTGGCATTCAGGCCAAGGGCTCGAGGGTGACTAGGTGGGAATTTGCGCTTCCTCTCAAAGGTTTGAGAGATGGAGAGCTGAACGCTGCTGTGTGAAATAGTGGAGACGCTAGGTGACGGTGGCGGTGGTGGTGGTGGTGTCGGTGGCACATCCTCTGTTTGCTGCTCGGCAGGTGGCAACATTCCTCTCGAGGCGGAAGCCGAGGCAGCAGCGCTAGAGGGAGCAGGGGAGCCTGAGCGGGTTCCTTGTTTTTAAGGTGTGTACTCCACTGCAGTTCATGCTTTGCATGTAGATGCCTGATCATGCAGGTGGTGCTCAGGTTAAGAACGTTAATGCCTCGCCTCAGGGTCTGATGGCACAGCGTGCAAACCACTCTGGTCTTGTCCTCAGCACATTGTTTGAAGAAGTGCCATGCCAGGGAACTCCTTGAAGATGCCTTTGGGGTGCTGGGTCCCTGTTGGCGCTGGCCAATAGCAGGCGAACTCTCTGGACGGCGGCTGTTCTGCTTTGCCCCCTGCTCCCTCTTTGGCTTCGCTGTTGTCTCGGTCTCACCACTGCCTCTTCCTCTGAACTATTTAAGTCAGCGGCACGACCTTCAGTCCATGTGGGGTCTAAGACCTCATCGTCCTCTGCATCGTCTTCCACCCAGTCTTCCTCCCTGACCTCCTCCTGTTCAGTCTGCACACTGCAATAAGGCGCGGCAGTGGGCACCAGTGTTTCGTCATCATCAGAGACTCGGTCACTCTGCTGTGGTGGTATTCCCATGTCCTCATCATCTGGATACATAAGTGGTTGTGCGTCAGTGCATGGAATGTCTTCCACCGCTGGGGAAGGGCTAGGTGGACGCCCCTGGAAAACCGTGGGAGCAGAGTCTTCAAACAGAATAAGAGACTGCTGCATAACTTGAGGCTCAGCCAGTTTCCCTGATATGCATGGGGGTGATGTGACAGACTGATGGGCTTGGTTTTCAGGTGCCACCTGTGCGCTTTCCGCAGAAGACTGGGCGGAAGACAATGTGGTGAACATGCTGGAAGCACTGTCGGCCACCCAATCGACTAATGCCTGTACCTGCTCAGGCCTTACCATCCTCATAACGGCATTGGGCCCCACCAAATATCGCTGTAAATTCTGCCGGCTACTTGAGGAGTTGGTTCACTACTTTGTGCGCCTGAGGCCGAACGGCCACGTCCTCTGCCAGCAACAGAGGCTCCACAGACACCACCACTACCGCGTCCTCGTCCCTTAATAGAATGTTTCCTCATTGTTGCGATTCAACTCGCACCACAATAAAATATATTATTTTTTTGCCCCAAAATTCCCACACTGGAAGATATAATTCCTTTTTCCGGTATTAATTACAAGAAGACTGCTGCAAATTGGACACCATAATTTTTAATATGCTAGTTTTGGTACATAGATTCCACACGGGGAGATATAATTCCTTTTTACAGGAGTGAAAACGTGAGGCCTACTGTTTCTGGTCTAACAAACACCAGATTGATTAAATTGGCCTTTTTTTCACCAAAATTACAACACTGGACAATAATGCCTTTTGCGGTATTAATTGCAAGAAGACTGCTGCTAATTGGACACCAGAATTTTTAAAATAGGCATTTATATCAGCCAGCACAGGAGAAGGCCGCTTTCAGTGACTTAGGCCTTAGCACCGACACAGAGGAGACAGGTCAGATAGCACAAGCATCAGTTTTACATCAACCACCACAGGAGAAGGGCACTTTAGAGACCTTGACCCTGCAGCCACACGGAGGAGAGAGGTCCCACAGCAGAGAATCAGGCATCATGTCAACCACCACAGGAGTAGGCCACCTTTTGTTTCTTTGACCCCTGCACCCAGAAAGAGGAGAGAGGTCCCACAGCAGAGAATCAGGCATTTCGATCACCCACCACAGGAGAAGGCCGCTTTCAGTGACTTTGGCCCCCTGCACCCACACAAAGGAGACATGTCAGACAGCACAAGTATAACATTCATATCACCCAGCACAGGAGAAGGACACTTTCATGTACTTTGGCCCCGGCACCCAGACAGAGGGAAGGTTCATTCAACTCTGGGTTGCACCCCAAGATCCTACTTAATTTCAAAAATTGATTTTTCAATGAAGAAGTGGCCAGGAGTACAAGACAACATGGTTTAAGGCAGTTATTAAGGACTACTCTGCACAAGGGAGGGTCAGGTCTTGTGGGATCCATGCCTGGTTCATTTTTATAAACATCAGCTTGTCCACGTTGGCTGCGGACATGCGGCTGCGTTTGTCAGTAATGACGCCCCCTGCCGTGCTGAATACACGTTCAAATAAAACGCTGGCCGCCGGGCAGGCCAGCACCTCCAAGGCATAACATGCTAATTCTGGCCACGTGGACAATTTGGAAACCCAGAAGTTGAATGGGGCCGAACCATCCGTCAGTACGTGGAGTTGTGTGCAGACGTACTGTTCAACCATGTTAGTGAAATGTTGCCTCCTGCTAACATGTTCCGTATCAGGTGGTGGGGCAGTAATCTGTGGCGTGGAGACAAAACTTTTCCACATTTCTGCCATGCTAACCCTGCCCTCAGAGGAGCTGGCCGTGACACTGCTGCGTGGGCGACCTCTAGCTCCTCCTCTGCCTTGGCCTTCCACCTGTTCCCCTGTGACAGTTGGGAATGCTCTCAGGAGCGCGTCTACCAGTGTGCGCTTGTACTCGCGCATCTTCCTATCACGCTCCAGTGCAGGAAGTAAAGTGGGTACATTTTCTTTGTACCGTGGATCCAGCAGGGTGGCCACCCAGTAGTCAGCACACGTTAAAATGAGGGCAACTCTGCTGTCGTTGCGCAGGCACTGCAGCATGTAATCGCTCATGTGTGCCAGGCTCCCCAGAGGTAAGGACAAGCTGTCCTCTGTGGGAGGCGTATCGTCATCATCCTCTGTATCCCCCCAGCCACGCACCAGGGATGTGCCTGCGCTGTGCTGGATGCCACCCCGCTGTGAACCTGCTTCATCCTCCTCCACCTCCTCCTCATCCTCCACGTCCTCCAGTAGTGGTCCCTGGCTGGCCACATTTGTACCTTCCCTCTGCTGTTGCAAAAAACCTCCCTCTGAGCCACTTCTAACAGACTGGCCTGAAAGTGCTAAAAACGACCCGTCATCCTCCTCCTCCTCCTCCTGGCCCTGGCCCACCTCCTCTTCCATCATCGCCCTAAGCATTTTCTCTAGGAGACATAGAATTGGTATCGTCACGCTGATAACAGTGGCATCACCACTGGCCATGTTGGTGGCGTACTCTAAACAGCGCAACAGGGCACACAGGTCTCGCATGGAGGCCCAATCATTGGTGGTGAAGTGGTGCTGTTCCGCAGTGCGACTGACCCATGCGTGCTGCAGCTGAAACTCCACAATGGCCTGCTGCTGCTCGCACAGTCTCTCCAGCATGTACAAAGTGGAGTTCCACCGGGTGGGCACGTCGCATATTAGGCGGTGAGCGGGAAGGCCGAAGTTCCGCTGTAGCGCTGACAGACGAGCAGCGGCAGGATGTGAACGCCGGAAGCGCGCACAGACGGCCCGCACTTTATGCAGCAGCTCTGACATGTCTGGGTAGTTGTGAATGAACTTTTGCACCACCAAATTCAGCACCTGCGCCAGGCAAGGGATGTGCGTCAAACCGGCTAGTCCCAGAGCTGCCACGAGATTTCGCCCATTATCGCACACCACCAGGCCGGGCTTGAGGCCCACCGGCAGAAACCACTGGTCGGTCTGTTGTTCAATACCCCGCCACAACTCCTGCGCGGTGTGGGGCCTGTCCCATAAACATATGAGTTTAAGAATGGCCTGCTGACGTTTACCCCGGGCTGTGCTGAAGTTGGTGGTGAAGGTGTGTGGCTGACTGGATGAGCTGGTGGAAGCAGAGGAGGAGGAGGAGGAAGCCGAGTAGGAGGAGGAGGCTACAGGAGGCAAAGAATGATGCCCTGTGATCCTTGGCGGCGGAAAGACGTGCGCCAAGGAACTCTCCGCCTGGGGCCCAGCCGCCACTACATTTACCCAGTGTGCAGTTAGGGAGATATAGCGTCCCTGGCCGTGCTTACTGGTCCACGTATCTGTGGTTAGGTGGACCTTGCCACAAATGGCGTTGCGCAGTGCACACTTGATTTTATCGGACACTTGCATGTGCAGGGAAGGCACGGCTGTCTTGGAGAAGTAGTGGCAGCTGGGAACCACATACTGGGGGACAGCCATGGTCATCAGCTGTTTGAAGCTGTCTGTGTCCACCAGCCGGAATGACAGCATTTCAAAGGCCAGTAGTTTAGAAATGCTGGCATTAAGGCCAAGGGCTCGAGGGTGACTAGGTGGGAATTTACGCTTCCTCTCAAAGGTTTGAGAGATGGAGAGCTGAACGCTGCTGTGTGAAATAGTGGAGACGCTAGGTGACGGTGGCGGTGGTGGTGGTGGTGTCGGTGGCACATCCTCTGTTTGCTGCTCGGCAGGTGGCAACATTCCTCTCGAGGCGGAAGCCGAGGCAGCAGCGCTAGAGGGAGCAGGGGGAACCTGAGCGGGTTCCTTGTTTTTAAGGTATGTACTCCACTGCAGTTCATGCTTTGCATGTAGATGCCTGATCATGCAGGTGGTGCTCAGGTTAAGAACGTTAATGCCTCGCCTCAGGGATTGATGGCACAGCGTGCAAACCACTCTGGTCTTGTCCTCAGCACATTGTTTGAAGAAGTGCCATGCCAGGGAACTCCTTGAAGATGCCTTTGGGGTGCTGGGTCCCTGTTGGCGCTGGCCAATAGCAGGCGAACTCTCTGGACGGCGGCTGTTCTGCTTTTGCCCCCTGCTCCCTCTTTGGCTTCGCTGTTGTCTCAGTCTCACCACTGCCTCTTCCTCTGAACTATTTAAGTCAGCGGCACGACCTTCAGTCCATGTGGGGTCTAAGACCTCATCGTCCTCTGCATCGTCTTCCACCCAGTCTTCCTCCCTGACCTCCTCCTGTTCAGTCTGCACACTGCAATAAGACGCGACAGTGGGCACCAGTGTTTCGTCATCATCAGAGACTCGGTCACTCTTCTGTGGTGGTATTCCCATGTCCTCATCATCTGGATACATAAGTGGTTGTGCGTCAGTGCATGGAATGTCTTCCACCGCTGGGGAAGGGCTAGGTGGACACCCCTGGAAAACCGAGGGAGCAGAGTCTTCAAACAGAATAAGAGACTGCTGCATAACTTGAGGCTCAGCCAGTTTCCCTGATATGCATGGGGGTGATGTGACAGACTGATGAGATTGGTTTTCAGGTGCCACCTGTGCGCTTTCCGCAGAAGACTGGGCGGAAGACAATGTGGTGAACATGCTGGAAGCACTGTCGGCCACCCAATCGACTAATGCCTGTACCTGCTCAGGCCTTACCATCCTCATAACGGCATTGGGCCCCACCAAATATCGCTGTAAATTCTGCCGGCTACTTGAGGGAGTTGGTTCACTACTTTGTGCGCCTGAGGCCGAACGGCCACGTCCTCTGCCAGCAACAGAGGCTCCACAGACACCACCACTACCGCGTCCTCGTCCCTTAATAGAATGTTTCCTCATTGTTGCGATTCAACTCGCACCACAATAAAATATATTATTTTTTTGCCCCAAAATTCCCACACTGGAAGATATAATTCCTTTTTCCGGTATTAATTACAAGAAGACTGCTGCAAATTGGACACCATAATTTTTAATATGCTAGTTTTGGTACATAGATTCCACACGGGAGATATAATTCCTTTTACAGGAGTGAAAACGTGAGGCCTACTGTTTCTGGTCTAACAAACACCAGATTGATTAAATTGGCCTTTTTTTCACCAAAATTACAACACTGGACAATAATGCCTTTTGCGGTATTAATTGCAAGAAGACTGCTGCTAATTGGACACCAGAATTTTTAAAATGCTAGTTTTGGTACATAGATTCCCACACGGGAGATATAATTCCTTTTACAGGAGTGAAAACGTGAGGCCTACTGTTTCTGGTCTAACAAACACCAGATTGATTAAATTGGCCTTTTTTCACCAAAATTACAACACTGGACAATGTAATGCCTTTTTGCGGTATTAGTTCCTTTTTCAGGAGTAAAACGTGAGGCCTACTGTTTCTGGTGTAACTAACACCAGATTGATTAAATTGGCCTTTTTTCACCAAAATTACAACACTGGACGATATAATGCCTTTTTGCGGTATTAATTACAAGAGGACTGCTGCTATTTCAGACCACAGGAATTTTTAAAATGCTAGTTTTGCTAGATAAATTTCCCACACTGGGATTAATATTGCCTAACCCTTTTTACAGTATTAATTACAACAGGAGTGCTTCTTCTGGTCTAACACCAGAATAATTTTATTATTACGATGAAAGCTTTTTTTAATTTATATTTCTGGCACATAAAAAAAAAAAATATTTCTGGCTTACAGTATTGAACTTGGCTGGCTGGAGTGGCACTGGCTAGCCTAGCTGGAACAGCACATTCATGGGATTTGCTATCCAAGTGGGTTACTTTCAGTTTCACCACTGATATATTAAATATCTTTGCAGTTAGTATGGGTGACACAAGCACAGCCAAACCCCTGATGTAGTATATCTATTGTGGGGAGTCACTCTGGTAGATAGCGGTGCGGGTGCAGTACAGAGGCAAAACAAGAAGTCCAGAAAGTGCAATAAACAGTGTTTTATTCACACTTGCACGCCATAAATGAAAAGCAGTCTCTTGGTGACAGTTCACACACAACGGAAATACTGTGGCAAAACAAAAACAGGCCAACACAGGGTCCAGTCACCTTGGGTGGTTTAGGTGCGGGTTCACACCTAGCAGTCGGCTCAGCCGCAGGCGATTCCACCTTCAGGTCGCAGGGAAACACCACCTTGCTGAGCTCCTTCCTCCAGGACAGAGAATTCCTCAGCCCTGTTTGCAGGCTCCAGGATAATCACACCCTCAGACACAGCTGCTGGCTGCGTTTTATACCCAGCCCAAAACATGGACTGGACCGTGGGGAGCAGCCACCCACCCTACTCTTTAGCTGCTCCCAGTAAGAGCCGGCCCGGATCGGCTTTGCAGCCATGCTATTTAACAGAGCAGCACTAGCTGCTGCAGACAAAAACCCGGCTCTCACCTCACCGAGGCCAGCAACCTCGGTGACACGTACCTGCTATCAAATACAACACCTTGCACCCTCTTACACACCCCTTTGTTCAACCCTGAGGGGGTGAACACACGTGAGGCAGTGGACGCGGGACAGGGCATCTGCGTTTCCCTGCAAGCGGCCTGCCCTGTGTTCCACGGAGAATTTGAAATTCTGAAGAGATAGGAACCACCTGGTGACCCGAGCATTCCTCTCCTTGGCCTGACTCATCCATTTGAGGGGGGAATGGTCGGTCACCAGACGGAACCTCCTCCCTAACAAGAAGTAGCGGAGAGATTCGAGTGCCCACTTGATAGCCAGGCACTCCCTCTCCACTATACTATATCTGGACTCGGCGGGATTGAGCTTACGGCTCAGGAAGACAACGGGATGTTCTTCCCCGTTGACCTCCTGAGACAGTACCGCACCGAGGCCTACCTCCGAGGCGTCGGTCTGTACGACAAACTCCTTGTTGAAGTCGGGTGTCACCAAAACCGGGGACCCACACAGGGCCGACTTCAACGCAGCGAAAGCCTCCTCCGCCTTCTCACTCCAGCTAACCCTCCCAGACTTTCGCCCCTTCAACAGGTCTGTCAACGGCGCTGCTATTGTGGCAAAGTGGGGCACAAACCTCATGTAGTAACCTACAATCCCCAGGAACGACTTTACCTGCCTGGTGGTGACCGGTCGGGGCCAGTTACGAATGGCCTCTACCTTGGTTACCTGAGGTTTGATGACTCCCCGCCCAATTACATATCCCAGATATTTTGTCTCCTCTAACCCTATGGAGCACTTCTTTGGGTTAGCGGTCAGTCCGGCTTTCCTCAGGGCATCCACTACCGCCTGCACCTTGAGTAAATGGCTTTCCCAGTCGGTGCTGTGGATGACTACATCATCTAAGTAGGCCGAGGCGTACCGACGATGTGGTCGCAGCTCTATGTCCATTAACCTTTGGAAAGTGGCGGGGGCGCCATGCAGGCCAAAGGGTAACACCTTGTAGTGATACAGGCCCTGCGGGTAACAAATGCGGTTTTTCCTTAGCCGACTCCGTTAAGGGTACCTGCCAGTACCCTTTGGTGAGGTCTAGCACAGAAAAATAACGGGCTTGCCCTAAACTCTCAACAAGCTCGTCTACCCGGGGCATGGGATACGCATCAAACTTGGACACTTCATTTAACTTGCGAAAATCGTTGCAGAACCGCAACGTCCCATCCGGCTTGGGTATTAGGACTATGGGACTGGCCCACTCACTCTTCGACTCCTCAATGACATCGAGCTTCAACATTAACTGTACTTCCTCCGCGATGGCCCGTCGCCGAGCCTCGGGTACCCGGTATGGTTTTAACCGGATCTTGGCCTGAGGCTCAGTGACGATGTCATGTTGGATGAGAGACGTGCGGCCAGGAGGTCCGAGAACACATCCGTGTTCCGACTGATGAACTCCCTGACTTCCTGAACTTGTTTGGAAGACAGGCTGTCTGCAATTTTTACCGTGGTTACTGCTTCACAGGCCTCGAACTGTGGGGCTGGACCCTTTTCACCTAGAAGCCCTGGTCGGGGCTGTGGTCGTCGGCCGTGTCCCTATCTTTCCAAGGCTTAAGTAAATTCACGTGGTACACCTGCTCCGGCTTGCGCCGCCCTGGCTGGTGTACTTTGTAATTTACTTCCCTACCTTCTCGATCACCTCATAGGGGCCCTGCCACCTAGCTAGGAATTTGCTGTCAAGGGTGGGTACCAGAACCAACACTCGATCTCCCGGATTGAAGCCCCGTACCCGAGCCTGACGATTATACACCCTACTCTGGGCTTGTTGTGCTGCCTCCATATGCTCCCGGACCAGCGGCAACACCCTTTCTATCCGTTCCTGCATCTGGGTGACATACTCAATGACACTTTTGTGGGGGACAGGCTGTTGTTCCCATGCTTCCTTGGCGATATCCAACAGGCCCCGAGGGTGTCTGCCATAAAGCAGTTCGAAGGGCGAGAACCCAGTAGAGGCCTGGGGTACCTCTCGCACTGCGAACATGAGATAGGGCAGAAGCAGGTCCCAGTCCTTCCCATCTCTAGACACCACCCTCTTTAACATATTTTTTAGAGTTTGGTTAAACCTCTCAACCAGACCGTCTGTTTGCGGATGGTAAACGGACGTCCGTAGCTGCTTTATACGCAACAATTTACACAGTTCCCTCATTACTTTGGACATAAAAGGGGTCCCTTGGTCTGTCAGAACCTCTTTTGGCAGGCCCACACGGGAAAACATCTCCATTAACTCTTTGGCAATGAGCCTAGCTGAGGTATGTCGCAGAGGCACCGCCTCCGGATACCGAGTGGCATAGTCGAGAACTACCAGAATGTGTTGGTGGCCCCTGGCAGACTTTGGTACAGGCCCAATTAAATCCATAGCGATTCACTCGAACGGTACTTCAATAATTGGCAGAGGTACCAGAGGACTACGGAAATGAGGCTGGGGGCTAGTTATCTGACAGGTTGGACAGGACTTACAATAATTTTCTACCTCCTTGAACACACTGGGCCAATAAAACCGCTGCAGTATGCGGTCCTGGGTTTTCTGCCACCCCAGGTGTCCCCAAGAACATGTTGGTGGGCAAGCTCCATGACAAGCTTGCGATACGCTGTGGGCACCACCAACTGTTCAACAGGTTCACCTCGGATTTGGTTCACCCGATACAACATATCCTGCAGAACAATAAATCGTGGGAACATTAATTCAGCCCCTGGTTTCTGGGGTTTACCATCAATTTCCAGCACATTCTCCCAGGCCCTGGTTAGGGTTTGGTCCCGGTGTTGTGCGGTCCCAAAATTTTCCCGGAGACATTGAGGTCTGCCAACTCAGGCCCCGGTGGCAAGTCCTCCGTGTCTCCCACCATTACACTCAGTGGGGTTGTCTCCCCACTACCGCTGCAGCAGTGGTCACCCCTACCGCTGGCCCTTCAGACTCGGGCTCCCAGGGTTCTGGCCTTCCAGGGGTATCAGGCCACTCTGCTAGGGTTACTCCTGTCTCAGGGCTATTAGTCACTTTCATCTCAGGCCACAGTGACGGAAAACCAGGGAAGTCTCTCCCAATTATTAGTTCATAGGGCAGCTTTGTGGAGATCGCCACTTCACAAGTCCAGGTGCCGGCCGCCGTGGACAGAGCCATTACAGCCGTGGGATAGTCCTTTAAGTCTCCGTGTATACACACCACACCAACTTTCCGGCCCGTATACTGGGTGGGCTGTACCAGGGCAGCACTTACCAGGGTTACCAGGCTCCCTGAGTCCAACAGCGCCACTGCCAGGTTATCCCCGATTTGCACCTGGCACAGATGTCGATTGTCTATTGTCTCGGGGATGCCGGTCGCACACAGTCTCCGGGCATTCAGGGAAGCCCGGTACCCATAATTAGTCTCCATGGGTTCCCCCCACTGTGGACAGTCGGCCCTTACGTGGCCAGGCTCGTGACACCGCCAGCAGACTACTGGGGAGGGATCTGCAGGGGTACATCCCGGGCGGGTTTGGCCGGCCGCCGGGACTGGGGTGGAGGTTTCCGGGTTTGACTGGCCTCCTCCCAAAAGAACCCCCTGCAGGTTTCTGGTGGCCTCATATCGCTCCACCAGGTCGACCATCTCAAGGGCATTGGTGGGGATACCTGGCCGATCCAGTGCTGGAGAGGGTATGGCAAAGACCTCCAGAATACATCTGCTAACAGACGGTCGAGCATAGCAGTGGGAGTCAGTATGTCTGGCTGCAGCCATTTTTGCAACCGATGTAGCAGGTCATAGTATTGTGGTCTGGCGGGTTCAGCCGGGTTAAATTCCCACTGATGCACCCGCTGGGCCCGGACCAAAACATTCACCCCCAGTCTTGCTAGAATCTCACCTTTCACGGTCGGGTAGTCAGCTGCCTGGACATCTGCCAAATCGAAAAACTTGCTGGGGTCCGGCTGCCAGGAACGGAGCAACCACCTCGGCCCACTGGTCACGGGTAACTTTTCCCTCACGGCGACCTTCTCAAAGACGGCTAGGTATGTCTCCACGCTCGTCTGCGGGGGTCATCTTTGGGATCGCCGCACGGACCGCTTCCGGGCATCATGGACGTGGTGGGACGCTCCTGCCGCCTGTAATGCCATCACATGTTGCAGCAGTAACTGGTTGGTCTCCGCTGCTGCACGTTAGCCTCTATGAGGGCTTTCACAGCAGCCTCCATGTTGCCAGAAAT
The DNA here is from genome assembly GCA_033119425.1 of Bufotes viridis. Taxonomy (NCBI): domain Eukaryota; kingdom Metazoa; phylum Chordata; class Amphibia; order Anura; family Bufonidae; genus Bufotes; species Bufotes viridis. The sequence continues at coordinate 265,329,533 of CM065589.1, forward strand.
CACAGGCTGCAACTTTGCCGGCCTAATATAGGACATACACTTTTGCTCAGCAAACAAAGTTCGGCGTTCACGCCAGCCTCACTGCGCATGCCCGCATCCGACACCAAATGTGGGGAGTCGCTCTGGTAGACAGCGGTGCGGGTGCAGTTTAGAGGCAAAACAAGGAGTCCAGATGGTGCATCAAACAGTGTTTTATTCACACTTGCACGCCATAAATGAAAAGCAGTCTCTGGTGACAGTTCACACACAACGGAAATACTGTGGCAAAACAAAAACAGGCCAACACAGGGTCCAGTCACCTTGGGTGGTTTAGGTGCGGGTTCACACCTAGCAGTCGGCTCAGCCGCAGGCGATTCCACCTTCAGGTCGCAGGGAAACACCACCTGCTGAGCTCCTTCCTCCAGGACAGAGAATTCCTCAGCCCTGTTTGCAGGCTCCAGGATAATCACACCCTCAGACACAGCTGCTGGCTGCGTTTTATACCCAGCCCAAAACATGGACTGGACCGTGGGGAGCAGCCACCCACCCTACTCTTTAGCTGCTCCCAGTAAGAGCCGGCCCGGATCGGCTTTGCAGCCATGCTATTTAACAGAGCAGCACTAGCTGCTGCTGACACATAAAACCCAGCTCTCACCTCACCGAGGCCAGCAACCTCGGTGACACGTATCTTCCGTCCATGACGGCACCTTGCACCCTCTTACACTATGAAAAAATCGACTATTACATGAGATTAATGGACGTTGTGGCAGCTTTTGCTGTAGCACCACAAGTCCCAAAATGGCCGCCGCCTATCAGCCCAGTAACATGTGCCAGAAAACGGTCTGCCCAGCTAGAAAAAAAATTGACTTTGACTGAGCAGCTGAATCGCTGTTGTTCTGATTCACAGGTGTAGATTTTTAACTTCTTTGGAGCTTTGGTTTAGACTCTGTGGCAGCTTGTGCTGTCGCACCACAAGTCCCAAAATGGCCACCGCCGGTCAGCCCAGTTACATGTGCCAGTAAAAATCGCTCTGGCCAGTCTCAACAAAATAGTGACTTTCAGTGAACAGCTCAGCTGAGTTGTTCTGATGCACAGGTGTAGAAAGGTAGATCATTCAATCACTTCTTTATCCCTGCCTATCTCGCCCTCACAGAAGCATCCTCTCCCTACACTAGTCAGAGCAGTGTGATGTGCGGCGCTACGTGACTCCAGCTTAAATAGAGGCTGGGTCACATGCTGCACTTTGCCAATCACAGCCATGCCATTAGTAGGCATGGCTGTGATGGGCTCTTAGGGCAAGAAGTAAAACGCTAGCTGATTGGCTGCTATGCAGCCCTTCAGAAATCGGGAAGAAATCGAGGAACACCGGACCCGAACCCGAACTTTTTTGAAAATGTCCGTGTTCGGGTCTGTGTCACGGACACCCCAAAATTCGGTACGGACCCGAACGATTTTCGAACTGTTCGCTGAACACTAATAATGAGGATTTTCCTATGACTCTGCCTAGCACCTGCACACGTCTCTCCCTGCCTGTGAAATGATTCCTCTCACTATCCTTTCCCTGCACTAGTAAATCTATTCTTTCCATTTTTTACAATTAGTTTTTTTTTCACTCTCCCTAGCACCTGCATACACTTCTGTCACTGAACAAAGTATGATTGTGAATAGCAGAATCTAAGATGGCCGCCGTATTTATAGGGCTGTAACATCACTGGGCTGGATGGCTGCTGATTGGCTGCATGCATGGCATTATGGGTTATCCCGCCTTCTCAGAGTTCCTTGCCCCATGTTCTCACACGTGTAGCCACCATTTTAGCTGCCATTGTAGCTGCCATGTTAGGAAAAATTACGATTCATTACCACGAAGCGCGAGGAAATTCGCATTTGTTTCGTATCAAATTTTTCCTGAAATTCTAAATGAATTCCACTTTGTCAGCTTCGATTCACTCATCTCTAATCCTAACTTATGGACATTTAAGAAAAAAAACGAAATGATAAATCAAAGTGGGTCTACATTTTTTCAAAGTTCTGTAGTTACATTTTTTAAGAAAAACCATGGAAAGTGAGACATCGATCAACATTTCATCTTATTGTGTTCTTTTAGCTTAAGGCACTTTTAGAATTTGCTTGCCACCAAATAATTGACTATACAAGAAACAAATGGTCCCGGATTGTGATTATTGATTAAAAGGCAGGGATCCCAGAAGTACTTTTATACTAGAATTTACACGTTGTTGGTTTAGATATTCATCCCAAAATATTATTGAAGCTTATACAGCGAAATATGTTGAAATAAAGAAGGAAATACAGTAGTATGATTTTACTCCGGATCCAGAATTTGTGAATTATTCCAGTTCCATGAAAGATAAGGCAAACAATACAAAAATGGTCAAGCAAAAGGATGAATAATGCCTTACGAGCATTAGGGCAGCAATGAAAAGCCTCAGGTCAGCAGCCTTCCCGTGGTCCAGGAAATACATTATTGTGTTTGACAAGTACATTACTGCTTCAAAGTTGTTCAAAAACAAGATGGGGGAGATTTATCAAAAAATGGTGCATTTTCCCTTGGAACCTAGATCCCATTTTTTTTGGAAAAGAAAAATAGTAGCCTAACTGGTTGCTATGGCAACTCCACCAGTGTTCCTTTGCACTACTTTTAATGAATCCCCTCTCACACGTTTTTAAAAAAGTAGAGACTGGTATTTATATCAGCTACATGATAAATTCATGCTTGTGTGGGTTGACAGCAGTTTAATAATGAATTCATTTATTTCTCTGCATCGTTTTAGGCTAGTTTTGCACTAGCGTCAAGTGCACGCATGCCCCCAGACTACTGCTCCGGCCACATTGCCTACATGTCGTACTTTTATCCTGGCCACCTCTCGGCATGTTTGTCATGTTACCGCCGGAACTCCGGCCCGCCCCCATTATAATCAATGGGGCCCGGAGCGGTAGTCCGGGGACACGTGTTCACTAGCGGCAGAACAGATCCAACAGGCTGTTCACCCACTGGAACAGCCTGCCGGAGTTCCTTGCCACTAGTGTGAAAGTACCCTTGCAAAAACAAAACACATGAACATGTCAACCTTACTTCTTCTGGACTATACTACCAGCCAGGGTAGTATGCTTGACGTGAAATGTCCACATTAACCCCTTAAGGACAGCGCTTATTTGGCACTTAAAGAGGATTTGTCACCAACTAAACCAGGCATACTGCCTGGTTGGGTTGATCTTGTATAAAAAAAAAAATAAGCCCTCTATTACTGCAGAACGATGTATTATTGCATATTATTTTAAAACAATTTTCTTAATTTTATGTAAATGCAGTGATCTGAGCACTAAGGGTCTAGACTAGCCCCTCAGAGCACCGCTTCACCTCCTCCTCTTCTCCATCTCTATTCCATACTCATGTCCTGATTGATTGGCCAACCATCCTCACTGTTTGGATGCCCAACCCTCAAAATGCTTGCGCTGGTGAGACTTTGTTGGTGCATGCACAATTGATCACCGGAGGCTCTCCCCTCTTAAATCTGCACCACACACCTCACAGGTGCCGATGAACTAACTCTCCTCCTTCTAGATCAGCAGAGCAGAGTGTCCTCTCTTCCAGGAGACTGATGTCATTAGAGCTTGCATAGTGCAGATCTCAGTGGGGAAAGCCTTCAGAGATCATCCGAGCATGCACTGATAAAGTCTCGCTGGCGCAAGTGCAAAATTTAATTGTGATCACTGCGTGGTAATAATAACATTTTAACTTTATTCTTTGGGTCAGTACAATAAGGCTATATGCACACAACCATTGATAGTTTGCCATCAGTATACCATAGATCCACAAAACACTCGGAGACCACCCTTGTGCCATCCGCACTTTTTGTGGAACCATTAACTTTAATGGGTCGGTGGACTAGAATAAGAAATCTTCTATTATTTGCGTAATATTATTGCATATTATCTGCAGCCTTACCTTCATTGTTTACGTGCTTGCCATTGACTGTGCAGCGGTGGGCAGGTGTAATTATAATCCGTCCCATTCACTTCTGTGGTACGTCTCATTCCTATACACTTGAATAGGAACGAGCTGTCCCATTGAAATTAAGTTTTCCAAAACTTCAGACTGAATTCTGATTCGAATGCTTTACTTCTTTCACGATACACTCTCTGCATGGTTCCAGGAGGTGGGCACGACCAAGGCGTGCTCGCGTCATCAGCGCACTCGGCGTTGCCCGTTCCCGTGGGAACCACACTGGGGCTGAGTGCCGAGCTGATCACTCGGCGCTCGGCTGTATGGGCTGCATTATAACTCAAGTGCCATGTGATGCTGGCCAAGTCACATGACTCCACTAGTGCACTATTTAAACAGGCATCTTTCTGGTGACCATAGAAATTTTCTGTCTTTCAAAGAGAATTGTAAACTTTATTTCAGACTACGCCCCTCGTCATCTGGTTCTGAGAGCCAGCTCGTGGGAATTGTAATCTCCCGTCTCCAGTGAGTTCCCCAAGATTGGGCTTTTTCCTTACCTTCTGATGCTGGTTGTTTCAGCACTGTCGAGGGGTTCTTCCAGACCCTGGGTACCTTGTATGACAGGGCCATGGTAGCTGAGACCGCTCTTAAGGCTTTGGTACAGGGAGAACTAGCCAAAGAGTACTGTACCCTGTTTAGGAGATGTTGTGTTCCTTCTGGCTGGAATGAACCAGCCCTAAAAAGTGAGTTCAGGTCAGGGTTGTCTTAAAATCTCAAATACCTGTTAGTGAGCTACCAGCTTCCTGAGACATTAGAGGAGACTATGACACTCACTGTTCGACTTGACAGACGTTTTAGGGAGAGACGGCAAGAACGCTTGCTTTTTTCTCAGGAGGTCCTCCAGTCAGAGGTCTGTCCTATGAGCAGAGCTGATTTTTCTTCTGCGGAACCCATGCAGGTCGGAATGACTCGTAGAGATCAGCGTCGCCAACAAGGGGTTGTTTCTATTGTGGCTAATCAGACCATTGGATAAACCAATGCTGCAGGAAACCTTCTTCCGGTAAATCTACCAAGTCGGGTGAGATTAAGAACCAGGTATTTCCTAATGTGGTCAGGAACAAGTTATTAGTACCTATTACTGTCTCCTTGGGTATTAACAAATGTTCTGGTAATGCGTTCATTGACTCAGGTTCTGCTGCCAACTTTATTGATATGAGATTTGCATTAAAGTTGGGTATTCCAATTTTGACACTACCCACTCCCATCCACATCATGGTTATCGATTGGTGGGTGGTACTGTGAAGTATTCTACCCCTGACATATCTTTGACTGTGGGGGGGTGTAATGCTGAAATATGTTCACTGTTGGTTCTAGAAAGCTTACCAGTAGAACTGGGAATGCGTTGGCTCCAGTTACCTAACCCCATTATTGACTGGACCAAGGGGGAAATGGTGAGATGGGGGGTTTAAATGCGACTCTTGCTTGTCCATAGTACAAGCAGGGGTCTCAGCAGAATCCAATACATTGCCTTTACTCTTAAAGGAATATATGTATGTGTTCTCCTCCTCGAACCCCGAGTTGCTACCGCCCCATAGACATTATGATTGCGCCATTGAATTGGTAGAGGGGGTCAGATATTCCAAGGGACTTATCTATAATCTTTCCAGACCTGAACACAAGGCCATGGAGGATTATGTTGAAGAGAGTCTCAGCAAGGAGCACATTAGGCATTCTGTATCTCCTATGGGGGCAGGATTTTTCTTTGTCAAAAAGAAAGATGGAGGCCTCAGAACTTGCATCGACTACCAGGAGTTGAATAAGAATCAATACTCCCTTCCATTTATTCTTGATTTGTTTAATCAGGTAATGGGGGCTTACTGGTTCTCTAAAATTAATCTGAAAGGGGCATATAACTTGATTTGAATTAAGGAGGGAGACGAGTGGAAGACAGCTTTCAATACACCAGCTGGACACCTCAAATATCTTGTTATGTCTTTTGTACTGAGCAATGCAATGCTGTGTTTCAAAACTTTATGAATTATATTGTTAGGGAATTCTTGGGTAAATTTGTAATTGTTTACCTTGATGATGTTTTGATTTTTTCCCCCTGATTTTGAGAGTCATGTGTCCCATATGAAACAAGTATTGGAGGTTTTGAGGAAGAATCAATTGGCGGCCAAACAGGAGAAATGTGTTTTTGGGGTACAAGAGATTCTGTATATATATTATGTCCTCACTGCTCAAGCTTTTAAAATGGATCCTAGCAAGGTATTGGCAATTTTGGACTGGGTAAGGCCATCATCCTTAAAACCCTTACAACGTTTTTTTGGGGATTTGCTAATTATTACCGTAAATTTATAAATAATTTATTGGTAATTGCTAGGCCCTTGACCGACCTCACCAAAAAAGGGGCCGACCTGGAAAACTGGTCTGTTGAGGCTACTGAAGCATTTGAGACACTTTCAGCTGCGCTCCAGTTTTGATTCATCCGGATCAAGAGAGACCTTTCATTGTGGAGGTGGATGCCTCTGAGGGCGGATTGGGAGCGGTCCTCTCTCAAGGTCCCGCTAGTCTTACCAATTTAAGGACTTGTGCCTTCTTTTTCAAAAATTTTTACCCATCCGAGAGAAATTATGACGTGGGGATTTGTGAATTGCTGCCCATTAAATGGGCATTTGATGAGTGGAGACATTTCCTTGAGAGTGCTAAACGTTGTGTTACCGTTGTTAATGATCGCAAAAATCTGATATTTCTTGAGTCTGCTAAGAGGTTTAATCCCTGTCAAGCCAGATGGGCATTATTTTTCACACGCTTTATATTCTCCATCACTTTCAGGCCAGGGAGTAAGAACGTGAAGTCAGATGCCCTATCTAGGAGTTTCTGTGCATTCCAGCCCACGGACGCACCACCTGAAACTATATTGGCAGCTAGTGTCTTTTTAGCAGCCGTGTCCCAAGATCTTACGGCTCTTATTAAGGCAGAACAACATCTGGCCCCGGCACTCACACCAACACATAAGTTGTTTGTTCCTGAACAGTTCCGTCTTCGGCTGTTGGGTGAGTGTCATGACTCTGTTTTATGTGGACATCCTGGTATCAAGAGTACTAAAGAGCTGGTATCCAGGTCTTATTAGTGGCCCACTCTGATCAAGGATATCAAGTTCTATGTGTAAGCCTGCGAGGTGTGTGCCAGATCCAAAACCCCCCGGACTCATCCTGCTGGTAAACTGCGACCCCCTACCCATTCCCAGTAGACCATGGTCCCATATTTCAATGGACTTCATCACGGATCTGCCACCTGCCAAGGGTAAAACTGTGGTTTGGATAGTGGTCGACAGATTCAGTAAGATAGTACATTTTGTTCCCCTTGCTAAACTTCCAAATGCTAAGACTCTGGCCTCTGTATTTGCGGAACAAATTGTACGTTTGCACCGTGCAACCGAGAACATTGTGTCTGATAGAGGTGTCCCGTTTGTGTCGAGATTTTGGAGAGCCTTCTGTCAGAGGTGCCAAATCTCATTGTCCTTCTCGTATGCCTATCATCCTGAGAGTAACGGGCAGATCGGGCGACTTAATCAGTCTGTGGAACAATTTCTCAAGTCATATGTGGGTTAAACACCTTCTTTTGGGACAATTTGCGATTAACAACCATGTTAATTCCTCCGCTGGTGTCTCCCCATTCTTTTGTAACTACGGTTTCCATCCTCGTTTTTATTCTGGGTCATCTATCTCCTCCTCTAACCCTGAGGCGGATACGGTCTCATCTGAACTCTCATCAAAGCTAATAGGTCTCAAATTAGCTTTGATTTTTTGATTACTTTGAGCCTTTTCTAGGTTCGACTGAACCTGGGCTCAAACTGTGCACAGTTCAGATGAGACCTTATCCGCCTCAGGGTTAGACGAGGAAACAGATGACCCAGAATGAAAATGAGGATGGAAACTAGAGTTGAGCGAACCTGAACTGTAAAGTTCTGTTTAGTACCGCCCCCATTACCCATTACCATGGGAACACCTCGGTGTTAGAATATACCATCGGATCTGAGTTTTAACGATCCAATGGTATGGCTCAAGTGTGGCTGTCCTCTAAGAATGTGCCTCTCAAGGTGGCCTCCACAAAGTTCGCACCTCGTTTTATAGGTCCATACGAGATTACGGAGGTAATCAACCCAGTGTCGTTTAGATTAAGGTTACCTGATTGGTTCCACATCCATGATGTCTTCCATAAATATCTGCTGAAAAGACATGTTACTCCTGTTGTTCCTTCACATCCCGCTCCGCCGCTGTTACTGGTTAATAATTCTGAGGAATTTGTGGTTTAAAAAATTTTGGATGTTAGGGGGTCCACAAATCTTTACAATATCTGGTACACTGGAAATTCAAAGGATCGGAGGAAAGGTCTTGGATACCAGCTAAGGATGTTCACGCCACTAGGCTTGTCAAAAAATTTCATTTGAAATACCCTGAGAGCTGTTGCTCTCTTGGTTTTGACACGGCTTGTTTGACCTTTCTGTTGTTTGTCTTCCTTGCACTATCCTAGATAAGGGTTTGTTGACCAGTTGTCCCTTGTCGCTAGGACTTGCGAGGCAAGTAGGCAGGGACAGGAGTGAGGATGGAGTTCAGTGGTCACTATCCCACACCTGTGTGTGTGACAACTTCACTAAACACTATTGATGACCTATCCTTTAATTTTTCATAAAAAAATACTTTTTAGGATGTTCAAAAAGATTTTACATACAAGGATCTTTCAATCTGGTGTAGGCAATCCAGAATACGCCTCTAATTGATCTAATGCATGTGTATAAAGGTCAGTTTACTCAGGCATGTTTTTGGTGGTGCAGACAAGAGCATAGCTCGAGGGTGAAAGAGGAAGCATTAAGATTCTTACCTATAAGGAGTTTTAGTGGCAGTGTCTGACAAAAGGCAATTGGAAGTGGGAAGTGCCCCGGAGTACAAGAATACATGGTTGAGAGGGGAGGCAGTTATAAATGTCTATTCTGCACAATGGAGGGACAGGTCCTGTGGGATCCATGCCTGGTTCATTTTCATGAACGTCAGCTTGTCCACGTTGGCTGTGGACAGGCAGCTGCGTTTGTCAGTAATGACGCCCCCTGCCGTGCTGAATACATGTTCAGACAAAACGCTGGCCGCCGGGCAGGCCAGCACCTCCAAGGCATAAAATGCTAACTCTTGCCACGTGGACAATTTGGAGACCCACAAGTTGAATGGAGCCGAACCATCAGTTAGTACGTGGAGGGGTGTTCAACCATGTTAGTGAAATGCTGCCTCCTGCTAACATGTTCCGTATCAGGTGGTGGTGCAGTTAGCTGTGTCGTGGAGACACAACTTTTCCACATTTCTGCCATGCTAACCCTGCCCTCAGAGGAGCTGGTCATGACACAGCTGTGTCCTCTTGCTCCTCCTCTGCCTTCGCCTTGGGCTTCCACCTGTTCCCCTGTGACATTTGGGAATGCTCTCAGGAGCACGTCTACCAGCGTGCGCTTGTACTCGCACATCTTCTTATCACGCTCCAGTGCAGGAAGTAAGGTGGGCACATTGTCTTTGTACCGGGGATCCAGCAGGGTGGCAACCCAGTAGTCCGCACACGTTAAAATGTGGGCAACTCTGCTGTCGTTGTGCAGGCACTGCAGCATGTAGTCGCTCATGTGTGCCAGGCTCCCCAGAGGTAAGGACAAGCTGTCCTCTGTGGGAGGCGTATCGTCATCGTCCTCCGTATCCCCCCAGCCACGCACCAGTGATGGGCCCGAGCTGTGTCGGGTGCCACCCCGCTGTGAACCTGCTTCATCCTCCTCCTCATCCTCCTTGTCCTCCAGTAGTGGGCCCTGGCTGGCCACATTTGTACCTGGCCTCTGCTGTTGCAAAAAAACTCCCTCTGAGCCACTTCTAACAAACTGGCATGAAAATGCTAAAAATTACCCCTCATCCTCCTCCTCCTCCTGGGCCACATCCTCTTCCATCATCACCCTAAGCGTTTTCTCAAGGAGACATACAAGTGGTATTGTAACGCTGATAACGGTGTCATCGCCACTGGCCATGTTGGTGGAGTACTCGAAACAGCGCAACAGGGCACACAGGTCTCGCATGGAGGCCCAATTATTGGTGGTGAAGTGGTGCTGTTCCGCAGTGCGACTGACGCATGCGTGCTGCAGCTGAAACTCCACTATGGCCTGCTGCTGCTCGCACAGTCTCTCCAGCATGTGCAAGGTGGTGGCCACCTGGTGGGTACGTCGCATATGAGGCGTTGAGCGGGAAGGCCGAAGTTCCGCTGTAGCGCAGACAGGCGAGCAGCGGCAGGATGTGAATGCCGGAAGCGCTCACAGACGGCCCGCACTTTATGCAGCAGCTCTGACATGTCGGGGTAATTGTGAATGAACTTCTGCACCACCAAATTCAGCACATGCACCAGGCAAGGGATGTGCGTCTAACCTGCTAGTCCTAGAGCTGCGATGAGATTTCGCCCATTATCGCGCACCACCAGGCTGGGCTTGAGGCCCACCGGCAGAAACCACTCGTCGGTCTGTTGTTCAATAACCCGCCACAACTCCTGCACGGTGTGGGGCCTGTCCCCCAAACATATGAGTTTCAGAATGGCCAGCTGACGTTTACGCCGGGCTGTGCTGAAGTTGGTGGTGAAGGTGTGTGGCTGACTGGATGAGCTGGTGGAAGCAGAGGAGGAGGAAGCTGAGTAGGAGGAGGAGGAAAAAAGAGGCAAAGAATGATGCCCTGCGATCCTTGGCGGCGGAAGGACGTGCGCCAAGGAACTCTCCGCCTGGGGCCCAGCCGCCACTACATTTACCCAATGTGCAGTTAGGGAGATATAGCATCCCTGGCCGTGCTTCCTGGTCTACATATCTGTGGTTAGGTGGACCTTGCCACAGATGGCGTTGCGCAGTGCACACTTGATTTTATTGGATACTTGGTTGTGCAGGGAAGGCACGGCTGTCTTGGAGAAGTAGTGGCGGCTGGGAACAACATACTGTGGGACAGCCATGGCCATCAGCTGTTTGAATCTGTCTGTGTCCACCAGTCTGAATGACAGCATTTCAAAGGCCAGTAGTTTAGAAATGCTGTCATTCAGGCCCAGGTCTCGAGGGTGGCTAGGTGGGAATTTACACTTTCTCTCCAAGGTTTGTGAGATGGAGAGCTGAACGCTGCCGTGTGACATGGTGGAGATGCTCGGTGACGGAGTTGGTGGTGTCGGTGGCACATCCTCTGTTTGGTGGGCGGCAGGTGCCAACATTCCTCCTGAGGAAGAGGCCGAGGCTGCAGCAGAAGAGGGAGCAGGGGGAGCCTGTGTGAGTTCCTTGTTTTTAAGGGGTTTACTCCACTGCTGTTCATGCTTTGCATGTAGATGCCTGGTCATGCAGGTTGTGCTAAGGTTCAGAACGTTAATGCCTCGCTTCAGGCTCTGATGGCACAGTGTGCAAATCACTCGGATCTTGTCGTCAGCACATTGTTTAAAGAAGTGCCAGGGAACTCCTTGAAGCTGCCTTTGGGGTGCTCGGTCCCTGGTGGCTGTGGCCAGTAGCCTGCGAACTCTCTTGGCGGCGGCTGTTCTGCTTTTGCCCCCTGCTCCCTCTTTTGCTACGCTGTTGGCTCGGTCTCACCCCTGTCTCCTCCTCTGAACTATGAAAGTCAGTGGCACGACCTTCATTCCATGTGTGGTCTAGGACCTCATCGTCCCCTGCATCGTCTTCCACACAGTCTTCCTCCCTGACCTCCTGTACGGTATGCACACTGCAAAAAGACACAGCAGTTGGCACCTGTGTTTCGTCATCATCAGAGACGTGCAGACTCCAATGAGGTGGTATTCCCATGTCCTCATCATCAGGAAACATCAGTGGTTGTGCATCAGTGCATTCTATGACTTCCACCACTGGGGAAGGGCTAGGTGGATTCCCTTGGGAAACTCTGCCAGCAGAGTCTTCAAACAGCATAAGAGACTGCTGCATAACTTGAGGCTCAGACAGTTTCCCTGATATGCATGGGGGTGATGTGACAGGCTGATGGGCTTGGTTTTCAGGCGCCACCTGTACACTTTCTGCAGAAGACTGGGTGTTAGATAATATTGTGAACGTGCTGGATCCACTGTCGGCCACCCAATTGACTAGCACCTGTACCTGCTCAGGCCTTAACATCCTTAGAACGGCATTGGGCCCCACCAAATATCGCTGTAAATTCTGACGGGTACTGGAACCTGAGGTAGTTGGTTCACTAGAACGTGTGGCTGTGGCAGAATGGCCACGTTCTCTCCCACCACCAGATGGTCCACTAACACCACCACGACCGCGTCCCTTACTAGATGTTTTCCTCATTGTTACCGTTCACCAAGCACCACAATATGAAAAAAAATATTTGGCCCAATGTATTGATTTCCAATTCAGGCCTTTTTTTACAGGCACCTAACACTATCTGCCTATTTATTTATGTACCGTATTACACTAATCCAGGCACAGCAGTAACCGCTGATTTAGGGGAGTATCAATTGTAGGCCTAGTATTTAGGCCCTGGATGAAAGGTATCCTTTTATGGACAGATTTACACTTGGAGATGCACAGTAGCGTGTGAAAAAATATGTAGGATTATGCCTTCAGCAATTGTATTTTAACACTTTGTGTAATATACCCTTTAACGGACAGAAATACAATGGGAGATGCATGGTAGCTTGTAAGTTTTTGAGGATGACCCTCTCAGCACTTGTATGTACACCTTGAGTGTAATATACCCTTTTACGGACAGATTTTTACTTGGCCTGCAACAGCTGGAACACCAGATTCAGGGTATTACTATATTGGCAAGTGAATTTCACCCCAGAACACAATCTATCCTGTGACGGATACTATTAAACTTGTCCAGTCACAGCTGGAACACCAGATTTACTGTATTTCTATTTTGGCAACTGAATTTCACCCCAGAAAAAAATATATCCTTTGCCGTACACTATTAAACTTAGCCAGCCACAGCTGAAACCACTGATTTATGGTTTTGCTATTTTGGCAATTGAATTTCACCCCAGAAAAAAATATATCCTTTGCCGGACACTATTAAACTTGGTCAGCCATTGCTGGGACACCAGACTTACTGTATTTCTATTTTTGCTACTAACTTTCACCCCAGAAAATAATATATCCTTTGACGGACACTAGGGAAATTGTCCAGTCACAGCTGGAACACCAGATTCAGGGTATTGCTATTTTTGCTACTGACTTTCACCACAGAAATTTTTTTCCCTTTTACGGACAGATTTAAACTAGGCCTGCAACAGCTGGAACACCAGATTTGGGGTATTGCTATTTTGGCAATTGAATTTAACCCCAGAACAAGATATATCCTTTGCCGTACACTATTAAACTTGGCCAGCCACAGCTGAAACCATGGATTTATGGTATTGCTATTTTGACAATTGAATTTCACCCCAGAAAAATTATATCTTTTGCCGGACACTATTAAACTTGTCCAGTCACAGCTGGAACCACTAGATTTACTGATATTTCTATTTTGGCAACTGAATTTCACCCCAGAACAAAATATATCCTTTGCCAGTACACTATTAAACTTAGCCAGCCACAGCTGAAACCACTGATTTATGGTTTTGCTATTTTGGCAATTGAATTTCACCCCAGAAAAAATATATCCTTTGCCGGACACTATTAAACTTGGTCAGCCATTGCTGGGACACCAGACTTACTGTATTTCTATTTTTGCTACTAACTTTCACCCCAGAAAATAATATATCCTTTGACGGACACTAGGGAAATTGTCCAGTCACAGCTGGAACACCAGATTCAGGGTATTGCTATTTTTGCTACTGACTTTCACCACAGAAATTTTTTTTCCCTTTTACGGACAGATTTAAACTAGGCCTGCAACAGCTGGAACACCAGATTTGGGGTATTGCTATTTTGGCAATTGAATTTAACCCCAGAACAAGATATATCCTTTGCCGTACACTATTAAACTTGGCCAGCCACAGCTGAAACCATGGATTTATGGTATTGCTATTTTGACAATTGAATTTCACCCCAGAAAAAATTATATCTTTTGCCGGACACTATTAAACTTGGCCAGCCACAGCTGAAACCACTGATTTATAATATTGCTATTTTGGCAATTGAATTTCACCCCAGAACAAAATATATCCTTTGCAAGACACTATTAAACTTGGCCAGCCACAGCTGAAACCACTGATTTACGGTATTGCTATTTTGGCAATTGAATTTCACCACAGAAAATAATCTATCCTTCGCCAGACAGCAGACAGTATTACACTTGCCTAGCCACAGCTGGAACACCAGATTTAGGGGATTGCTATTTTGGCATTTGAATTTAACCTTTAATAAAATATAGAAATTTCTATCCTGAGTTTCTAGGAGTGACAATAAGCACAGCCAAGCCCCTGATGTAGGATATAGCAAAAAAAAAAAAAAAATGGTATTGATGGATTGATGGACTTGGTGGCAGCTTGTTCTGGTGCACCACAAGTCACAAAATGGCCGCCGATCACCCCAGAAAAAAAGTGACAGAAAAACGCTCTGTGCAGCCTAAAAACCAGTGAGCAATTAACTAGCAGAATTTGAATGATTAACAGCTGTAGATCGATCACTTCATTAGGTGCTGTTGCTGACTTTTCCCTGCCTAATCTCGCCCTCACAGAAGCTGATTCCACTAATCAGAGCAGTGTGACGTGCGGCGCTACGTGTCTCCAGCTTAAAAAGAGGCTGGGTCACATGCTGCACTTGGCCAATCACAGCCATGCCATTAGTAGGCATGGCTGTGATGGCTTCTTAGGGCAAGAAGTAAAACGCTAGCTGATTGGCTGCTGTGCAGCCCTTCAGAAAGTGGGAAGAAATCGCCGAATAATGGACCCGAACCCGAACTTTTTTGAAATTGTTCGGATCCGGGTCCGTGTCCCGAACACCCCAAAATTCGGTACGAACCCAAATATGCTCGAACTGTTCGCTCAACACTATTTATTGCCAAAGGAAATTGTCAATACCAGTGTGCACTGATCTGTAAAAAGGGTGGGAAATTTATTTGTGCCTCTGACTTTAAATTACAAAAAGAAAAAAAAAACACTTGCAATTTTGCTACTGCTTTTTAATAATTTGTGTACCAATGTACACAATCACAGAAGGATGATGTGGATGTCACTTCTGAGTCTGACACAGTGCCTTGTAGCCAGTGATCACAGCATTCCTCCTGGTGCTCCTCATTGCAACCCCAGAAAAGCCTTTCACTTCATTATCTCTGTCTTCATTGCTCCCTCCTAGTGGGATGCCTTTTTTTTTTCCAAGAAGAAAAACCCATGTGCTATGGAAGATATTTAACATGGTCTCCATGTTGATGACCTGCGTGAAAACAGTCAGCATTTTTAGTGCAATGAGTAGGAGGTTTTAGGCGGAGACAGGGGACCTCATGCATAGCTGTGTTGGTGGTAGTACAACTTGTAGCCACGTTGTTGGAGATAAAGGCTGTGGTAGAGACAGTGGCACTCAATGCAAATACAGCACATGGAATCAGGAGGGGAGCAAGGAGCCCATGATGACTGTCTAATTTGTCTAATAAAATTGGTGTAGAGTGTTAGGATGACTATGATTGTGTGTTATGGAGTGAAGAAGGTTATTTTCATGTGCAAAATCACTGGCGGAGATGGTCTTAGTGATCAGATATAGTTCTTCTTTTATTTTAGCGCAGGTACATAAAAACAATGCGTTTCGGGGGATTCAGGCCCCCTCATCAGGTTTTACAATAATACAGGCATATATGGGGTATATATACACATAAAAACCGCCAAAAAAATGTATCTTTGGGTGGTGACAAACTCATGGGGCCATCCACAGGTACCATCCAATTGGCAGGTGTGGTACTAATAATTTCCCTTATGCCCATGACAGCACCCTTGAGAGAGCCCGCCTCTATCCAGGACAGGAAACAGGAACTTCCTTGGAGAGCTTTTAAGGAGAGACCCAGCCTCTACCCACCAGTTCCTGTTTCCTGTCCTAGGGATAGGACACCATTGGAGAGTTTCATGGCTGCAGGGCCCCACAGGTAGTTTGATTCAACCGCATGGGTTACCTGGTATGGCGTAAGTCTCCTCTAGGAGCTGCCTGTTTCCCTGCATTGGTGGTTTAATCCTCTAAACCTATCTCAAGGTCTCCCCTGGGATCTACAAGAACAGATCTCAGTTACAACATACGCTAGTCCCATGGGGTGGGGAGCCTACTGCCAGGAGGAAGTTGCTCAGGGAGAATGGGACTCTCAAAATCTCTAGATCACACCCTTCCCGGTCCTGGCTAAGGTTGGACTACAGCTGTCATGCCGGATTCTCCTAGCGGTGTTCGGGAAGTCTGGGGTCTGTTCTCCCTAGTTGCGGCATCCCCAGCAGTGTTACAGAGCGGAGGACGGAGCAGAGCTCTTGGGCAAGCGCGCAGCGTGAATCGGAAGTGACGCGGTCTGAACTTCCGGTATTTGGAACGCACAGCATTCCGGAAGTCCAGCGCATGCCGGAGGGGGATCCATGGCAAAACTCCCATGGAAAATTACGTAGTGGACGCAGAGTCGGGTTTTAATCCATAAAGGGCAAAAATCACCTAACATTCCTAAATTTTTGGAATAACGTGCTTTAAAACATCCAGTGTGTGTACAGTATACGATCAGGTATGATGTTGTATCGATCAGGTAGTGTAAGGGTTACGCTCGCTTCAAAGTGACAGACCTAACTGTTACAGACCAAACTCCTCGTTTAGCGCACCGCAAACAACTGCAAACAGTCCATTTGCACAACCGCAAACTCCCCATTTGCACAAGGTTGGACACCAAGCTAGCCATGTCCCGTTCCTTGTCCTCACTGATGTCATTGAAGGTCTCTTCCTCACCAACATACTGTGCCACCCTATATGAGTGGTGTGTTCAGTAATCAGTAGTACTATTTTTATCAGTTTAATCCCTGTTACGTCCCCTATCAGGGGACGTGTATAGAATAGATTTTAGGAACCGGGAGATGGAAAAAGAAGCTTGGTCGGTCCTCTTACTTCCAATTTGGAGCACTGCGTGTGCAACCCTATATGAGTGGTGTGTTACTTAGTACTATTCTTATCAGTTTAATCCCTGTTACGTCCCCTATCAGCACTAGCAGTGGGCACACTACAGTCAGTGGAAGTGGGCCTGACACACAATGGCAGGCAACTAACCTTAGATTAAAGGGTAAAAATGAAATGCCTTTTTTTATGCAAAGTCCTGTGCCACACGGTATGAGTGGTGGACACTGGCAGTGGACACACTACAGTCAGCGGAAGTGGACCTGACACACACTGGCAGCAGGCAGGCAACTGAAATTAGATTAAAGTGTAAAAATTAAATGCTTTATTTATCGGCAAGCTACTGTGCCACCCGGTACAGTGGCACATTGTTGGATTTTTTATATATTATAGGACAAGTTCCTCGCAAATAAGATAGTCTGTGTGCTTTGTTATTTATATTTTTATTGTTAAAAAACAGTATTTATAAATGATCAATTTATATCCGGAAGTTTGAGGACCTGTGGGGTCATGTGATCACTAAGCTGCGGTCACGTGTCCATTACTATGACGACCTGTGATCCTGGATGGGAAACCAGCCAATTGCATGTGGCCCCATGACTGGAGGGAGGGGGGGAAGGCTCAAGGTCCTGGTCGGCTTGTTGTTAAGAGTAGTATGGCCGGGAGTGCACAAGGACCTTTCGCTTTGGCCAATCACGTGACTCAGGCAGCGCTGTGTGTGAAGGATTTACAGCATCATTGTACCTATGGTGATGAGCATCGCGGCTCAAAAACAAATATAAGAGGGATAGTGTAGTACGTGCACGATATGCTGACCAATAGATGAATTGATAAATACATATGCAAATGGCAATTAAAAAAGAGGGGGGGCCGGAAAATACTTAAAAGGTCACAGAATGTTTTCACAATCATGCAAGATTAAAATTAGGCAGTAAAATCAATGAATAAATATATATGAAAATATCAGTGACTGAATGGCGTATTAATACAACTAAAATTCATAACTTAAACTTAATGCCAATATGATTCATAAAGAGTGTAAAATTGACTAGAAAAAAACCTCATAGGCACTGGCAGTATTACATGGTGACTTTTAAAACCAATGGAAGACGTAGTCCACGTAATGTGAGAAAAGATGCTCTTTGTAGCTGCTATTTGCTCCAGCTAGTATAAGAAAAAAGCAGCCAGATATGTCTCATCTTACAGGTTTATCTCGAAGGCCTCATTGAGGCAATAAGGGTGAAGGTTGCATTCACACGGGCGAGTTTTCCATGCGGGTGCAATGCGTGATGTGAACGCATTGCACCCGCACTGAATCCGGACCCATTCATTTCTATGGGGCTGTGCACATGAGCGGTGATTTTCACGCATCACTTCTGCGTTGCGTGAAAATCGCAGCATGCTCTATATTCTGCATTTTTCACACAACGCAGGCCCCATAGAAGTGAATGGGGCTGCGGGAAAATCGCAAGAATCCGCAAGCAAGTGCGGATGCAGTACGATTTTCCCGCATGGTTGCTAAGCGACGGGACCCGATCTTCATTATTTTCCCTTATAACATGGTTATAAGGGAAAATAATAGCATTCTTAATAAAGAATGCTTTGTAGAATGAGGATTAAGGGGTTAAACATACCAAACTTAACTTACCTTAGTCACTTGATCGCGTAGTTGGCGATCTCTCTTCTGTCTTCAAGCATTAGCTGTAGTCTAAAGGACCTGTGATGATGTCACATCACATGGTCCATGATAGACCATGTGATTGGACCATGTGATGTGATGTCATCACAGGTCCTTAGACTACAGCTAATGCTTGAAGACAGAAGAGAGATCGCCAACTACGCGATCAAGTGGCTAAGGTAAGTTAAGTTTTTTATTTTTAACCCCTAATCCTCATTCTACAAAGCATTCTTTATTAAGAATGCTATTATTTTCCCCTTATAACCATGTTATAAGGGAAAATAATAAAATCTCCAGAATACTCAAACCGAAACCAGACTTCAGTGATGAAGTCCGGCTTCGGGTCTGGGTACCAAACATGGCGATTTTTCACACGCGCGTGCAAAACGCATGACAAAAGTTTGCACACGCGCGGAAAAATCGCGCATATTCCTGCAACGCACCCGCCTCCAATCCAGTGTGAACCCAGCCTAAGGCTGTTAATTTTGAAGATCCAATACATTTCTCTGCCGTCTGATCTACTGGAGATCTTTTTGTAAATCGGCTGGAATTTGCTCAATTGGTGTCACCCTGTAGTCAACTGAGCTACCCTGATGGCATTCAGCCGCATGCCTTGACACACTGTGTTTGAGATATTTTTTCTTTATGTTTGAGTGATGTTTATTGACTCTATTCTGCAAGGTTTGAATCGTGCGGCCTACATATTGCAACTGGCATGGACATTCCAGGAGGTATATGACATGGATGGAGTCACAGTTCAAGTTACTCAAAATGGAGAAAGTTTCTCCATTGGATAGGCTGTGAAATGTAGATTTTTGTCATATGGCAGTACAACATAGGCATCTTTTTCAGCCGCATCTGAATCCCCCTTTGGGAGTGGTAGTATTACAGTATGGTTGCTGATCGGGTTCAATTTACTGGGTGCATGGATATTTTTAAGGGTGCGTGCCCTTCTGTATGTAAGTTGGGGCATCTCGGGGATAATGTGACTGAGAATGGGATCTCTTTTTAGGATATGCCAGTTTCCCCAGGATGGTTTTGATGGTGTTATGGTTTTGGTTGTAAGTTGTGATAAAATTACAACGGTACATATCGCTGTTGGTATTCTTTTCCTGTTTCTGTGCTGGAGCGAGACATTCCGATTGGGTGAGTTTAGCGGCTTTTGTTCTAGCACCCAAAATGATGTTCTCTGAATAACCCTTTTGGCTGAATCTGGAAGCGAGGATATCACACTGTTTAGAGAAGTCATCGTCCGAGGTACATTTGCACCTGAGCCATTTAAACTGACTAAATGGAATATTGGATTTCCATTTCCTATAGAGTGTGGTTTTGAAGTCCAAATAACTATTACTGTCAACTTCCTACCCGAAAGGTTTTTTGTGTCTTTGTGTATCTTGGGGAGGTGATAAAAAATTGCTAGTGTGAAATCTTTCTATGATTGTGAGTTAGACAGGACCTGGGAGCTAGATTGGGGTGCTGAGGAGAAGGTAACATCAGAGGAGGAGGGTGGTGGCAGCCGCAGCAATAAAGAGCAGAAGTAACGTACAGCCAGAATCTCTCATGATCTGCTTTGGTGATGCCGCTGATACTGTGTGTGCAGTTCCAAAACATGCCAAACCTAAGCAAAGCTCAGCTGCCGCTAGCTCTGTGAGTGTGCAAGAATGTATCCCCCAGTTTTTTCCTCAGTGTCAGAAGACAAAAATTTTGCCAGGTACAAGATCTGCATGATTAAAATAAGCCATGGGTATTCAAACACAAACATAGGCACCACGATTTTATTGCATCATTTTTTATTCTTCTGTGGCAAGAAAAGCTCTTCTTGACTTCCAGCGACAGAACAGTCTGCCATTGCAGTGTTTAGTCCGTGACGTTCCAACTCACTGTAATTCTACCTTGAATATTCTAGAGTGTCTGTATGAGCAGCGTAAAACTGTGAATAATTTTGTGATGCACTAGACCACTTCAGTAGAGGGCATCTGCAACTCATCAAAGATGTTATAACTAAGAACATGGATTTTATTGTTCAAAACATGTGAACGTCTGTATCGAACCTTTTTTTATATGTTTTACATGTGTGACAAATTAAGACTTGGTTTTTATTTAAGTGCTAGAAGACTATTATTATTTTTATCTCGATGTTTGGATATTTCCCGTGATGATCTGGGATTCTCTTCCGTGCACAGCTTGGTCTGTAAGACTAGCTGACCTTTTTTTTGCTACTGTAACTCATCAAAGATGCCTGTCACATACTAGATTTGTCATTAAGGACAACTGCAGCATTACTTATGTCATTTCCGTGATATTTTAGAACATATGTGCACACTGCTGCTACAAGAGACGGCAGAAGAACAGCTTACACATTGTTGGCTGCCCAGCTTACATGTACAGTAGGAGTCAGTGGAGGATGACGAGCTGCTACCAGAGGAGAAGCAGGAGGAGGAGTAGTCTCTTGTGCTTCAGGAGGACAAGGCTGATGTTGTTGACAGTGGCGTACCTCTAATAGAGGCAGACCACGCAGCTGCTATGGGGCCCGTAGGGGAAGGGGGCCCGGCTGTGGAGAAAAGGCTCCGCCCCCTTATTCCAATTAGTTTAACAGCTCCTGCCTAGAGTCCTTGCCAGGGCCTCTGGCTTGCCTTCCAGCTCCCCTCACTGCTTCTCCTCACCCCACCCCCCAGCAAGGGCCCGATCCTACCATCAGTCAACAGTCTGCAACATGTCCCCAGAGCTGCACTGATGAGGAGAGGTCCGTTTTTCAGCAGCTACAGAAGGATGTGCTGCTGCCATCAGAAGTCTCCCCAGTGCCCCCCTCCCCCACTCTGCTCCTCCTCTGCTGTTATATTAACCATGTGCAGCAGTCGGGACAGAGGAAGGGGGGAAGAGACCCTGCTGCAGGGCCTGCTGAGGAGATGTCCTCCCATCAATCCTGACTGTATGCCATGGAGACCTGCACAGAAGGTAAGTGTAAGATGTCTGTGTTCCTGTGTAAGGGAACTGTACTCAGTACATATGTATGTGATATATGTATGTGTAATTGTCTAATTAGAGATGTGAAATACATCTAGAGTATGACTGAGTAAATGTATATGTCTGTGTAATATATGTATGCTTGTATAGTGTGTGTGTGTGTGTGTATATATATATATATACACACATACATTTAGGGTACTTCCACACTTGCATTGGTGCGGATCCATCTGTTTATTTGCACAGACGGATCCGCACCTATACTGCAAACGTTTGTATCCGTTCAGAACGGATCCGTTTGCATTAGTTAAAAGAAAAATGACAAAGTCCATAACGGATCCGTTTTAGATTACATTGAAAGTCAATGGGGGACGGATCCGTTTTTAAATGCACCATATTGTGTCACTGACAACGGATCCGTCCCCATTGACTTACATTGTAAGTCAAAACAGATCCATTCGGCTCCGCATCGTCAGATGGACACAAAAATGCTGCAAGCTGCGTTTTGGTGTCCGCCTCCAAAACGGAATAGAAGCGGAACGGAGCCGAACGGATGCATTATGAACGGATCCTTATCCATTCAAAATGCATTGGGGCTTAACTGATCCGTTTTGGACCATTTGTGAGAGCCCTGAAACGGATCCCACAAACGGAATCCAAAACGCCAGTGTGAAAGTACCCTTAGTCAGTCATACTGTAGATGTATTTCATGTGTGTATATACAGTGTGTGTGTGTGTGTATATATATATTCACACACAGATAAAGCAGAGTTAACACACACTTGATGAGTTTTCACATTTATTTAATGTGTTATGACTAGTATTGAGCGAACTTGTGTTTTCAAGTTTGGCGTACAGGGTTTGGATTATCTAAGCTAAGAATCCCGTTATGGATTCCACTTCCACGGAAGCCCATAAGAGGCATTCCGCATTGCATGCTGGCCATAGACTTCTTTTATGACGGAATACAATACAGCATGCCTCTTATGGGCTTCTGTGGAAGTGGAATCCATAACGGGATTCTTAGCTTAGATAACCCGAACCTTGTACGCTGAACTTGAAAACACAAGTTCGCTCAATACTAGTTACGACTGCGACTGTTAAAGGCGTTGTCCTGTTCAGAGCTGAGTGGGGGAAGAAGGGGGATATGTCCGGGTTCAGCTCTGAACCCAGACAAAATAAAGTCATCTGATCATTGCACTTTGATCTGTATTAGTCTTCGTTTACATCTCTGGTGATCGGTATCTGGTAGAGAACATCCTGCCAGTTCACCAGTTCCAGCATTGCTGGATTCTGCCCTTCACCAGTAGAACAGTTTTTGTCATGCTGAAACCCTGCTGGTAGTCTCCCATAGTCTATCGCAGGAAAGCTTAACCTGCAGCCCTCTAGCTGTTGCAAAACTACCACTCCCAGCATGCCCTAATAGGTGTAGACAGCTGGAGGGCTGCAGGTTGGGCATCCCTGGTCTATGGGGTCCAGTGGTGAACGGTAGAATCTTTAAATGCTGGATCCGGTGAGCTCTGGCAGGATGTTCTCTGTCGGATACAGTCACCTGAGATATGAATGAAGCCTTAGGCCCCTTTCACACAAGCGAGTTTTCCGCGCGGGTGCAATGCGTGATGTGAACACATAGCACCCGCACTGAATCCTGACCCATTCATTTCAATGGGTCTGTGTACATGAGCGTTTTTTATCACGCATCACTTGTGCATTGCGTGAAAATCGCAGCATGTTCTATATTCTGCGTTTTTCACGCAGCCCTAGCCCCATAGAAGTGAATGGGGCTGCGTGAAAAACGCAATGCATCCAGAAGCAAGTGCGGATGTGATGCGTTTTTCACTGATGGTTGCTAGGAGATGTTGTTTGTAAACCTTCAGTTTTTTATCACGCGCGTGAAAAACGCATCAAAACGCATTGCACCCTCGCGGAAAAAACTGAACAACTGAACGCAATCGCAGACAAAACTGAATGGCTTTGCCTGTGAAATCGCACAGTTTTCACTGAATGCATCCGGACCTTATCCGGACACGCTTGTGTGAAAGAGGCCTTGATCCTGTATTTAAGGCATTCATTATGCTCAGTTCTGCATATTTTGCATCCTCTTTAGCCATTTCCGTCTGAGATCTGTTTTTTTTATGTGTAAAAAAGTTCTACACAAAGTATTTTTTTTTTGTCTAAAATAATGTATCTCAGACAGAAATGGCTAAAACGGATGCAAAATGTGCATAACTGAGCATAAGGGATGCTTAAAATACAGGATCCGTTATTTTATATATTTTTGGTTTCTTCTGACAGATAAGAACAGAAAATGAACAGTAATGTGAACGTGGTCACACTATGGGTTTTGTAAGAACACCCCAGGTTATCAAAAACAGTAATAATCTGTAATGTAGCACCAATGTACCTACTTAAGGCACCGTTCATGGGTAAGGGAGGGGCTGGGGTAGAAGGTTGAAGGGACCAGGAATGGTTAGTCAGAGGGGCTTGGGAAGGATCATGGGGGCCCATTTCAGATTCCTGCTATGGGGCCCAGTGAATTCTATGTACGCCCCTGGTTGTTGATGATGATTATGATGATGATGATAATAAAGACACTGGCCATAATGACCAAGCATCACAGTGTGGGCAGATCTGGAAAGAACTAGGTCCTCGGACACACTAACGAGAATGGCAAGTTGTATGCTTGCTTGCTAATGTAATGACAGGCATTTCCTTACCATCAAGCAATCTGTTGATTAATGGATAATGTTGCTTTTAGACCCATGCTGTCAAAGCTAAATGGGGGAATGTTTTCATACTGCTGAACGGCTGCCCAAAATACTTTATTACCAGGAAACACTGTGTACGCAGCTTGCCACAGCTTTCAGTAAACAGACACCAGTCACCAATGTGTCTAACCAGGAGGCCACTCTCATCCCATGGCAGAGTCGCCCACTTCCCACCGTCTCTGCTACCACAAGCAGCAGAAGCCGCAGCAGCAGCCAGCTCAGTATCATTAGCATGATGGAGAAATTTTCCCATGTGTTGAGCCAGGTTCATGCAAATCAGCAAACAGAGATGTACCTCATCAACACCTAAGTTCAGTCCTACCTGGACTCTAGCCTTTTTCTGGTGTATACCGTGTTCCCTGACCTCATGGACTTCTAGGCAGGCAGATTTGAACACTGTCTGGAACTAGCCCAGTATGCCGACTCTGTACTGTCTTGCCCACCCCCCTGTGTCATCTCAGAGGGGGTTTTCAGCGTGGCAGATGACACCCACACAAAGTTATTCTGTGCAAGTGTACATAACATCATATTTAAAAATGTCAAAATGATCTAGGCATGGATCCAGGAGGATGTTCACACACCTTCGGCTGAGGCTGATGAATAGATTTGCCCTTGTTGATGGTGCTCCATCATGCCACTGCCTGACTGCCTACCATCATGTTCCGTATCATATACACATGCGTCCACTATTAACTGATCTCTAAACTGGAAGTGGTGTCAATTTTGTCACGTGTAAAAATTGCCTGCTAAGATGTGTAACTAATCCTACCATGTGTGATACTGCATGCTGATTTGTGTATCTTAGGCCTCTTTCACACAGCAGCAAGTTATTTTTATTTTATACCTATTAATGACATATACTGTACATCATCCGCAGACCATGTCTTTAATAATGTGGGCCACATCTAGTGTCCATAATCTGTGGTGTTCTGTAACCAACACTGTATAACGTCTTCCAACAGTGTCTGTATTACAAATTCCAATAATCTGGGCCACATCTAGTGTCCATAATCTGTGGTGTTCTGTAACCAACACTGTATAACGTCTTCCAACAGTGTCTGTATTACAAATTCCAATAATCTGGGCCACATCTAGTGTCCATAATCTGTGGTTCAGATGATATACAGTGTTGGCTAAAGAACACCACAGATTATGGACACTAGATGTGGCCCAGATTATTGGAATTTGTAATACAGAAACTGTTTGCAGATGTTATACGGAATTGGTTAAAGAACACCACAGTTTATGGACACAATATTAAAGGGAACCTGTCACCAGGATTTTGTGTATAGAGCTGGGGACATGAGCTGCTAGATGGCCGCTAGCACATCCGCAATACCCAGTCCCCATAGCTCTATGTGCTTTTATTGCGTCAAAAAAAGGATTTTAGAGATATGCAAATGAACCTGATATGACTCCTGTGTCCGGAGATGAGTCAAATTTTCTGAGTTCAGAACTGCCCCACGTCCTCCAAATCTCCTCCTTGCTGGCCGACATCACAGAGCTGGAGCGCCGAAATCTCGCAATGCGCGAGCTAGCGCATGCACAGTGTTGGCATCATGTTCCTTCCCTGTGCTGGCATCAGCACAGGGAACGAACTACGCATGCACTAGCTCACGCATCGCGAGATTTTGGCTCTCCAGCTCTGTCACTGACCCAACAGGGGAACCTGAAAAGCCGAGCGAGGACAGCAGTACAGAGGGGGAAGGATACGCAGCACTGCAACAGTCTGGAAGAGGCAGTGGGGTTGCAAAAGGGAGAAGTCGGCCCACACCAAACAGGCCCGAAGCTATCTACCTTTCTAAGGGGTAGGTGTTCCACAGTATGGTGCTTTTTTGAGGACAGTGCAGACGACAAAAGAGTGGTAGTTTGCAACCTGTGCCGTACCAAAATAAGCCGGGCGTGAACACTAGCAAACTCACCACCACCAGCATCATCCACCACATGGCATCCAAGCACCCCAATAAGTGCGCCGAACGCCTGGGTACACAATCTGGGTCTGCAAGTCACACCACTCTTTCCTCTCCCCCTTTATTTCGCACAGCTGGCCAATCCCCTGTCGAAGGCCCGGATGCCCCTCGCCCTGTACCTAGACCTTTGCATGAACCGTCAGCAACAACATCCACTTTCCTGTCCCAGCGCAGCGTCCAAATGTCGATAACACAGTCATTTGAATGCAGGCACAAATACCCACCCACAGGCCATAGCACTAAATGCGCAACTTTCTAAATTTCTTGCCCTTGAAATGCTGCCATTTAGGCTTGTGGACACTGAGGGCTTCCGCAGCCTGATATCGGCAGCCATCTCTCTGTACGCAGTCCCCAGCCACCTGCTGTGCCTGCCTTACACCAGCATGTGTCCCTGAACATCACCCGTGCCCTGACAAATGCACTTACTGGGAAGGTCCTCTTCACCATGGACACATGGATAAGTGCTGGTGGCCAGTGATGCTACGTTTCCCTGACCACACACTGGGTCAATGTTATGGAGGCCGGGAGTGAGTCGTACCCTGAGTTGGCAAGGTGCTACCCACGCCCAGGATTGCGGGCCCTACATCCATCAGGGTCTCCGTCAGCAGCTATGTTACTGGCTCCAACTCCCACTTCTCCTCCTCCTCCACTTCCACCTCCAGCAGCAGTCAGCCGTCAGTTGCTAGCTGGAGGCAGTGTTGCACTGCTTTGGGTAAGCGTCTAGAGTAGAGATGAGCGAACACCTGGATGTTCGGGTTCGAGAGGTTCGGCCTAACTTCCGGAAAATGTCCGGGTTCGTGATCCGAACTCAACCCGAACTTCATCCCGAACCCGAACCCCATAGAAGTCAATGGGGACCCGAACTTTTGGGCACTAAAAAGCCTGTAAAAGACTCCCGGAAAGGGCTAGAGGGCTGCAAAAGGCAGCAAAATGTAGGTAAATCCCCTGCAAACAAATGTAGATAGGGAAATGAATTAAAATAAAATAAAATAAATAAAAATTAACCTGTAAAAGACACCCAGAGGGATAATATACCGCAATAAACGCATTGCGATTACAACTTTGAGCTACCGATCACCATGGGAACGCCTCCTCCAGTAGAATGTACTGTCGGATGTGAGAATTAAGTTGAAATCGCAATGCGATTCTTATATATTTGCTTAATCGCATTGCGATTTCAACTAGCATTGCTAAATAATTCCATCCATATCGTTAACTTACTGAGTCAGTAAGTTAACGAATATGGATGGAATTATTTAGCAATGCTAAGTTGAAACGGCAATGCGATTAAGCAGATATATAATAATCGCATTGCGATTTCAACTTAATTCTCACATCCGACAGTACATTCTACTGGAGGAGGCGTTCCCATGGTGATCGGTAGCTCAAAGTTGTAATCGCAATGCGATTAAGCAAATACATAAGAATTTTTAGTACTCAACTTTTAAAATCGTACACCACTTTAAGTTCCAAAGTTGCAATCGCGTTCGAATAGAACTTAAAGCTGTCTCTTAGTCAGTTTTAGTATTGGTGTGCTGTAATAGAAGTTACATTCGTACGCGAATATAACTTAGAGCAATACAGTCAACTTTACACTGTTAGTTTTATTATCGCGATAATACAACTATTCAAGAATCGTGTACGTGCGTCTGTACGTGTGTGCGTTACCTCGGACACTATTCTATTTTGCCAGCCACAGCTGAAACCACTGATTTATGGTATTGCTATTTTGGCAATTGTATTTAACCCCAGAAAATAATCTATCCTTTGCCAGACAGCAGACAGTATTATACTTTCAGTTGCTTGCCTGCTGCCAGTGTGTGTCAGGCCCACTTCCACTGACTGTAGTGTGCCTACTGCCAGTGCCCACCACTGATACCGGGTGGCACAGTAGCTTGCCGATAAATAAGGCATTTAATTTTTAGACAGTAGTCTAATTTCAGTTGCTTGCCTGCTGCCAGTGTGTGTCAGGCCCACTTCCACAGACTGTAGTGTGCCCACTGCCAGTGCCCACCACTCATACCGGGTGGCACAGTACCTAGCACGCGTAGTACCACTTATCTAAAAAAAATGACAGGCAGAGGCAGGCCACCCCGCAGGGGCTGTCGTGGTCGTGGTGCTGTGATTTCCACTGTCCCTGGAATAATGCCTAGTGTTCAGAGGCCACGTACCCTGAAACCGAAAAATTCTGAGCACATAGTTGACTGGCTTAGACACGACACCCAATCTTCAACAGCTTTCCGCTAAGAACCTTGACGCACCATCCTCCTCCAGCTCAGCTTCGGTCACCTGCTCTTTTAGTTACCACGCTCCCGCCCGCCGCCGCCACCACCACAACCACCACAGCCACCACAGCCGCTTCACTTGATCCGTCAGAGGAGTTATTTACACATCAGTTGGATGCAATTAGTGATGCGCAACTATTATTGCCAGATAATGTAGATTACAAGGATATGTCTCAGTCAGGCAGGATTACTCACATGGACGTACAGTGTGATGATGATGATGATGATGTTGTACCCGCTGCTGCTTCCTTTGCTGAGGTGTCAGATACAAGTGAAGCGGTTGATGATGACTATGTGTCCACGGATGCCACGTGGGTGCCTGCTCGAAGAGAAGAAGAGGGGGAAAGTTCAGAAGGGGAGACAGAGAGACGGAGGAGACGAGTTGGACGCAGGGAGAGGTCGTCGCAAGGAGTTATTGGCACAGTCAGACAGCATGTATCGGCACCCGGGGTCAGCCAGACAGCACGCCAGTCAACGCATGCTGTTGCCACCACCAGAATGCCGTCATTGCAAAGCTCAGCAGTGTGGCATTTTTTTTTGTGTGTCTGCCTCTGATAACAGCAATGCCATTTGCAACCTGTGGCAAAAGAAACTGAGTCGTGGGAAGTCCAACACCCACCTCGGCACAACTGCTTTGCGAAGGCGCATGATCTCACATCACAAACGTCTATGGGATCAACACATGAGTACAATCAGCACACAAACTCAAAGCCACCTGTCACGACTGTGACTGATCCAGATAGGTCTGGGAAGAGAAGGTCGCAGCGACTTGCTACTCGCGATAGCTTGTGAGTTTGCTTCATGGTTCAGGGTATGTCATCCAGGTTTTGCCTTGTGAACCTTTTTGTCCTGACTAGGAGTTTGTAGGCATTCTTCTCAGGTGAGTGCTGTCTGCCACTCCCAGCTACTATATTAGTTTCAGTTTCACTTGCAGTCATTGCCAGATATAGTCCTTACTTCCAGTGCTATTCTGACCTTTGAAGGAGATCGTTTGACGGTATTGCTGTGGAGCTCGTGTCTGGCGTGGACTGTCGTTGTTGGGATCATCTTCTCTGCTCATGACTGGATAAGTCTATCTCTGCTGGAGATTGTTTGTTTGTTTGTTTGTTACTGTCTTCCCCTGTTGTTCTCCTAGACATGAGTGATGGTGACTAGTGCTCCCATCTGCCTTTCCCCAGTCTAGTCTTCTGAGGGTCACTCAGGGTTTAGGCATCCTGCTCGCCGCACGGGTTCACACCCCGTCTAGGGTATCAGGGCAGACAGATGCCAGCGTAGGGTTTGTCAGGGGTGGCTGTTCTATTTCCCATCCGTAGATAAGGGTCCCCCTTCCCCTCCGTCTGGTGCGACACGACTGCTGCTGGGATAGCGGTCGTGACAGTATATCTGGCCTTTAAAAAAAAAAAAAGGCCAGATATTAAAAGCAACAGTACTGCAGCAGCAGCAGCAATCCTTGGGTTCCACCGTTGCTATGGGAGACCAAGGTACTCCTGAGCCAAAAGTGGCTTTTCCTAATTTGTAACCTTCAGAGAAGCTTGTAAATTGTTCTTCAGGTTACGCCCTAGATCCTCCGGCGGTGAGGAACAACGGGTGGGCATTGTAATTTCTCTCCTGCAAGGAGATCCGCAGGCTTGGGCTTTCTCTTTACCATCTGACTCTCCGGCCTTACGATCAGTGGAGGAGTTTTTTGAAGCCTTGGGTCTCGTGTATGATGACCCGGACAGGGTCTCACTGGCTGAGTCTAAGCTACGTAGACTTCGGCAGGAGAACCGGTCAGCTGAACTATATTGTTCTGAATTCCGTAGGTGGGCTACGGATACATTATGGAACGACTCGGCCCTTAGGAGTCAGTTCTGCCAGGGGTTGTCTGAAAAATTAAAAGACGCGCTGGCTGTATACGAGGTCCCTGGGTCTCTTGAGGCTGCTATGTCTCTGTCCATAAGAATCGACAGACGACTCAGGGAGAGACTATTAAATTCTACAGAGGCCTCTATAGGGCAGGGATCGGTTTGTTGTGATCCAGTCGAACCAATGCAAATAGGGGGCGCCACTAGACGAGTGAATCCTCCTAAGGTCCGCCATAGGTCAGAGGTTTGTTTTCATTGTGGGGGGAGGGGTCATTTTGTAAAGGTATGTCCCTCAGAACCCAAGAGATCACAAACTAAGGAGTCCCCTGACTGTGCGGAGGATAACAGTCTGGGCGTATTCGTTTCCTCCATACGCATGTCTCAGTTTTTGTTGTCCGCTACCGTTGTGGCGGGCAATAAGACTGAGATCTGTTCCATCTTTTTGGACAGTGGGGCGGGGGTCAATTTGGTGGATTCACGGTTTGCTTAGGCTCTGGGTTTTACTCCGGAACCGGTACGCAGAACTATTCCTGTTTTTGCCATCGACTCCTCCCCTCTTACTCAGAGAGAGTTAACTCAGATCGTCCATAATATCCATCTGCAGGTAGGGGACCTCCATAAAGAGCATATCTCTTGTTATGTCCTGGACGGTCTTCCGGCTCCTATGGTTTTGGGGCTTCCCTGGCTGGTGACTCACAATCCCGTGGTGGATTGGCAGGCCGGGGAGATTGTGGAGTGGAGTGAACATTGTAAGGACAACTGCTTGAGTAGTAGGTGCTCAACACTTTCTGGAGACTGTAACATCTCTACCTTCCTTTCTGTCAGATTTTATGGATGTGTTCTCTGAGAAGGGTTGTCAGGGGTTACCACCTCATCGTCCATATGATTGCCCAATTAATCTGTTACCTGGGGCAAAACTACCTAAAACCCGGTTATACAATTTTTCTGGCCCGGAGAGGAAGTTTGGCTAAGGGACACATCAGACCCTCTTCTTCACCCGTGGCTGCAGGGTTCTTTTTCGTTAAAAAGAAAGATGGGGGCCTGCGTCTTTGCCTGGATTTCCGGGAATTAAACCGGATAACTATCCTCTTCCTCTCATTCCCGACCTCTTTAATCAGGTTGCTGGTGCTAAATGGTTCTCCAAAATGGATCTCAGAGGAGCCTATAAACTGGTTCGCATCAAAGAGGGGGATGAGTGGAAGACGGCTTTTAATACTCCGGAAGGGCATTATGAAAATCTGGTCATGCCATTTGGTCTTACTAATGCGCCCTCGGTGTTCCAACATTTTGTCAACGATATTTTTAGTCACCTTATCGGGAGATTTGTTGTGATATATCTTGATGACATCCTGGTCTATTCTCCGGATCTGGATACACATAAGATCCATGTGAGACAAGTGCTGCAGATATTAAGGGCCAAAAAATTGTTTGCTAAATTAGAGAAATGTGTGTTCGCCGTAAAAGAACTGCCATTTCTCGGGTATGTGTTGTCAGATTTAGTTTTCCGCATGGATCCAGAGAAAGTCCGTGGCAATTATGGACTGGGATCTGCCTGAGAACCTGAAGGCATTGCAACGCTTCCTGGGGTTTGCCAATTTTTATAGGAAGTTTATAAAGAACTATTCCTTGGTGGTCAAACCACTGACGGACATGACCCGAAAGGGATCCGATTTTTCCAAATGGTCACATGCAGCCAAAACTGCCTTTACATCTCTGAAGGAAAGATTCACCTCGGCTCCTATTCTTGTACAGCCAGATGTCTCGCTTCCTTTTATTGTAGAGGTTGACGCATCTGAGGTGGGGGTGGGAGCGGTACTATCTCAGGGCCCGTCCCCTGGTGAATGGCGTCCATGTGCTTTCTTTTCGAAGAAATTGTCTACTGCAGAAAGGAACTATGACATTGGCAACAGGGAACTTTTGGCTATTAAGTTGGCCTTAGAGGAGTGGCGTCATTTTTTGGAGGGGGCGGTTCATCCCGTCACAGTGATTACCGATCACAAGAACTTAGTATATCTGGAGTCTGCTAAACGTCTCACCCCTAGACAGGCTCGGTGGTCGTTGTTTTTACTAGGTTTAATTTTGTAATAACCTATCGCCCGGGGGCAAAAATACTAAGGCGGATGCATTGTCTCGAAGTTTTCCTGGAGGGTGATGATGATGTTCCAGAGCCTATTTTGCAAAAGGGGTGGTGGTCTCTGCATTACACTCAGGTTTAGAGGGGAGGGTGTTGGAAGCTCAGGGGACGCCCGGCCTCCTGCCCCTCGGATAAACTGTTTGTGCCAGAAAATTTACGCCTGGAGATACTAAAGGAACACCATAACTCCGCACTGGCAGGACACCCAGGTAGTAAGGCAACCTCTGAATTAGTGTCTCGTCAGTTCTGGTGGCCTAAGTGGCGCCAGGAGGTGTTGAATTTTGTGTCTGCATGTCCTACCTGTGCTCGTTCTAAGGTGGATCATACTCGTCCGGCAGGGCGTCTTTTACCTCTGGCCATCCCCAACAGGCCTTGGACGCACCTATCAATGGATTTTATTACTGATCTACCAGTATCAGCTGGGAAGACTGTTATTCTTGTTGTTGTTGACAGATTCAGTAAAATGGTGCACTTTATTGCTCTGACCGCTTTGCCTAATGCTAATACACTGGCTCAGGTTTTTATTGACCACATCGTGAAGCATCACGGGGTCCCTTCTGATATTGTTTCGGATCGTGGTACCCAATTTGTTTCTAAATTTTGGAAAGCTTTTTGTTCTCGTTTAGGGGTTCATCTATTGTTTTCTTCATCTTTCCATCCACAGTCCAACGGTCAGACTGAACGTACCAATCAAAACCTAGAGACATATTTGAGATGCTTTGTTTCTGAAAATCAGGGGGAATGGTCATCTTATTTACCGTTAGCTGAGTTTGCCATTAATAATCGTCGTCAAGAATCCACCGATAAGTCACCATTTTTTGGTGCGTATGGTTTCCATCCTCAGTTTTGTACGTTTAGTGAGGGGGGGCCGTCTGGGATTCCCGAGGAGGAACGATTTGCGTCTTCACTTTCATGAGTGCGGCAGAGTGTGCAAGAAAGTTTGAAGAGAATTGGTGGCAGATACAAATGTGTGGCTGATAAGAAGCGCTCTGAAGGTCCGGACCTTGGGGTGAATGACTTGTTGTGGTTGTCTACCAGAAATATCAAGTTGAAGGTTCCCTCATGGAAATTAGGTCCGAGATTTATTGGTCCTTATAGGGCAATTAAGATCATTAACCCGGTGACTTTTCGTCTGGAGCTACCTCAGACTCTAAGGATCCATAATGTCTTCCACAGATCTCTGCTTAAGAGATATGTAGAACCTCCTGAACCATTGCCACTACCGCCTCCACCGGTGGTTGTTGATGGCAGTCTTGAGTTTCAGGTAGAAAAGATTGTTGATTCACGATATATTCGCCGCTCTCTTCAGTACCTGGTGCACTGGAAAGGTTATGGTTCCGAAGAGAGAATGTGGGTGCCAGCATCAGAGATAAAGGCGGACAGACTGTAACGCACCAAATTGATCAGTTAGGATCTCAACTGCGGAGTCCTTTGACATCCACTCCTATCACACTACTTGAGTGTTGATGGAGTCTTTTGCGGCTGCTCAGTGTGTACCCCAGGCGGCTCTCTCAGTCTTAAGCGGAGAGTATGGGGTAACAAAATCATGTACCGCGTACTAAAGATAGAGTGTAAAACAAATAGTGAGGAGAGTTTGTTTTAGGAATCAGAGTACAGATTAAAGTTCATGAATAACAGCTCTAGGCAATGTTCAGAAATCCCAGGCCTGCAGTACTAATAGTCACCAGCGCGTGTCCCTTCCTTTCAGTGAGCAATGTCAGTGAACAAAATGACAGGCTGATACTTGCTGTTAGAAGTCATGCAGGGATCCTGCGGTGGTGGAGCTGGATAAGGTAGGTGAGGGTTTCTCCTGGAGGTTCAGAGTTGCAGGTAGTTAGAAGCTTGCGTCCTCGTGGTGAATGGAGCAGGCAGGGTGCGCACTCCATTAGTGGAACACCCTGTGCAGCACCTGGCTCCTATTTATTGACCAAGTGTGGATGGGCGGAGCCACCTTAGACGGCCCAGCGGCCACTGCTTCCAGCCTGGGAGGCAAACAGCTATCGTTGTCATGGTTACACAGGGCATGGATCCAGGCTGGAGCGCAAACCACCGTATCCTTACACAGACTCATTCGGGCTTTTCATAGGTCCCACCCGGAGAGGCCTGGTCTTGAGGGTCCGGTGGCCCCTCGTAGAAAGGGGGGTACTGTCACGACTGTGACTGATCCAGATAGGTCTGGGAAGAGAAGGTCGCAGCGACTTGCTACTCGCGATAGCTTGTGGGTTTGCTTCATGGTTCAGGGTATGTCATCCAGGTTTTGCCTTGTGAACCTTTTTGTCCTGACTGGGAGTTTGTAGGCATTCTTCTCAGGTGAGTGCTGTCTGCCACTCCCAGCTACTATATTAGTTTCAGTTTCACTTGCAGTCATTGCCAGATATAGTCCTTACTTCCAGTGCTATTCTGACCTTTGAAGGAGATCGTTTGACGGTATTGCTGTGGAGCTCGTGTCTGGCGTGGACTGTCGTTGTTGGGATCATCTTCTCTGCTCATGACTGGATAAGTCTATCTCTGCTGGAGATTGTTTGTTTGTTTGTTACTGTCTTCCCCTGTTGTTCTCCTAGACATGAGTGATGGTGACTAGTGCTCCCATCTGCCTTTCCCCAGTCTAGTCTTCTGAGGGTCACTCAGGGTTTAGGCATCCTGCTCGCCGCACGGGTTCACACCCCGTCTAGGGTATCAGGGCAGACAGATGCCAGCGTAGGGTTTGTCAGGGGTGGCTGTTCTATTTCCCATCCGTAGAAAAGGGTCCCCCTTCCCCTCCGTCTGGTGCGACACGACTGCTGCTGGCATAGCGGTCGTGACACCACCATGCTCCTCCTTGTCCAGCATCTTCAGCCACGTCAACCACTGCGGTCCTCCCTGCCCCCTCTCAACCAACCGCCACTCCGCCTCTCACCTTCAGCAGTTCCTGCTCATCTACCCACAGTCAGGTGTCTGTTAAGGAAATGTTTGAGCGTAAGAAGCCAATGTCACAGAGTCACCCCCTTGCCTGGCGAATGACAGCTGGCTTGACGGAACTCTTAGCCAGACAGCTTTTAACATACCAGCTGGTGGAGTCTGAGGCCTTCAAAAAATTTGTCGCTATTGGGACACCACAGTGGAAAGTACCTGAACAAATTTTTTTTTCAAAAAAGGCAATCCTAAACCTCTACAATGTTATTGAAAAGGAAGTCATGGCATCTCTGGCATACAGTGTTGGGGCAAGGGTCCATCTGACCACTGATACCTGGTCTGCAAAGCACGGTCAGGGCAGGTAAATCACGTACACTGCGCATTGGGTCAACCTGCTGACGGCTGACAAGCATGGAATGTGTGGCTCCGCAGCGGAGTTAGTGATCCGCCATGACTTGCAGGCAGACCTACTGTCACCTCCTCTACTCCTACTCCATCCTCTTCGATATCCTCATCGGCTGAGTCCTCTTCTGCTGCGGCGTCTGGCTGCATATCAACTGAATCCCCCCATCTCCCCAGGTGCAATTACACATCCCGGATACGACAATGTCACGCTGTCTTGGGGTTGACTTGCCTGAAAGCAGAGAGCCACACAGGACCAGCACTCCTGTCCGCCCTGAACGCACAGGTGGATCAGTAGCTGACCCTGCACCAACTGGAGAACGGCAAAGTGGTGTGTGACAATGGAACAAATTTGTTGTTGGCATTGAATTTGGGAAAGTTGTCACATGTGCCGTGCATGGCACATGTGTTGAATCTCATCGTACAATGCTTTGCGTCTAAGTACCCAGGCTTACAGGACGTCCTCAAGCAGGCCAGGAAGGTGTGTGGCCATTTCAGGCGTTCCTACATGCCATGGCGCACTTTTCCGATATTCAGCGGCGAAACAACATGCCAGTGAGGCGCTTGATTTGCAACAGCCCGACACGTTGGAATTCAACACTCCTAATGTTCGACCACCTGCTCCAACAAGAAAAAGCCGTCAACGAGTATTTGTATGACCGGGTTGCTAGGACAGCCTCTGCGGAGCTAGGAATTTTTTTGCCTTTTCAGGAGGTGACAAACCTAGTCAGTCGAACCGAAGGCACCATCAGTGACCTCATCCCATGTGTTTTCTTCCTGGAGAGTGCCCTGCGAAGAGTGCTGGATCAGGGTGTAGATGAGCGTGAAGAGGAAGAGTTGTGGTCACCATCACCACCAGAAACAGCCTTGTCATCATCGCTTTCCGGACCTGCGGCAACGCTGGAAGAGGAGTATGAGGAAGAGGAGTCAGAGGAGGAATGTGGCGGCTTTGAGGAGGAGGAAGACAAACCACAGCAGGCACCCCAGGGTGCTCGTTGTTGTCATCTATCTGGGACCCATGGTGTTGTACGTGGCTGGGGGGAAGAACATACCGTCAATGACATCAGTGAGGACGAGGAACGGGAAATGAGTAGCTCTGCATCCTACCTTGTTCAAATGGGGTCTTTCATGCTGTCATGTCTGTTGAGGGACCCTCGTATAAAAAGGATGAAGAACGACCTGTACTGGGTGGCAACGCTACTAGACCCCCGATATAAGCAGAAAGTGGCAGAAATGTTACCAAATTACCGAAAGTCGGAAAGGATGCCGCAGTTCAAAACCAAACTAAACGGGAATCTAACAGGGGAAGAGGTGAGTGTAATCCTCCTCCTACCACGGCGGCAAGGACTGGACGATTTACAGATGTGTTGTTAGAGGACATGCGGAGCTTATTCAGTCATACACATCTCCACAGCCCTTCGGGATCCAGCCTTAGAGAACGACTTGACCGACAGGTAGCAGACTTCCTCGCCTTAACAGCAGATATCGACACTCTGAGGAGCGATGAACCCCTTCACTACTGGGTGTGCAGGCTTGACCTGTGGCCTGAGCTATCCCAGTTTGCGATAGAACTTCTGGCCTGCCCTGCTTCAAGTGTCCTGTCAGAAAGGACCTTCAGTGCAGCAGGAGGCATTGTCACTGACAAGAGAAGTCGCCTCGGTCAAAAAAGTGTTGATTACCTCACCTTCATAAAGATGAATGAGGCATGGATCCCGAAGGTACTGACAGTGGGGAATACGTTTGACTAACAAAAGGCCTGATGACATGCCTTGGCCTCAAAATGGTCCCCACACTGCTGTATTTAATGTCTGCTTACCGGGTGACTTTCATGAATTCTCCACCACCAACTAGGGTTCAAGCCGCAATGTTTTAGTCACTTTTTTGCCTGGAAAACATCAATTTTTCCGGCCACTGCTACAATAGCGGCTGCAACAATGCCATTACTTTTCAGGCATGTGTACATGCCTAATTTTTCTGTCCTACGGTGCAGCACTGTGGCTGCAAAAACAAAACAAAAAAAAAAGGCACATACAAGTGTCAATTCCCCTTCGTGATCGTTACCTTGTTGTGGTGAAGGGGCTTGCGTATCACAATGAAGCAATCATCACCTCTGAGTGTGTTGGCAATGTTGCCACACCCCAGATGATAAGGCCGTTGCTTCATTATGGTCAGACCAAAAACGATCTGCTGGATAATATTCCATATAAAAAACATGAATTTACCTTTTTTTTTTTAAGTTGTATGGGTTTTTAATACATAAAATAAAAAATCATAATAAAGTCTCTTAATAGTTTATTAGAAATAATGCAGACAATTAAAAAAATCCCCATCAATTCCAATACAAAGCAAGTACTGAGCTCAGAACTAAATTATTTCATGATGTCGTAATGGTTCGTTAATTCAACAATGTTTAATCAAATCGACACACGTCCCCGGATAGGGTATGTAACAGGGATTAAACTGATAGGAATAGTACTAGTTAAGACACCACTCATATAGGGTGTCACAGCACATTGCTCTGTGCACGTGCAGTGCCCCTATTTGGGAGTAAGAGGACCCACCAAGCTGCTTTTTCCATCTCCCCGTTCGAAAAATCAATTCAATAAATGGACCCCAGATTGAGGACGTTAGAGGGATTAAACTGATGAGAATAGTACTACAGAAAATACCACTCATATCGGGTGTGACAGTAAATTGCACGGCGCAGACGCAGTCACCGTGGATAAAAACAAAGGGGAGGGAGCCAGCGTTTTTTTAACCATCTGCCCGTTTGAAAAATCAATTCAATTCACCTTTCGGGGACCCTTGGTGTTGTACGTGGCTGGGTGGAGGAAGAAACCTTCAATGACATCACCGGGACATGGCTAGCTTGGTATCCAACCTTGTGCAAATGGGGAGTTTGCGGTTGTGCAAATGGACTGTTTGCGGTTGTTTGTGGTACATTAAAAGGGGAGTTTGGTCTGTCAATGTCTGTGAAGCGGACGTAACCCTTACACTACCTGATCGATACAACATCATACCTGATCGTATACACACACTGGATGTTTTAAAGCATGTTATTCCAAACAATTTAGGAATGTTAGTTGATTTATGCCCTTAATGGATTAAAACCCGACTCTGCATCCACTACGTAATTTTCCATGGGAGTTTTGCCATGGATCCCCCTCCGGCATGCCACAGTCCAGGTGTTACTCCCCTTGAAACAACTTTTCCATCACTATTGTGGCCAGAAAGAGTCCCTGTGGGTTTCTAAAATTCGCCTGCCTATTGAAGTCTATGGCGGTTTGCCCAGTTCGCCCGTTCGCAAGCATTTGCGGAAGTTCGCGTTCGCCGTTTGCGAACGGAAAATTTTATGTTCGCGACATCACTAGTTCTATTGTGTTAGTGATGGGATTAATAAGTAGTCAACTCTGGTGTAGAGAAGTAGATTGTCCTATTATACACTCAGGAGATAATTCTATCCCATGGGTCTCCTCTCTCCCTATTGTTTCATCAAGACACTGTGGAGGGCATGTCTTTTTGCATGCTGTTCATTTTTTATTGAGTTATGCGGAATAAAGCTGGCAGCCACTGCAATTATATATAGATCCCTCCATATTAGAATTTCTTTATCTCTAATATTGTTAAGATTTCATAGTTGTTTCTCTAAAATCTGAACATTCTGTGATTACAGAAGTTCCTATTCCCTCCATTCAGCAAAGGCGATCGGCGGAGGCCGTGGAGGTTGAGGAGGAAGAGGAGGAGGAGGCTGGACCCTCTCAGCCTATTGAGCCACCCCTACCAGATGTGGGAGAAGTGAAAGAGGTGGAGGAGGTGGAAAGTGCTGGACACTCCAGCACCGCCCCATCTCAGGACTCGGAGGAAGAGGAGGAGATCACCAGCCCCTGCCAGAAGGGTAAATATGTGCACATAGCAATATGATTATGTATCAATAACATGTACATAAACATTAAAAGGGCCAACAATGAGGGGACAACATACACTATAGTAATACAAAACAAGAACACTGGACAATAACTCTTTAATCTACATTAAACCATTAACTTAACAAATAAATAATATTAAACTCTATTGAACTATCACAAACAAAATAAAATTATACTCTACTGAAATATCACAAACTAATAAACTATATAATAATCATAAATATCACTAACGTATTGAGATTTAAATTGTCAATGTACATAAAAACTTAAAAAAACAAAAATAATGGTAAAAAATAAACATATTTTGTACCGCCGTGTACATATCGACTGTCTCTATAAGAATATATTATGACCTAACCCCGCAGGTGAACACTGTAAAAATAAAAAAATAGAAGCAATTAAAAAAAATTATAATTTTGTCACCTAACATCAATAAAAGTCCAACACCAAGCTATCAAAAAAGGCATATGCCCCCCAAAATAGTACCAATCTGTCATTTCATTTGGCCAAAAATGAGACCCTACCATTAGACAATCGACGAATAAAAATAATAATATGGCTCTCAAACTATGGAGACATTAAAACATGAATTGTTTTTGGTTCAACAATGCTTTTATTGTGTAAAACAGAAATGACTAAAAAATAAGGAAACATATTAGGTCTTGCCGCATCTGGAACAACCAGCTGTAGAAAAATATTATACGAAGTAACCCCTCAGGTGGACAAGTTTCAAAACAAAAAATAAAAACTCTCCAAAAAGGCATTTTTGGACAACTTTTATCACAAAAAGTTGTAATAGCAAGCGATCAAAAAGTCATATGCACCACAAAATAAAGGTTTAATAAGAATTGTAAATAATGTTCATATATTTTTTTTTCCAACCATACTGAAGATATTGAAGGCCGAAGTGGCAAAAATGCAGAAGGAGCACCGCCAGGATATGTGGGCCATTCAGGAGCAGATGAAAGCCATGGATGAGAGGCACCGCCAGGCCATGAAGCGGGTGCAGGAGATGGTCCTGCTATTGGAAAAGTTGCCTTAAAAATGTTTTTTTTGTTCTAAGAAGTTATATAAATTGTTTATACAGTTATAACGTGCATTTTGTTTTTTGCAATATTGCTCTGTTTTAGTGTCATAGCTCGACCTAAATCAGCCAGAACTGACAGCAGCCGGTAAATACATGTCAAATACAAATAGGGTCCATTCACACTTCTGTAAAATTAGTCTGCATCAGTTAATGTGTATAAAGACTTACAGACCCATTGATTTTCAATTCCAGTCAGCAAAATTAGGCATTCACAGGATAAGTAACTAAGTGTCGGCCAGTACAGGCCCCACATCACATGTGTTGAATTCTTCCGAGATCCATGCCTCATAGATTTTTAGAAATGTGAGGTAGTCCACACTGTCGTGAGCTAGGCGAGTGCGCTTATCGGTCCCGATCCCCCCTGCTGCGCTGAACGTCCTTTCGGACAGGACAGTGGATGAGGGGCAAACCAACAGTTCCATGGCAAATTGTGCAAGCTCTGGTCACAGGTCAAGCCTGCCCACCCAGTAGTCCAGGGG
Organism: Bufotes viridis; assembly: GCA_033119425.1. NCBI lineage: Eukaryota > Metazoa > Chordata > Amphibia > Anura > Bufonidae > Bufotes > Bufotes viridis. The sequence goes on from CM065589.1 coordinate 265,370,956, forward strand.
TTTATCGCTTCTCAGAGCATCCACATCGGTCGTTAACCCAATGTAGTCGGACACCTGTTGGTCTAGGCGTTCCCTGAGGCTGGATCTGGAGGACAGCTGTCGATGGGTCGGCTGAAAGAATAATCTCATATCAGAAGTGACCAACACATCTTCAAGACGCCCTCTTCTTGCAGGTGCTTTTGGATTGGTACCCGCAACTGTTTCTCTGTGAGTGGAAATTCCTCTGCCAGCACCCGCAAAAGCAGAATGCAGCATTTCTCGAAGCAAGGCCTGGAAGTGTTGCATTCTGACAGCCCTCTGTGACGGTGGTAACATTTCCGCCATTTTTTGTTTGTAGCGGGGGTCTACGTATGTCACCACTGGTCCTTGCCCTGTACTGGTCCTTGCCCTTTATGCTTTTTATACGGGGGTCCCTCTTAAAACACTGGAGCATGAAGGCCCCCATTTGCAATAAACTGGAAGCGGTGCAGTGGCCTGGCTCCTGCTCATCATCCAGGATAATGTCATCCTCGTTCTCCCCCCCCATCCACGGACAACAACAGGGATCCCAGAAAGGTTTAAAGCATGCTCTTCTTGCTCCTCCTCATCCGCCCTGGCACCATCCTCCTCTGACTCCTCTTGAGACTCCTGTTGTTGACTTGTCTCAGATGAAGTAGCCCTCCTGGGAATTCATCCAGCATTGCGACTTCCTGATCTTCCTTCTCCTCGACGGCTTGATCAATAACACAATGCAATGCACGCTCCATAAAGAAGGCGTTAGGTTCGATGTCACTGATGGCACCCTGGCTCAGACTGACCAGTTTGGTGATCTCATCAAATGGCCGCAGAGGTCTGAATGCGTCGCACATGAGCAGCCACTCGCACAGTGAAAAAAAAACAAGCTCCCCAGAACCTGTCCTGCCGCAGAGTTCGTACAGGTAGTCATTACCTGCACATTTCTGCTGGAGCAGCCTATCAAGCATATACAAGGTGGAGTTCCATTGCAGCGGGCAGTCACAAATCAGACATCTGATGGGCAGGTTGGGTCGCCGCTCAATGTCAGCACGGCAAGCCATGGCCTTGTAAGATCTTCGGAAATGGCCAGAGATTTTCCTGGCCTGCCGCAAGACATCCTGGACCCCGGGGTATTTGGCAATGAATCACTGCACGACTAAGTTCAGGACGTGTGCCATGCACGGCACGTGTGTCATTTTGGCCTGTTTCGGTGCACTCAGCAGATTGGCACCGTTGTCGCACACCACTTTACCAACTGTCAAATTAAGCAGGGTTAGCTACTAATAAGCCTGTGACCGCAGAGCTGAAAGCAGTGCAGGACCGTTGTGGCTCTTGGCTTCCAGGCACAACAGACGCAGCGCAGCATGGCAACGTCTCACCTGACATGTCGAATAGGTTCTGGGGACTTTGGGGGGCGCAGTGGAAGAGACGATAGCAGCGGAAAAGGAGGAGTCAGCCGAGGAGAAGAGGGAGGATGGAGTAGGAGGAGGAGAAGAGGTAGGCCTGCATGCAATCCGTGGCGGTAACACCAAATCTACATAGGTTCTACGGGTTGCATGCTTGACGGCCGTCAGAAGGTTCACCCAGTGGGCGGTAAAAGTTATGTACCTTCCCTGCCCGTGTTTGCCAGACCACGTTTCTGTGGTCAGATGTATCTTGGCACCAACACTGTGTGCCAGAGATACATTCACTTGCCGCTGAATGTGGCCATATAGCTCTGGGATGCCCTTCTGGGAGAAATATTTCCTTCCTGGGACCTTCCATTGCAGGCCTTTTCTAAAGGCCTCTGAGTCCACCAATTTATATGGCAGTTCCGACAAGCCAGCGGTCAACCGTTGGGCAAGAGGGTTATCTGGCGTCCTTATCTTTTTACGCTCGAACATTAGGGCCACGGAAGCCTGCCTTTTGCCAGATAAACGTGAGGATGGCACGGTGGGAGGTCGAGTGGTGGACAATTGGGAGGAGAGAGGAGAAGGAGAAGAGGCAGGACTTGGAGCACCAGGAGCGTGGCTTTGTGGGTTATGACGGCATTGCTCCCACTGGGCTTGGTGATGGGAGGCCAGGTGCCTTCTTAAGGCAGTCGTCCCTAGGTGAGTGTTTGTCTTACTGTGACCTATGCGTTGACAGCAAAGGCTGCAGATGGCAACAATATTGTCAGCAGCGGACACGTTAAAAAAAGCCCACACTGTGGAGCCATGTGCCGGCGTCCTGGGAGCGCCAGATGTGACCGTTCATCGTAGATGGCTCGCTACTTATACATTAGTAGTCTGCTTTTTGCCTCCTGTGCAATGTTAGTTCTGCCTACCTCTCCTCCCTATCTGCTGGTCCATCTCTCTCTCTGAACTCCCCTACTCTTCCTCTCTTGTGGGCACCCACGTGATGTCCATAGATGCATCATCATCGACATCACCTTCCCCACCACTAATATTAGAGATCTCGGAGTAGGCAGCAATAGCAGGGACCAACCTCCATGGGCTGATCTGGGTACTGTCGTTAGACTGCTGAGTGGTGGCCGTTGATACCTCCTCTTCCTGATCCGATGCCAAGAATGGCTTTGCATCGGAAATGTCTTGTAATGGATCGGAAAATAATTCATGTGACTTAAACGGAGGGTATATGTTGGTGGTGGTGTTGGTGGTGGTGTCTTTGGGGGTGCACACAGCCGAGGGTGCAGATAGAGAGGATGAGGATGGTGCAGAAGCGGAAGGCTGAGTGAGCCACTCAACCAAGTCTGGTGCGTCATTTGACGTAATCGCACGCACTTTCTGAAACTTCCCACTTAGGCTTCGGCCTGGTGCTCCTGCCTGATCCCTACCACCCCTGTGGAAGGGCCTGCCTCTTCCTCGGCCTGTCATTTTTTAAATGACCCTGTGACAAAAGTCTCTAGAGAAGCGCAGTGTTTGTGGAAGAAGGTATATAATACCCCGCTTCAATCTGTCGTTTTGGGGACGACCAGTAATAATAATTTTTTTCCAGTACCGTTTGTCACTGTGTGTAGCAGAGGGAATGAAGCAAAACAGCAAACAAATGCTGCAGTACCCAAATACACTATTATGAAAGTATATTTATATATAACACCACGCTGCAATCTGTCATTTTTGGGGGCGACTGGTATATCACACCAGTTATAATAATTTTTTTCCAGTACCGTTTGTCACTGTGTGTAGCAGAGGGAATGCAGAAAAACAGCAAACAAATGCTGCAGTACCCAAATACACTATTATGAAAGTATATTTATATATAACACCCTGCTTCAATCTGTCGTTTTGGGGGGCGACTGGTATATCACACCAGTTATAATAATTTTTTTCCAGTACCGTTTGTCACTGTGTGTAGCAGAGGGAACGCAGAAAAACAGCAAACAATTGCTGCAGTTCCCAAATACACTATTATGAAAGTATATTGGTATATAACACCCCGCTTCAATCTGTCGTTTTCGGGGGAGACTGGTATATCACACCAGTTATAATTATTTTTTCTAATTGCGTTTGTCACTCTTTGTAGTTGTAGTATCGCTGCAGAACCACTCACCAGTCACAATGCTGCACAATACAAATCTACTATAATATACTTTCTAGGTTAGAAAGTATATTATAAGTGTATTACACCCCTATGTACTGCACACCTATCAATAGTACACCTATACCAGTCTTTAAAAGGACTTTTGTGGACCTATTAGCTAGCGATTTCTGTCCCTAATAGTCTGTCCCTGCTCCAGACAGCAACCTCTCCCTACACTGACAAAAGACATAATGTAAAATGGCAGCCAAATCAGGTCTATTTATAAGGTAGGGGGTATGTCCATGTGCTGAAACTTTTCAATTGGCTGTCCTGTATCACCTGATGGATGTGTCATGGGTCAAAGTTCTTCACAATGTAAAAGAATATGGCGGGCACGAATATCGCCATATGTTCATATTTCGCTGAATCGCGAATGAGCAAAGTTTGCTGCGAACCGACTGCCGGGCGAACCGCAAGGCCATCTCTAATGGAGAGCAATCCTGATGTCGACATCAACGTCTTGCCTGTTGGTACTCTGGCACACATGGCTGACTTCATGTTAGGCTGCCTTTCCCGTGACCCTCACGTTATACGCATTTTAGATAACATGGATTACTGGGTGTTCACTCTTCTCGACAACTTCTCATCTCTCATTCCTGTGATGGAGAGGATGAGTAAAACGGTGCAATACCAGAAGGTACTTGTTGAGAGATTGCTCCACAATTATCCATCTGACAACGAGTCCGTACTTCCTTAGGCAACCGAGGAATGTAGACAAGGGGAACACACAGCAGTTCCAACAACGGCAGGGCAACACTCTCCAAGGCATGGGACACTTTCAAGACACCCCGCCAGCAACCTCACCCTGAAGTGCGGCCTAGTGCTACAAGGAGGGAAAAGTTTTGGAAGATAGTGAAGGAATACATAGGAGACCTTGTCAGTGTCCTAAATGATCCCTCAGTGCCTTACAACTACTGGGTGTCCAAGCTGGACATGTGGCACGAACTTGCTCTCTACAGCTTGGATGTGCTGGCCTGCCCTGCTGCCAGAGTTTTGTCTGAGCGTGTATTTAGTGCTGCTGGGGGCATTATAACAGATAAGCGTATCCGCTTGTCCACTGACAATGCTGACAGGTTGACTCAGATAAAAATGAACAAGGCCTGGATTGCCCCTGACTTCTCAACTCCACCAGAGAAGAACTGAGCTGATGATAAACATACTGGCAATTTTAATATATCATTTATAATGTACTCAATCTACTGTAGTGTATTCCCATGCACCTTTTCCACCACAAAAAGAGAGTATATGATTGAATCTTGTTTTCTCCTCCTCCTCCTCCTCCTCCTCATCCAGATTGAATATATTCCCTCCACTCAACTTTTTTTTATAGGGTCAGCTATACAGCATGCACTTGCATATAATGTTTTAGAGCATCAGCTCTCCTGCAGGCACTCGCATAAAATGTTTTTGAGCATCAGCTCACCAGCAGGCACTCATAATTGGTGTGTATGATGCCCTCCTTTATGTGTAATAATGGGTGCATTGTAGTGCCGGTTCCTTGTAATTTTTGGCAGCCCTTTCACTTTATATACAATTGAATATACAGGAAAGAATGTTTCCTAACAATTTTTCCTGTGAAATAGATTTTTTTGGGGGGGTTTTGAGCGTATTTTTGTCAGTCTGTAAAAGTGGAGTACAACTCGGACAACATGATTCCCAGTAGTGATGAGCGGCAGGGGCAATATTCGAATTCGCAATATTTTGCGAATATTTGGGTGAATATTCACCATATATTCGCAAATTCACGAATTCCTGATCTTCAGGCAGTTCCGAAAATTTGCAGTAAAAAATTTGTATACAATTCGCATAAAATTAGCATAGACTGGTATTTAAAAAAAAAAAATATTCGCGATTACGAATATATTTTGAGATATTCTAAATATTCAGGAATTCTCGAAGTGCCGATATTCGCGATTAAAATTCGCAATTCGAATATTCCTGATCAACACTAGTTCCCAGCAGCGACCTGGGAGTCCAAGATGCATCCAGACATCGTCCCCATTCTGTTCCCGATCCATTTCGGTGGTATTTCTGTCACTTTCTGACCTTTTCCAATGGACCAGGCACCCTCGCCTCTTCAGAGCAGTGTGCAACATGTAGCAATGTGTTTGGGTCGAACACCAGAAAACTTTGGTGCCTGCTCATCACTACTGTGCATTTAATCCTATCATGTGTGATACTGCCTGCTGATCTGTGTATCTAATCCTGCCATGTGTGATACTGACTGCTGAGCTGTGTATCTAGTCCTATCATATGTGATACTGTCTGCTGAGCTATGAATCTAATCCTATCATGTGTGATACTGCCTTCTGGGCAGTGTATATAATCATATCATGTGTGATACTGTCTGCTGAGCTGTGTATCTGATCCTATCCAGTGTGATACTGTCTTCTGAGCTTTGTATTCGAGTATTGCGACTTTAACTTTGAACGGGGTGTAAGGCAACTTTCCGATTGGCTTGCTAACTAGAATTAACGAAGATAACGAATATAGCGCTATATTCGAATTTGTTATCTTCGTTAATTCTACCAAGCCAAGTAAACTGGCCTATGTACAGCTCTAAGTTGGATTTGCAATGCGATAATAATACTTTGCCTATTTTTTCCAATAAATAGAAAATAATTATTATAATTATTCTATTTATTTTAAAAAATAGGCAAAGTAAAATTATTGCATTACGAATCCAACTTAGAGCTGTCTATAGGCAACTTTCCGATTGGATTGCTAGAATTAACGAATATAGAGAATATAGCGCTATATTCTATATCTTCGTTATTTTGAGCAAGCCAACCATTGTAAACCAGGTCTATGTTGGACACGCAATGCGAGTAATTTGTTATATTATTCGCATTACGAATTCAACTGAGAACTGGGTTCCTAATGGTCAGCTTGCTAGAATTAACGAAGATAACGAATATCGAATATAGCACTATATTCTCAATCTTCGTTAATTCTACACAGCTGCAATTTGAATTCGCAATGCGAGCAATACAAGTTATATTATTCGCATTGCGAATAAAACTTAGGCAAATTTGTGAGATTGTGATTCTCACATCCGACAGTACATTGTAGCATGGAGGCGTTCCCATGGTGATGGGGATGCTCCATGAGCATGGAAGTTGGAAGAAGGGGCAACAGGCACTGACTGGAGCGGCCAGAAAACCGGGAATCCTCCGGACTGGTAAGAACTAAATTTGGGAAGTGGGAAAGGAACAAAGATAACAACTTAGAAAAAAAAAGAAAAAACGAATATTTGAACTAGCGAATATATAGCGCTATATTCAAAATATTCGCGAATTAGAGAAGTGCCGATATTCGCTAAAAAAATTTGCTATTAGAATTTTCGCGCTCAACACTACAGACTACGATATTGCAGCCTTCTCACATTGGCCCACAAGCAAGAAGCAGGCAGGTAATGGGTTCAGATGAAAAAAATAAGACAAATATTAGTTTTTACGAATATGTATCACTCTATTCTAAATATTCGTGAATTCTCGAAGTGCCGATATTCGCGATAAAAATTTGCAATGCGAATATTCGTGCTTAACACTACTACTCATGCTGCCGCCACCTCCAGACTCTGTCATTGTGCCGCTCTGAGCTCTCCTCATGCTGACGCGACTTCCAGACTCTTTCATTGTGCCACTTTGTGGTCTCCTCAGGCTGCTGCCATCTACACACTATGTCACCTTGCCACTCTGTGGTATCCTCCTGATGCTGCCACCTGCAGATTCAGTCATTGTGCCACTCGGTGGCCTCCTCATACTGCCGCCACCTCCCGGCTCTCTAATTGTGATGCTTTGTGGTCTCCTTATGCTGCTGCCAACTCCAGACTCTGTCATTGTGCTGCTCTGTGGCCTACTAATTCTGCCGCCACCTCCGGACTCTGTCATTGTGCCGCTCTGTGGCCTCCTCCTGATGCTGCTGCTTCCGACACCTCCACACTGTCATTGTGCCACTCTATGGTCTCCTCATGCTGCTGCCCCCTCCAAACTCTGTCATTGTGCCGCTCTGTGCTCTCCTCATGCTGCTGCCACCTCCAGACTCTGTCATTGTGCCACCCTGTGCTCTCCTCATGCTGCCGTGACCTCCAGACTCTGTCATTAACATAGTAACATAGTACATAAGGCAGAAAAAAGACATCTGTCCATCCAGTTCGGCCTGTCATCCTGCTAGTTGATCCAGAGGAAGGCAAAAAAAAAAAAAACCTGTGAGGTAGAAGCCAATTTTCCCCACTTAAGGGGAGTAAAAAATTCCTTCCCGACTCCATTCAGGCAATCAGAATAACTCTCTGGATCAACGACCCCTCTCTAGTAGCTATAGCCTGTAATATTATTACACTCCAGAAATACATCCAGGCCCCGCTTGAATTCCGTTATTGTAGTCACCATCACCACCTCATCAGGCAGAGAGTTCCATAGTCTCACTGCTCTTACAGTAAAGAATCCTCTTCTATGTTTGTGTACAAACCTTCTTTCCTCCAGACGCAGAGAATGTCCCCTCGTCACAGCCACAGTCCTGGGGATAAATAGATGATGGGAGAGATCTCTGTACTGACCCCAATATATTTATACATAGTTATTAGATCTCCCCTCAGTCGTCTTTTTTCTAAAGTAAATAACCCTAATTTTGATAATCTTTCAGGGTACTGTAGTTGCCCCATTCCAGTTATTACTTTAGTTGCCCACCTCTGAACCCTCTCCAGCTCTGCTATGTCCACCTTGTTCACAGGAGCCCAGAACTGTACACAGTACTTCATGTGTGGTCTGATTAGCGATTTGTAAAGTGGTAGGACTATGTTCTCATCACGGGCGTCTATGCCCCTTTTGATGCAACCCGTTATCTTATTGGCCTTGGAGGCAGCTGCCTGACACTGGCTTTTGCAGCTTAATTTGCTGTTTATTAAAATTCCTAGATCCTTTTCCATGTCAGTGTTACCAAGTGTTTTACCATTTAGTATGTACGGGTGACTTGCATTATTCCTTCCCATGTGCATAACTTTATATTTGTCAGTGTTAAACCTCATCTGCCACTTATCTGCCCAAGCCTCCAATCTATCCAGATCCTTCTGTAGCAGTATATTGTCCTCTTCAGTGTTAATTACTTTACACAGTTTAGTGTCATCTGCAAAAATTGATATTTTACTATGCAAGCCTTCTTCAAGATCATTAATAAATATATTGAAAAGAATAGGGCCCAGTACTGACCCCTGAGGTACCCCACTATTGACAGTTGCCCAATCTGAGTGTGTACCGTTAATAACCACCCTCTGTTTTCTGTCACTCAGCCAGTTACTTACCCACTTACAGACATTTTCTCCCAGTCCAAGCATCCTCATTTTATATACTAACCTTTTATGTGGTACAGTGTCCAGATATACGACATCCATTGATTCGCCACTGTCAAGTCTAGAACTTACGTCCTCATAGAAACTGATTAAATTTGTTTGGCATGACCGATCCCTCATGAAGCCATGCTGATATGGCGTTATTTGCTTATTTCTGTTGAGATCCTCTAAGATAGCCTCTCTCAGAATACCTTCAAACAGTTTCCCCACAGTTTCATTGTGCCACTTTGTGGTCTCCTCAGGCTGCTGCATCTACACACTATGTCACCTTGCCACTATGTGTTATCCTCCTGATGCTGCCACCTCCAGACTTGGTCATTGTGCCGTTCTGTGGTCTCCTCATGCTGCCGCCACCTGCAGATTCAGTCATTGTGCCACTCGGTGGCCTCCTCATACTGCCGCCACCTCCCGGCTCTCTCATTGTGCTGCTCTGTTGTCACCTTATGCTGCTGCCACCTCCAAACTCTGTCATTGTACTGCTCTGTGGTCTCCTCATGCTTTTGCAACATCCAGATTCATTGTGCCACTCGGTGACCTCCTCATACTGCCGCCACCTCCAGACTCATTGTGCCACTCGGTGGCCTTCTCCTAATGCTGCTGCCGCCACCTACAGACTCTGTCATTGGGCCACTCTCTGGTCTTCTCATGCTGCTTTCACCTCACCACTATGTCATAGGTCCACTCTATGGACTTCTCATGTTGTTCTCACCCTCCCCACTTCATGACTGGTCCACTATTTTGGCTTTCGGCCTGGCTGATATCATTATTTTTTTACACTTCTTGTGATCTGTCAGGTCCCTGTATGGTCCCATCAGAATTGGCTTATGATTTGGTAGCCAAAAGCAGGAGTTGGTAGAAAACACAGAAGACATGCAAATATTTCATTCACGTGTCATCTCTGTTTTAGATCCACTCCATTTTTTTTTTTTACTTTAGCAATACTGATAGATTATTGAGCAAATGCTGACCGAGTAAAGGCGTATGCTCCACAGACAGGATCAATTTTTTCTGGGTAATTGTTCTGACGGATCAGAGAATGGGGAAAATTAATCAGTGACGTGAACACAAACTTACTGCTGACACCCTCTGCACTCTGTCGGGGGCTCTATTTGTATAAGGGTTTAATAGAACAGGTTCTGTAGACATCTATGTGGAATCAGCTGACAAGGGTGTAAAAGGAGTACGCTTCTTCTTGATGCTAACATCTACCTGTAAGGCTGAGTTGGTACTTGAGTTATTGGGTCAGTTTTGGCCTCGTTACCCCTCAAATAAGTGAAGTATGGAGCGATTTGTAGAGCAACGCCTGTCATCTGCATGTCATACGGACTCACAGTATTAGTTCACTACCAAAGCAGATTCCCTATGCGTGTTAATGTAAGGCACCGTGTTCTACACCACTATAAAGGCTCTCAGCAGCCAGGAAATAGCCCTTTTTTAATGTATTTCGGCGAGAATATATTTGAATCAAATCGAATTTTTGAAAAATTCACTCATCTTTATTCATGATCTAACCTGCCAGGTGGACACCGTAAAAAAAATAAAAAAATAAAATAAAAACTTTCATCAAAACATCCATCTTTTGGTTACCTTGCCTAACAAAAATCATAATATAGAGCAATCAAAGTCATAAATACCACAAAATAGTACCAATAAAAGTGTCACCTTATCCTATAATTTCCAATATGGGGTCACTTTTTTAGAGTTTCTACTCTAGGGGGGCATCAGAGGGTCTTTAAGGCTGCCTTGTGCGCATTCATCAGTTTACGACCACATATGGGGTATTCCTGTAAATTGCAGAATCAATATAAATATTGATTTTTATTAAGCTGTTAACCCTTGATGTTTTACAGGAAAAAGTGAATTAAAATGGAAAATCTGCCAAAAAAAGTGAAATGTCATCCTCTTTTTTCCTTTAATTCTTGTGGAACATCTAAAGGGTTAACAAAGTTTGTAAAATCGGTTTTGAATAACTTGAGGGGTGTAGTTTCTAAAATAAGGTCATTTATGGGTGCTTTCCACTATGTTAGGACATCTTTTAACTCCATTAAGTCCCAATAAGGTGTTCAAGCCTTACATTCAACAAAAGCTCTTTTGGTTCCTGTAAGAAATATTTTCATCTTTGTCTTCACTTCATGCCCTGATGCTGTACATCTCTATATTTGAGGCTAGATTCCTTTCGCTCCACTTTCATGATTAAGCAATTTGCCAGTCTTTTAAAGCATCCACAAACTCCATCAGTTCTCCTCAAAGAGATTCAGCTTTTAAGCTCAGTTTTACTGGGTGAAGAACTGATCTATATCTGATCACAGCAAGATATTTAAAGAAAATACGGACCAGCGCATCTGAATTCAGCTTCTCATTGAAGAACCAGAACCATGTGGTGAGATACCATGATTACAAACCTTATATTGTCTGCCTCAAGATCACTAGAGAACTGAAAGATCTCCAAAAGAAAACACAACTCATATTTGTATTATTAATTAATTATTTAACCCCTTCAGGACCCTGCCATTTTCACCTTAAGGACCTGCCCGTTTTTTGGAAATTTGACATGTGTCACTTTATGTGGTAATTACTTTTGAACACTTTTACTTATTCAAGCCATTCTGATAATGGTTTCTCAGGACAAATTGTACTTCATGATAGTGGTAAATTTCAGTCAATATTTTTCATTTTTACTTTAAAAAAATACCAAATTTACAAAACAAATTGATAAATTCACAACTTTCCAAATTTTAATTTCACTGCTTCTAAAACAGATAGTGAAACATCATATAATAGTTATCACTTTACATTTCCCATATGTCTACTTTATGTTTCGATCATTTTGTGAATGCCATTTTATTTTTTGGGGACATTATAAGGCTCAGAAGTTTAGAGGCAAATATTAAAATTTTTAAGAAAATTTCCAAAACCCATTTTTTAAGGACCAGTTCAGGTCTGAAGTCACTTTGTGAGGCTTACATAATAGAAACAACCCAAAAATGACCCCATTTTAGAAACTACACCCTCAAGGTATTCAAAACTGATTTTACAAACTTTGTTAACCCTTTAGGTGTTCCACAAGAATTAATGGAAAATGTAGATGAAATTTTAGAATTTCACTTTTTTGGCAGATTTTCCATTTTTTCCAGTAACAAAGCAAGCCTGATTCTGTTGTTTACAGTCACACTTGTAATCGTAAACTGCTGTACGGGCACATAGCAGGGCACAGAAGGAAAGGAGCGCCATATGGTTTTTGGAGGGCAGATTTCACTGGAATAATTTTAAGTTTCCATGTCACATTAGAAGACCCCCTGATGCACCCTTAGAGTAGAAACTTTAAAAAAGTTACCCCCATTTGGAAAATATACCCATCAAGGTATTCAAAACTTATTTTACAAACTTGTTAATAGTGTTGAGCGAACAGTTTGAGCATAGTTCGGGTTCGTACCGAATTTTGGGGTGTCCGGGACACGGACCCGAACCCAAACTATTTAAAAAAAGTTCGGGTTCGTTGTTCGGCGATTACTTCCCGCTTTCTGAAGGGCTGCACAGCAGCCAATCAGCTAGCATTTTACTTCTTGCCCTAAGAGCCCATCACAGCCATGCCTACTAATGGCATGGCTGTGATTGGCCAAGTGCAGCATGTGACCCAGCCTCTATTTAAGCTTGAGTCATGTAGAGCCAAACGTCACACTGCTCTGATTAGTGTAGGGAGAGGACGCAGCTTCTGTGAGGGCGAGATTAGGCAGGGAAAAGTCAGCAACAGCACCTAATGAAGTGATCGATCTACAGCTGTGAATGATTGAACTTCTGCTAGTTACTTGCTCACTGGTTTTTAGGCTGCACAGAGCTTTTTTCTGTCACTTTTTTCTGGGGTGATCGGTGGCTATTTTGTGACTTGTGGTGCACCAGAACAAGCTGCCACCAAGTCCATCAATCCTAGTTTTTTTTTGCTCTATCCTACATCAGGGGCTTGGCTGTGCTAATTGTCACCCCTAGAAACTCAGGATAGCAATTTCTATATTTTATTAAGGGGTTAAATACAATTGCCCAATAGTGATGAGCGGCAGGTGCCATATTCGATTTCGACGAAATTCGCGAATATTCGAATGAATATTCGTCGAAATCGAATATTCGTCATTTTATCTAGTTATCGCGATTAACATGCGATTTAAATAATCGCATATTGCGATTTGTACTTAAGGCTACTTTCCTATTGGTTTCATATCTAGAATTAGCGAGAATGACGAATATGACGAATGTATTCGTCTATTCCTCAAAACGAAGATAACGAAGTATTCTACATCTTCGTTTTAGCTACCTATTCGTCAACTTCGCTAATTCTAGCAATCAAATAGGAAGGTTGACTATAGAGACAGCTGTGTTAAATTCGCTATGCGATTTTTTTTTTTTTAAATAAATAGAATACTTATAATAATTTTATCAAGTAATATAATTATTGTATTAAAAAAAAATCGCATAGCGAATTTAACACAGCTGTCTCTATAGTCAGTCAACCTTCCTATTTGATTGCTAGAATTAGCGAAGTTGACGAATAGGTAGCTAAAACGAAGATGTAGAATACTGTTATCTTCGTTTTGAGGAATATGACGAATACATTCGTCATATTCGCTATTCGCTAATTCTACCAAGCCAACCATAACTTCTGTGCTCATGGAGCGTCCCCATCACCATGGGAACGTCTCCATATACTAAAATGTACTGTCGGATTTGAGGAATTACGTTGAAATCGCAATGCGATTAATTCAAGTTATATTAATCGCATTGCGATTTCAACTTAGAGCTGGGTTTATAATGGGTCAGCTTGCTAGAATTAACGAGTTAACGAATATGGAATATAGCAGCAGTGTTAAGTTGAAATCGCAATGCGATTAATTTAACTTAGTATTCGCATTGCGATTTCAACTTAGCACTGCTAGTGCATAGCTATATTCCATATTCGTTATTCTAGCCTATGTAAGATAGCAGTGCTAAGTTGTAATCGCAATGCGATTAATATAACTTGAATTAATCGCATTGCGATTTCAACGTAATTCCTCAAATCCGACAGTACATTTTAGTATATGGAGATTCTCCCATGGATGGGGACGCTCCACATGAGCACGGAAGTCGGCAGAAGCGGCAACGGGCACTGACTAGAGCAGCCAGGAAGCCAGGAATCCTCAGGACAGGTAAGAACTACTTTTGGGAAGTAGGAAAGAAAAAAATATAACAAAAAAAAAAATAAAAAAAAACGAATATTCGAAATAGCGAATTTATAGCACTATATTCGAAATATTCGCGAATTAGCGAAGTGCCGATATTCGCTAAAAAAAATTCGCTTTTCGAATATTCGCGCTCAACACTATTGCCCAAATACCAATCCCTTAAATTTGGTGTTCCAGCTTTGGCTAGCCAAGTATAATGCTGTCTGCTGTCTGGCAAGGGATAGATTATTTTCTGTGGTGAAATTCAATTGCCAAAATAGCAATACCATAAATCAGTGGTTTCAGCTGTGGCTGGCAAAGTATAATAGTGTCAGCCAAAACATATATTTTGTTCTGGGGTGAAATTCAATTGCCAAAATAGCAATACCCTTAATCTGGTGTCCCAGCTGTTGCAGGCCAAGTGATAATCTGTCCGTAAAAGGGTATATTTTGTTCTGGGGTGAAATTCAATTGCCAAAATAGCAATACCCTTAATCTGGTGTCCCAGCTGTTGCAGGCCAAGTGTTAATCTGTCCGTAAAAGGGTATATTTTGTTCTGGGGTGAAATTCAATTGCCAAAATAGCAATACCATAAATCAGTGGTTTCAGCTGTGGCTGACCAAGTTTCATAGTGTCCGCAAAAACATATATTTTGATGTGGGGTTAAATTCAATTGCCAAAACAGCAATACCCTGAAAACTGGTGTCCCAGCTGTTGCAGGCCAAGTGTTAATCTGTCCGTAAAAGGGTATATTTTGTTCTGCGGTGAAATTCAATAGCCAAAATAGCAATACCATACATCAGTGGTTTCAGCTGTGGCTGGCCAAGTCTCATAGTGTCCACAAAAACATATATTTTGTTGTGGGGTGAAATTCAATTGCCAAAATAGCAATACCCTGAATCTGGTGTCCCAGCTGTTGCAGGCCAAGTGTTAATCTGTCCGTAAAAGGGTATATTTTGTTCTGCGGTGAAATTCAATTGCCAAAATAGCAATACCATAAATCAGTGGTTTCAGCTGTGGCTGGCCAAGTTTCGTAGTGTCCGCAAAAACATATATTTTGTTGTGGGGTGAAATTCAATTGCCAAAATAGCAATACCCTGAACCTGGTGTCCCAGCTGTTGCAGGCTAAGTGTTAATCTGTCCGTAAAAGGGTATATTTTGTTCTGTGGTGAAATTCAATTGCCAAAATAGCAATACCATAAATCAGTGGTTTCAGCTGTGGCTGGTCAAGTTTCATAGTGTCTGCAAAAACATATATTTTGTTGTGGGGTGAAATTCAATTGCCAAAATAGCAATACCCTGAATCTGGAGTCCCAGCTGTTGCAGGCCAAGTGTTAATCTGTCCGTAAAAGGGTATATTTTGTTCTGCGGTTAAATTCAATTGCCAAAATAGCAATACCATAAATCAGTGGTTTCAGCTGTGGCTGGCAAAGTATAATAGTGTCAGCCAAAACATATATTTTGTTCTGGGGTGAAATTCAATTGCCAAAATAGCAATACCCTTAATCTGGTGTCCCAGCTGTTGCAGGCCAAGTGATAATCTGTCCGTAAAAGGGTATATTTTGTTCTGGGGTGAAATACAATTGCCAAAATAGCAATACCCTTAATCTGGTGTCCCAGCTGTTGCAGGCCAAGTGTTAATCTGTCCGTAAAAGGGTATATTTTGTTCTGGGGTGAAATTCAATTGCCAAAATAGCAATACCATAAATCAGTGGTTTCAGCTGTGGCTGACCAAGTTTCATAGTGTCCGCAAAAACATATATTTTGTTGTGGGGTGAAATTCAATTGCCAAAATAGCAATACCCTGAATCTGGTGTCCCAGCTGTTGCAGGCCAAGTGTTAATCTGTCCGTAAATGGGTATATTTTGTTCTGCGGTGAAATTCAATTGCCAAAATAGCAATACCATAAATCAGTGGTTTCAGCTGTGGCTGACCAAGTTTCATAGTGTCCGCAAAAACATATATTTTGTTGTGGGGTGAAATTCAATTGCCAAAATAGCAATACTCTGAATCTGGTGTTCGAGCTGTTGCAGGCCAAGTGTAAATCTGTCCATAAAATGATACCTTTCATCCAGGGCCTAAATACTAGCCCTAAAAGAGATATTCCCCTAAATCAGTGGTTACTGCTGTGCCAGGATTAGTGTAATACGCTACATAAATAAATAGGCAGATAGTGTTAGGTGCCTGTAAAAAAAGGCCTGAATTTGAAATCAATACATTGGGCCAAATATTTTTTTTCTTATTGTGGTGCTTGGTGAACGGTAACAATGAAGAAAACATCTAGTAAGGGACGCGGACGCGGTCGTGGTGGTGTTAGTGTACCCTCTTGTCCTCAGAGAGGACGTGGCCATTCTGCCACAGCCACACGTCCTAGTGAACCAACTAACTCAGGTTCCAGTACCCGCCAGAATTTACAGCGATATTTGGTGGGGCCCAATGCCTTTCTAAGGATGGTAAGGCTTGAGCAGGTACAGGCGCTAGTCAATTGGGTGGCCGACAGTGGATCCAGCATGTTCACAACATTATCTCCACCCAGTCTTCTGCAGAAAGCGCACAGGTGGCACCTGAAAACCAAGCCCATCAGTCTGTCACTTCACCCCCATGCATATCAGGGAAACTGTCTGAGCCTCAAGTTATGCAGCAGTCTCTTATGCTGTTTGAAGACTCTGCTGGCAGGGTTTCCCAAGGGAATCCACCTAGCCCTTCCCCAGTGGTGGAAGACATAGAATGCACTGATGCACAACCACTGATGTTTCCTGATGATGAGGACATGGGAAAACCACCTCATCGGAGTCCGCATGTCTCTGATGATGACGAAACACAGGTGCCAACTGATGCGTCTTTCGGCAGTGTGCAGACCGAACAGGAGGTCAGGGAGGAAGACTGTGTGGAAGACGATGCAGGGGACGATGAGGTCCTAGATCCCACATGGAATGAAGGTCATGCCCCTGACTTTCATAGTTCAGAGGAAGAGGCAGTGGTGAGACCGAGCCAACAGCGTAGCAAAAGAGGGAGCAGAGGGCAAAAGCAGAACAGCCGCCTCCAAGAGAGTTCGCCTGCTACTGGCCACCGCCACCAGGGACCGAGCACCCCAAAGGCAGCTTCAAGGAGTTCCCTGGCATGGCACTTCTTTAAACAATGTGCTGACGACAAGACCCAAGTGGTTTGCATGCTGTGCCATCAGAGCCTGAAGCGAGGCATTAACGTTCTGAACCTTAGCAAAACCTGCATGACCAGGCATCTACATGCAAAGCATGAACTGCAGTGGAGTAAAAAACTTAAAACCAAGGAACTCACTCTGGCTCCCCCTGCTCCCTCTTCTGCTGCTGCCTCATCCTCTTCTTCTGCCTCGGGAGGAATGTTGGCACCTGCCGCCCACCAAACAGAGGATGTGCCACCGACAAGACCACCTGTGTCACCAAGCATCTCCAGCATGTCACACGGCAGCATTCAGCTCTCCATCTCACAAACCTTGGAGAGAAAGCGTAAATTCCCACCTAGCCACCCTCGAGACCTGGGCCTGAATGCCAGCATTTCTAAACTACTGGCCTTTGAAATGCTGTCATTCAGGCTGTTGGACACAGACAGCTTCAAACAGCTGATGTCCATGGTAGTGTTGAGCGCGAATATTCGAAAAGCGAATTTTTTTAGCGAATATCGGCACTTCGCTAATTCGCGAATATTTCGAATATAGTGCTATAAATTCGCTATTTCGAATATTCGTTTTTTTTTATTTTTTTTTTAGTTATATTTTTTTCTTTCCTACTTCCCAAAAGTAGTTCTTACCTGTCCTGAGGATTCCTGGCTTCCTGGCTGCTCTAGTCAGTGCCCGTTGCCGCTTCTGCCGACTTCCGTGCTCATGTGGAGCGTCCCCATCCATGGGAGAATCTCCATATACTAAAATGTACTGTCGGATTTGAGGAATTACGTTGAAATCGCAATGCGATTAATTCAAGTTATATTAATCGCATTGCGATTACAACTTAGCACTGCTATCTTACATAGGCTAGAATTAACGAATATGGAATATAGCTATGCACTAGCAGTGCTAAGTTGAAATCGCAATGCGAATACTTTAAGTTAAATTAATCGCATTGCGATTTCAACTTAGCACTGCTGCTATATTCCATATTCGTTAACTTCGTTAATTCTAGCAAGCTGACCCATTATAAACCCAGCTCTAAGTTGAAATCGCAATGCGATTAATATAACTTGAATTAATCGCATTGCGATTTCAACGTAATTCCTCAAATCCGACAGTACATTTTAGTATATGGAGACGTTCCCATGGTGATGGGGACGCTCCATGAGCACAGAAGTTATGGTTGGCTTGGTAGAATTAGCGAATAGCGAATATGACGAATGTATTCGTCATATTCCTCAAAACGAAGATAACGAGTATTCTACATCTTCGTTTTAGCTACCTATTCGTCAACTCGCTAATTCTAGCAATCAAATAGGAAGGTTGACTGACTATAGAGACAGCTGTGTTAAATTCGCTATGCGATTTTTTTTTAATACAATAATTATATTACTTGATAAAATTATTATAAGTATTCTATTTATTAAAAAAAAAAAAAATAATAAATCGCATAGCGAATTTAACACAGCTGTCTCTATAGTCAACCTTCCTATTTGATTGCTAGAATTAGCGAAGTTGACGAATAGGTAGCTAAAACGAAGATGTAGAATACTTCGTTATCTTCGTTTTGAGGAATAGACGAATACATTCGTCATATTCGTCATCCTCGCTAATTCTAGATATGAAACCAATAGGAAAGTAGCCTTAAGTACAAATTGCAATATGTGATTATTTAAATCGCATGTTAATCGCGATAACTAGAAAAAATGACGAATATTCGATTTCGACGAATATGAAACGAATATTCATTCGAATATTCGCGAATTTCGTCGAAATCGAATATGGCACCTGCCGCTCATCACTAGTCCATGGCTGTCCCACAGTATATTGTTCCCAGCTGCCACTACTTCTCCAAGACAGCCGTGCCTTCCCTGCACAACCAAGTATCCGATAAAATCAAGTGTGCACTGCGCAACGCCATCTGTGGCAAGGTCCACCTAACCACAGATATGTAGACCAGGAAGCACGGCCAGGGACGCTATATCTCCCTAACTGCACATTGGGTAAATGTAGTGGCGGCTGGGCCCCAGGCGGAGAGTTCCTTGGCGCACGTCCTTCCGCCGCCAAGGATCGCAGGGCATCATTCTTTGCCTCTTTTTTCCCCCTCCTCCTACTCAGCTTCCTCCTCCTCTGCTTCCACCAGCTCATCCAGTCAGCCACACACCTTCACCACCAACTTCAGCACAGCCCGGCGTAAATGTCAGCTGGCCATTCTGAAACTCATATGTTTGGGGGACAGGCCCCACACCGTGCAGGAGTTGTGGCGGGTTATTGAACAACAGACCGACGAGTGGTTTCTGCCGGTGGGCCTCAAGCCCAGCCTGGTGGTGCGCGATAATGGGCGAAATCTCGTCGCAGCTCTAGGACTAGCCGGTTTGACGCACATCCCTTGCCTGGCGCATGTGCTGAATTTGGTGGTGTAGAAGTTCATTCACAACTACCCCGACATGTCAGAGCTGCTGCAAAAAGTGCGGCCGTCTGTGCGCGCTTCCGGCATTAACATCCTGCCGCTGCTCGCCTGTCTGCGCTACAGCGGAACTTTGGCCTTCCCGCTCACCGCCTCATATGCGACGTGCCCACCAGGTGGAACTCCACCTTGCACATGCTGGAGAGACTGTGCGAGCAGCAGCAGGCCATAGTGGAGTTTCACCTGCAGCACGCACGCGTCAGTCGCACTGCGGAACAGCACCACTTCACCACCAATGATTGGGCCTCCATGCGAGACCTGTGTGCCCTGTTGCGCTGTTTCGAGTACTCCACCAACATGGCCAGTGGCGATGACACCGTTATCAGCGTTACAATACCACTTGTATGTCTCCTTGAGAAAACGCTTAGGGTGATGATGGAAGAGGATGTGGCCCAGGAGGAGGAGGAGGATGAGGGGTAATTTTTAGCACTTTCAGGCCAGTTTGTTAGAAGTGGCTCAGAGGGAGGTTTTTTGCAACAGCAGAGGCCAGGTACAAATGTGGCCAGCCAGGGCCCACTACTGGAGGACGAGGAGGATGAGGAGGAGGTGGAGGAGGATGAGGATGAAGCAGGTTCACAGCGGGGTGGCACCCGACACAGCTCAGGCTCATCACTGGTGCGTGGCTAGGGGGATACGGAGGACGATGACGATACGCCTCCCACAGAGGACAGCTTGTCCTTACCTCTGGGGAGCCTGGCACACATGAGCGACTACATGCTGCAGTGCCTGCGCAACGACAGCAGAGTTGCCCACATTTTAACGTGTGCGGACTACTGGGTTGCCACCCTGCTGTATCCCCGGTACAAAGACAATGTGCCCACCTTACTTCCTGCACTTGAGCGTGATAAGAAGATGTGCGAGTACAAGCGCACGCTGGTAGACGTGCTCCTGAGAGCATTCCCAAATGTCACAGGGGAACAAGTGGAAGCCCAAGGCGAAGGCAGAGGAGGAGCAAGAGGTCGCCAACACAGCTGTGTCACTGCCAGCTCCTCTGAGGGCAGGGTTAGCATGGCAGAAATGTGGAAAAGTTTTGTCTCCACGCCACAGTTAACTGCACCACCACCTGATACGGAAGGTGTTAGCAGGTGGCTACATTTCACTAACATGGTTGAACAGTACGTCTGCACATCCCTCCACGTACTGACTGATTGTTCGGCCCAATTCAACTTCTGGGTCTCCAAATTGTCCATGTGGCCAGAGTTAGCATTTTATGCCTTGGAGGTGCTGGCCTGCCCGGCAGCTAGCGTTTTGTCTGAACGTGTATTCAGCACGGCAGGGGGCGTCATTACTGACAAACGCAGCCGCCTGTCCACAGCCAACGTGGACAAGCTGACGTTCATATAAATGAACCAGGCATGGATCCCACAGGACCTGTGCCTCCCTTGTGTTGAATAGACATGTATAACTGCCTCCCCCTCAAACATGTATTCTTGTACTCCGGGGCACTTCTTTATTGAATCCTCCTTTTTTTAACTTTACCATGATCTTGCGGTGCAACCCAAACTTGAATGAACCTCTCCTCGAAATAACTGAAAGTGGCCTTCTCCATTGGTGGGTGATATGACGCCTTATTCCTTGCTGTGGGACCTGTATCCTCAGTCTGGGTGCTGGGCCGAAATAACTGAAAGTGGCCTTCTCCAGTGGTGGGTGATATGACGCATGATTCCTTGCTGTGGGACCTGTATTCTCGGTCTGGGTGCTCGGGCCTAAATAACTAAAAGTGGCCTTCTCCAGTGGTGGGTGATATGACTCATGATTCCTTGCTGTGGGACCTCTCTCCTCTGTCTGGGTGCTGGGGTGAAATAAGTGAAAGTGGCCTTCTCCAGTGGTGGGTAATATGAAGCATGATTCCTTGCTGTGGGACCTCTCTCCTCTGTCTGGGTGCTGGGGCCGAAATAACTGAAAGTAGCCTTCTCCAGTGGTGGGTGATATGACGCCTTATTCCTTGCTGTGGGACCTCTCTCCTCTGTCTGGGTGCTGGGCCTAAATAACTGAAAGTGGCCTTCTCCAGTGGTGGGTGATATGACGCATGATTCCTTGCTGTGGGACCTCTCTCCTCTATCTGGGTGCTGGGGCCGAAATAACTGAAAGTGGCCTTCTCCAGTGGTGGGTGATATGACGCATGATTCCTTGCTGTGGGACCTGTATCATCGGTCTGGGTGCTGGGCCGAAAGAACTGAAAGTGGTGTTCTCCACTGGTGTGTGAAATGACGCCTTATTCCTTGCTGTGGGACCTCTCTCCTCTGTTTGGGTGCTGAGCCTAAATAACTGAAAGTGGCCTTCTCCAGTGGTGGGTGATATGACGCCTTATTCCTTGCTGTGGGACCTCTCTCCTCTGTCTGGGTGCTGGGGCCGAAATTACTGAAAGTGGCCTTCTCCAGTGGTGGGTGATATGACGCATGATTCCTTGCTGTTGGACCTCTCTCCTCGGTCTGGGTGCTGGGCCGAAATAACTGAAAGTGGCCTTCTCCAGTGGTGGGTGATATGACGCCTTATTCCTTGCTGTGGGACCTCTCTCCTCTGTCTGGGTGCTGGGGCCGAAATAACTGAGTGGCATTCTCCATTGGTGGGTGATATGACGCATGATTCCTTGCTGTGGGACCTCTCTCCTCTGTCTGGGTGCTGGGGCCGAAATAACTGAGTGGCATTCTCCATTGTTGGGTGATATGACGCATGATTCCTTGCTGTGGGACCTCTCTCCTCTGTCTGGGTGCTGGGGCCGAAATAACTGAAAGAAGCCTTCTCCAGTGGTGGGTGATATGACGCATGATTCCTTGCTGTGGGAGCTCTCTTCTCTGACTGGGTGTTGGGGCCGAAATAACTGAAAATGGCCTTCTTCAGTGGTGGGTGATATGACGCATGATTCCTTGCTGTGGGACCTCTCTCCTCTATCTGGGTGCTGGGGCCGAAATAACTGAAAGTGGCCTTCTCCATTGGTGGGTGATATGACGCCTTATTCCTTGCTGTGGGACCTGTATCCTCAGTCTGGGTGCTGGGCCGAAATAACTGAAAGTGGCCTTCTCCAGTGGTGGGTGATATGACGCATGATTCCTTGCTGTGGGACCTGTATTCTCGGTCTGGGTGCTCGGGCCTAAATAACTAAAAGTGGCCTTCTCCAGTGGTGGGTGATATGACTCATGATTCCTTGCTGTGGGACCTCTCTCCTCTGTCTGGGTGCTGGGGTGAAATAAGTGAAAGTGGCCTTCTCCAGTGGTGGGTAATATGAAGCATGATTCCTTGCTGTGGGACCTCTCTCCTCTGTCTGGGTGCTGGGGCCGAAATAACTGAAAGTAGCCTTCTCCACTGGTGGGTGATATGACGCCTTATTCCTTGCTGTGGGACCTCTCTCCTCTGTCTGGGTGCTGGGCCTAAATAACTGAAAGTGGCCTTCTCCAGTGGTGGGTGATATGACGCATGATTCCTTGCTGTGGGACCTCTCTCCTCTATCTGGGTGCTGGGGCCGAAATAACTGAAAGTGGCCTTCTACAGTGGTGGGTGATATGACACATGATTCCTTGCTGTGGGACCTGTATCATCGGTCTGGGTGCTGGGCCGAAAGAAC
This sequence comes from Bufotes viridis, assembly GCA_033119425.1. Classification (NCBI taxonomy): domain Eukaryota; kingdom Metazoa; phylum Chordata; class Amphibia; order Anura; family Bufonidae; genus Bufotes; species Bufotes viridis. Next base: position 265,394,221 of record CM065589.1, read on the forward strand.
TGAAAGTGGTGTTCTCCACTGGTGTGTGAAATGACGCCTTATTCCTTGCTGTGGGACCTCTCTCCTCTGTTTGGGTGCTGGGCCTAAATAACTGAAAGTGGCCTTCTCCAGTGGTGGGTGATATGACGCCTTATTCTTTGCTGTGGGACCTCTCTCCTCTGTCTGGGTGCTGGGGCCGAAATTACTGAAAGTGGCCTTCTCCAGTGGTGGGTAATATGACGCATGATTCCTTGTTGTGGGACTTCTCTCCTCTGTCTGGGTGCTGGGGCCGAAATAACTGAGTGGCCTTCTCCAGTGGTGGGTGATATGACGCATGATTCCTTGCTGTGGGACCTCTCTCCTCTGTCTGGGTGCTGGGGCCGATAACTGAAAGTAGCCTTCTCCAGTGGTGGGTGATATGACGCATGATTCCTTGCTGTGGGACCTCTCTCCTCTGTCTGGGTGCTGGGGCCGAAATAACTGAAAGTGGCCTTTTCCAGTGGTGGGTGATATGATGCATGATTCCTTGCTGTGGGACCTCTCTCCTCTGTCTGGGTGCTGGGGCCGAAATAACTGAAAGTAGCCTTCTCCAGTGGTGGGTGATATGATGCATGATTCTCTGCTATGGGACCTCTCTCCAATTGATATTGGTTAATTTTTATTTATTTCATTTTATTTTAATTCATTTCCCCATCCACATTTGTTTGCAGGGCATTTACCTACATTTTGTTGCCTTTTGCAGCCCTCTAGCCCTTTCCTGGACTATTTTACAGCCTTTTTAGTGCCCAAAAGTTCGGGTCCCCATTGACTTCAATTGGGTTCGGTTTCGGGATAAAGTTCGGGTCGCTCATCTCTACTTGTTAACCTTCAGGTGTTCCACAAGAATTAAAGGAAATTGTAGATGAAATTTTTGAATCTCACTTTTTTGGCAGATATTCCATTTTAATCAATTTTTTCCAGTAACAAAGCAAGGGTTAGCTGCCAAATAATGTGATTCCAAAAAGGCCCTGGTGTGGACCCTCAGGATATGACATACAAATATCAATTAGGCCTTTGGACCGACAAAAATCCCTGTAGGGGTTCTACCAATTTCTGTACATTTTATTCTTTATTTGAAACCTTTATAAAACACACCAAACCTACAGAAAGTGATTAAAACTATCAGGCCCCAGTGGGATTGAATCTATTTAGTGTTTGATGTTGAGCAGCACTTGTGGATATTACTTTATTAGACTAAATGCACCTTGAATTGTAACATCAATGCTTGTGACTGGATTAGTCCATATGGGGTCCCTCAGTCATATTGCCAAAGTGTATTACACAAATCCGTTCAGTGTTAATATTGAGCGTTATTTGGTGGAGTTATCTCCTACGTCTTGGACTAACTAGTCCGTCACTTGCCCTGCAGAGGTACTACTTCCAGCACCATCCTCTCCTAAAAGGCATTACCAAATTGTTACACTCTTACACACTGCATGACACATTGGCTGAATATTCAGCCCAATAGACTGTATCAGGAGCACTTCCAGACACTCATACACTCAAGCTTTATTCTGAATTATATTCCCTAATTTAGGATCCTTTCCCACTGGAGTCCTGCCTAAAATAGCGCACCTAACACTCCTCCACCCGATATGTTTCACCGCTGTGTGGCTTCGTCAGGGGCTTTGGCTAATAACTCCAAGAATAAAATGTACAGAAATAAGTAGGACCCCTACAGAGATTTTTGTCCGTCCAATTGATAACTGCAAAACAAAACTAAATATTTATTAGCCTGATTCTGTAGTTTGCAGAAACACCCTCATTTGTGATCGTAAACTGCTGTACGGGCACATGGCAGGGCGCAGAAGGAAAGAAACGCCTTAGGGTTTTTGGAGGACAGATTTCACTGGAATAATTTTAAGTTCCCATGTCACATTTTAAAACCCCCTGATGCACCGTTAGAGTAGAAACTTCAAAAAAGTAACCCCATTTTGGAAACTACGGGATAAGGTGTCAGTTTCGTTGGTATTATTTTAGGGTACATATGATTTTTGGTTGCTTTATATTACACTTTTTGTGAGGCAAGGTAACAAAAAATAGCTCTTTTGGCACTGTTTTTATTTTTTTGTGTTTTACAACGTTCATCTGACAGGTTAGATCATGTGCTATTTTTAAAGAACAGGTTGTTACGGACGTGACAATACCAAATACCAAATATGACTACTTTTTTGGGTTGTTTGTTTCAGTTTTACATAATAAAGCATTTAAAAAATATATATTTTTTAGTGTCTCCATATTCTGAAAGTCATATTTTTTTATTTTTTTTTTGGGGGGGGGGCGACTGTCTTATGTAGGGGCTCATTTTTTTTCAGGTTGATATGATTGTTTAATTTGTACTATTTTAGGGTGCATACGACTTTTTGATTGTTTGGTATTACACTTTTTATGATGTAAGGTGACAAAAAATGGCTTTTTTAACACTGTTTTTATTTTTTATTTTTTACGGTGTTAATCTGAGGGGTTAGGTCATGCGATATTTTTATAGAGCAGGTAATTATTGATCTGGCAATACCTAATATGTATATATACATTTTTTTTTTACATTTAACACAATAAAATAATTTTTTTTCTGGGCGATTTTCTTCTTGGGCTCACTTTTTGCAGGATGAGGTGGTTGGTCAGATTGGCATTATTTTGGGGGGCATATGCCTTTTTGATCGCTTGGTGTTGCACTTTTAGTGTAACAAAAGTGACAAAAAATGTTTTTTTTAGCGCAGTTTATATTTTTTATAGTTTGACGGTGTTCATCTGAGAGGTTAGGTCTTGTGATATTGTTATGTGATACCAAATATGTCTGTTTTTCTTTTTTTTACTTCTTCATTTGTTTTATTTTGGGAAAGGGATGTTTTTTTTTTTACTTGAAACTTTATTTTTTTATTATTTTTTTTGTACTGTTTATTTTTCTCCCACTCGACGACTTCAACTTCTGGGGGTCTGATCCCCTCTGCAATGTATTACAATACATTGTGTTTTGTAATGCATTGCATGTCAGCTTGCATGCTTACAGCCTGCCTGTGAGACCCAGCCTAATGGCTGGATCTCACAGGCTTCCATAGAAGGCAAGCCCCGATGCCTATGGAAGGCTTCGGGCTGCCTTCTCTGACATCGGGTCCCCGTCACTGCAGCACGGGGACCCGTTGGGGAAGCGGAGGGCACGCGTACCATTCCCCAAACCCTGTGAATGCTGCGGTCAGCTTTGACCGTGGCATATAAGGGGTTAATACACTAGCATCGGTGTCAATGACTGCTGGACCCCTGCCGCTGATGAAGTTGGACGCAGCACCTGCACCCGCTTATCACCCCACCGTACATGTGCGGCGCTGATCCCTAAGTCACGTCCACCAGCGCCGTACATTTACAGCATAAGTCCTTAAGGGGTTAAAGGGCACCTAAGCTTTCATGCACACATTATTAAAACCTGTTGTAAATGAGATGCAAATGATTCTTTATGAAAACTAGTGATGAGCGAGCATGCTCGGCCATATATTGGTTCAACTCGAGCATTGCTATGCTCGGCGCTCGGCTTTACTCGGCCGAGCACCGCGTGTATTCGTCTCGTTGCTCGAGTCTCCTCCCCACATGTTTGGCGCCTTCTAAGCAGCCAATCAAGGTCCAGGTAAGCAATTCCCCTCAGTGTAAGGCCATAGCCATGTTAGCTGTAAGCCGTTCACTGATTGGCTGGCCGGAACACGTGATACCATTTTATATAGGAGCTGAGGTCCGGCGCTCGGCTCATTCAGCATCAGGGAGATCAGACAGTAGGCAGGGACAGATAGTGTTTTGCTCTAAACTTACTGATTTCACTCCACAAACCTTATTGAAAGATCTAGCAGTCCTTTTTAAGGACTAGAGTGTGTGTTTGACAGCAGTGCAGTCCCTTTTATTTTATTTTTTAAGGAGGGATTTGCTTCAGCACTATCAGGGACAGGCGTCACCAGTAAGGGACAGATAGTGCATGGCTTGAAAACCGCTTTTTTAACTTCTAAAAGACAGAAAGATTTCAGATTAGTGACATCTACAATACCCATCATTAAGCAGTGTGTTGGGCAGATATTATAAAAAAGGGCTTAATCACTACAGTGTGCCTGATACTGAGATATACACTGCAACATCATAAAGCAGTGTGTAGGGCAGACATTATAAAATACGGCTTATTCACTACAGTGTTTTTTGTACTGAGATATATACTGCACCTTCATAAAGCAATGTGTTAAGCAGACATTATAAAAAGGGGCTTATTCACTACAGTGTGCCTGCTACTGAGATATACACTCCACCATAAGATAAATTATTTGTTCTGGGGAAATTAACCTAACTTGTGCCACATCTGTGCCACAGTAGAGAGTGATTTATATTTTGGCCATAGTTAACTAGTTTTGGGCACATCTGTGTATGTGTTTAGGCCGCAACCGTATATACAGTATTCCCACAGAGAATACATTTTATTTGGGACAAATTTGTATCTAATATAGAACTACATCCGAATACAGTGTGTATTGTCAAAATTGCATTATCTCTGGGCTAGTGTAGTGCTCAAAATCAGTATTTTTCTGTATTCAGTACCTTACTGGAAGCCAATACAGTGTGTATTCTAAAAATTTACATTATCTCTGGGCTAGTGTAGTGCCGAAAATCTTTATTTTTCTGTATCCAGTACATTATAGCAAGCCAATACAGTGTGCATTGTAAAAATTACATTATCTCTGTCCTAGTATAGTGCCAAAAATCTGTATTTTTCTGTATCCAGTACATTATAGCAAGTCAATACAGTGTGTATTGTAAAAATGTCATTATCTGTGGCTTAGTGTAGTGCCGAAAATTTGTATTTCTCTTTCTCCAGTACATTACAGCAAGCCAATACAGTGTGTATTGTAAAAATTACATTATCTCTGGGCTTGTGTACTGCTGAAAATCTTTATTTTTCTGTATCCAGTACATTATAGCAAGCCAATACAGTGTGTATTATAAAAATTTCATTATCTGTTGCCTAGTGTATTGCCAAAAATTTGTATTTCTCTGTCTTCAGTACATTACAGCAAGCCAATACAGTGTGTATTGTAAAACTTACATTATCTCTGGGCTTGTGTACTGCTGAAAATCTTTCATTATCTGTGGCCTAGTGTATTGCCGAAAATTTGTATTTCTCTGTCTTCAGTACATTGCAGCAAGGCAATACAGTGTGTATTGTAAAAATGTCATTATCTCTGGGCTAGTGTACTGCTGAAAATCTTTATTTTTCTGTATTCAGTACATTACAGCATTCCAATACAGTGTGGATTGTAAAAATTTCATTAACTGTAGCCTAGTTTAGTGCTGAAAATCTGAATTTTTCTGTATCCAGTACTGTCCTGCATCAGACAGTGTGACAAACTGTGTTTTTAGCGGACAGTAAAACAATCTGCGCCACATCTACAGACAAAACCATTAATATGAGGATGGCGAGCACAAAAGGAGGGGGAAGTGGGCGTGATGCTGATGGTGCAAGCAGAGACCGTGGCTCTGGGCGTGATGCTGATGGTGCAAGCAGAGGCCGTGGCCCTGGGTGTGATACTGACGGTGAAAGCAGAGGCCGTGGCCCTGGGCGTGATGCTGATGGTGCAAGCTGGCGCCATGGCCCTGGGAACAATGAAATTGTGCCTGCTGCCAGTGCACCAGAAAAAACTAAAAAATCCACCTTACCCAGCTTCAAATCCAACTTAGCTAGGCGGCGCAGGACAACACTGTACAAGTCGGACCAGTGCGAACAGAAGGTCATTTGGATTGCAGACTCTCTGTAGCCAAGAGTCTGGTCAACCAAATCCTCACTCTGATCATCCTTCCTCCCACCATGTCGCGTCTGGCCAAACAAATGATCCCACACTCGGATATTCACATGACCTCTTTTCATCGCCAGTACTTGAAGAGGTACCTTAGATATTATGCTCTTATTCCCAACCTCCTGATCATTTACAGTCTCAAGAAGATGACGGTGGTGAACGGCAATCATTCATTCAAGAGGTGGATGATGATTAGACACAGTTGCCAATCACTGAGGTGCTGGTTAGGTCAAGTCAGGAATATGAGCATAGTGAAAAAGTGGAAGAGGAGGTGGTGGACGATGAGGTCACTGACCCAACATGGGAAGGTGAAAAGACGAGCGAGGACAGCTGTACAGAGGGGGAGGGATCAGCAGCACCACAACAGTCTGGAAGAGGCAGTAGGGTTGCAAAAGGGAGAAGTCAGCCCACACCAAACAGGCCAGCAACCATTACACCGAGCACCCCCATGCGTAAATCTACCTTGCCAAGGGGTAGGTGTTCTGCAGTACGGTGCTTTTTTGAGGAAAGCGCACACGACAAAATAGTGGTAGTCTGCAACCTGTGCTGTACCAAATGAGCCGGGGCGTGAACACTAGCAACCTTCCCACCACCAGCATGATCCACCACATGGCTTCCAAGCACCCTAATAAGTGGGCTGAAAACCTTGGTCCACACTCTGCGTCTGTGGGTCCCACCACTGCCTCCACTTCCCCTGTGTTACGCACTGCTGGCCAATCCCCTGTCGAAAGCTCAGGCCTGGATGCCCCTTGCCCTGCACCTGGACCTTCGCATGAACCGTCACCAACAACATCCACTTCCATGTCCCAGGTCACCGTCCAAATGTTGATAACACAGACATTTGAACACAAGCGCAAATACCCACCCACCCACAGGCCGTAGGACTAAATGCGCAACTTTCGAAATTACTGGCACTTGAAATGTTGTGGACACTAAGGCCTTTCGCAGTCCGCAGGCGCCACTATTTTTCACGGTGTGCCGAGCCCACCTTACACCAGCATGTGTCCCAGAACATCACCCGTGCCCTGACCAACTCATTTACTGGCAATATACACCTCACCACGGACACATGGACAAGTGCTGGTGGCCAGGGACGCTACATTTCCCTTACCGCACACTGGGTGAATGTTTTGGAGGCCGGGAGTCCGACTCTGGGATGGCACAGGTGCTACCTACACCCAGGTTTGCGGGCCCAACGTCCATTAGGGTCTCCGCCAGAAGCTATGTTTCTGGCTCCAACCCCCACTTCTCCTCCTCTGCCGCCTCCTCCTCCACTTCCACCTCCAACAGCAATCGGCCATCAGTCGCTAGCTGGAAGCAGGGTAGCACTGCTGTGGGTAAGCGTCAAAAGGCCATGCTGAGGCTGATCTGTTTAGGGGACAAACAGCACACCGCCGCAGAGCTGTGACAGGGTATAAGGGACCATACCGAGCTATGGCTCTTTCCACTCAACCTAGAAACAGGCATGGTTGTGTCTGACAATGGCTGTAACTTGGTGGCGGCTTTGGAGCACGGCAACCTGACACACATTCCATGCCTAGCCCAGGTCTTAAAGGTAGTGGTCCAGCATTTAATCAAAACCTACCCCAATTTACAGGAGCTATTATTGAAGGTGTGCCACTTGTGTGCCCATTTCCGAAAGTCGGCCACAGTTTCAGCCAGTTTGCTAATGCTGCAGCAGCCGCTTGCGGCTTCTGGCTCACCGACTGTTGTGCGACGGGAGCATGCGGTGAAACTCTACATTCTACATGTTGGCCAAGCTTTGTGAGCAGCAGAGGGCAGTTGTGGAATACCAGTTGCAACATGGTCGTCGCCTTTCCAGTCAACTGCCACTATTCACAAGCGAGGAGTGGGCATTGATGTCGGACTTATGTGAGTTTTTAAAAAACTTTGATGAATCCACACAGATGGTTAGTGGCGATTATCAGTGTAACCATCCCTCTGCCGTGTATACTCAAAAGATCGCTGCTCACAATTAAGGAGGATGCTTTGAATGTGGCAGACGAGGTAATGGGGGAGGAGATGACACAGGGTGATAGCCAGACCTCCCCCAGTTCGTCTTCTCAGCGCGAATTGGGCCATAAGGAGGAGGAGGAGGAGCATGAGACACTTGCCTCTGCTACAGAGGCTAGTACCCATAGAACTTTAATTCCATCTGTTCAGCATGGATGGGCAGAAGAGGAGGAGGAGGAGGATGAGGGTATGGAGAGTCATCCTGAATTTGACATCGACGTCTTGCCCGTTGGAACTCTGGCACACATGGCTTCATGTTAGGCTGCCTTTCCCATGACCCTCGCATTATACGCATTTTAGGTAACACAGATTACTGGGTGTTCACTCTTCTTGACCCCCGCTACAAAGAGTAATTCTTATCTTTCATTTCTGTGGTGGAGAGGACGAGTAAAACCGTGCAATACCAGAAGGTAATGGTTGACAGATTGCTCCAAAATTTTCCATCTGACAATGCGGCCGCCGGAGTCCATACTTCCTCAGGCAACCGAGAAAGGGAGACAAGGGGAACACACAATAGTTCCAACAGAGGCAGGGCAACACTTTCCAAAGCATGGGACACTTTCATGACACCCCGCCAGCAACTTCACCCTGAATCGCAGACTAGTGCTACAAGGAGGGAAAAGTTTTGGAAGATGGTGAAGGAATACATTGCAGACTGTGTCAGCATACTAAATGATCCCTCAGTGCCTTACATCTACTGGGTGTCCAAGCTGGACACGTGGCACGAACTTGCGCTCTACGCCTTGGAGGTGCTGGCCTGCCCTCCCGCCAGCGTATTGTCTGAGCGTGTATTTAGTGCTGCTGGTGGCATTATAACAGATAAATGTATCCGCTTGTCCACTGACAATGCAGACAGGTTGACTCAGATAAAAATCAACAAGGCCTGGATTTACCCTGACTTCTCCACTCCACCAGAGGAAAGCTGAGCTAATGAGGAACAAAAACGCAATTTAAATGTATGCTTTATAATGTGCTCAATCCGCTAGATTCAGATGCACCCTTTTCACCGCAAAAAAAAGGTATATGTTTGAATCTTGTTTTCTCATCCACCTCCTCCTCCGCCTTCTTTTCCATACAGAATATATATGCCCTCACTACATTGTTTTGTAGGGTTCGCTCGGCTTCAGTCCCTCACCTCCAATGCTTTATATGGTCTGTTCACCTGTAGGCCATCACTGCAATGTTTTATGGGGTTCGCTAGGCTTAAGGCCCATACCGCCAATGCCTTATATGGTCTGCTCACCTGTAGGCCATCACTGTAATGTTTTATGGGGTTCGCTCACCTTCAGGCCCTCACTATAACTTTTTATAGGGTCCGCTCACCTTCAGGCCCTCAACTATAATGTTTTAGAGGGTAACCAGCACGCCCTTGCTCAAAATGTTTTTGAGGGTCACCAGTAGGCCATCAATGATAATTTTTCAAGGGTGTGTATGATGCCCTCCTTTATTTGTAATAAAGGGTGTATTGGAGTGTTGCAGTGCCAGCCCTTTCACTTACTGCATAGGCTTTATGAGTGCAGCAGTGTACCTGAAAAATTGTAACACCATGTAAATGAGGCCTTCCTTTATGTGATATACAGGCTGTATTGCAGTGCTTCTTCCTTGTAATTTATGGCAGCATTTGCACTGTATATACAATTGAATATACAGGAAATAATGTTTCCTAACAATTGTACCTCTACAAATGTCTTTTTTTTTGAGGGGGCGAGATTTTGGTAGTGATTTTGTCGTTTTGTAAAAGTGGCGGACAACTGGGACAATATGGTTCCCAGCAGTGACATTGGAGTCCAATATGCACCAAGACATGGTCCCCATGCTGTTCCAGATCCATTTCGGTGGTGTTTCTGTCACTTTCTGACCTTTTCCAATGGACCAGGCACCCCCCCCCTTCATCCGACCAGGGGGGGCCTCGTTGTCTCCCAATTACTTTCATTATACTCGGATGATCGGCCAAGCGCATGAATATCGCTATGTGTTCGGATCAAGTACACCTGAACACCTGAACACTTTGGTGCTCGCTCATCACTAATGAAAACCTAATCCAATGTACTCTGGACCTTAGACTGGGATGAAGGTTTACCTTCCAATTAGACAATGACCTTATGGACACAGCAAAGGCAACACAGGAGTGGCTTAGGGACAACTCTGTGAATGTTATGGAGTGGCCCACCCAGATCCCTGACTTGAACCCAATCGAACATCTCTGGAGAGACCTGAAAATCGCCACCACCGATGGTCCTCGTCCAACCTGACAAAGCTTGAGAGATATTTAGTTTTTCCTTTTTAATAAACTAGCAAAGATTTCAAACATTCTGTAAAATATTTTGTGTGCTCATTTTTTTGAATGTTTGTTCTTCATAGGCTACTATATGACATGATAGATCTCAATGAAACATGGTACATTTACTCTTCATGATTCAACCTAAAATACTGGGGGATTGTCAAGTCCATCCAAAAAGGTTCTGGAAGGTGTGGCAATGTGAATAATGTTATGGGCTGTGAAGTCCAAAAGAAGAATGTGTGTTCCATGTGTGAACAGGGTTGTCACCAAGGAATGTGTCACCAAGGTTCCTGGCCTTGGTGAAGTAAAGGCCCTAGTTTAGGTGTCCACTAAAGTAATTGGTGGACATCATAATAGATAGTATAGCTGGTTCCAGCTAGTTCAGGGCGAGCTTTTACTGGGAACAGGCAATATGCTGGGTAGGTGCCTGTTCCCCATGTTCCAGTCCGGGACTTGCTCAGATCCAGCAATTGAATTTAGTCTGGCACTTGCTGGACTTGGGTGGAGCTCACTCTGGAGAGAGAGTGGTGTAACACAGAGGCCTAGTGCAGAGGCTCTGTGCGAGTGGTGACAGCTGGGTTGGCTGAGGGGCCACGGGCTAGGTGCTAGCTGAGACATTGTGGAACGCCGTCACCCCTGGGCTGACGGGTCACAAGTCCAGAGTCGGAAGGACTGCTGGGCCACCCTCCCCCAAAAAATGTAATGGACTTGGTTTAGTCTGTAAGGCTGTGGGACTGTGAGGCGTGGAAAGCCGCATGTTAAAGCTGTATGTGAACATCGCTTTCAGTGAGTTAGGGACCCACTGCTGATGTATAGGAAGAGCCCAGACAGGCAATGTGATTATTTTGTATTATGTTTATTTTGTTATGCCGTGTGCCAAAATAAATCACACTGTTTGGACCGTAAATCAAGTGGTAAAGAAGAATCTTTGTGTGAATGATCCCCGAGACCAGGGCTAATCCCTACAAAGGTTCTAATAAACTAATGTGTTTTTGATGCAACCTATATTAAAATGTTTACACTAATTTAACTGTAACTGCTGAGGTACTGCTTCTCACTCTGCCTCACATCCCATAGCAACCCTCATACCTATGTTTACCAACCTGTAGCTCTCCATCTGTTGCAAAACTACTGTACAACGTTCATCATGAAACAGCTTGAGAACCACAGGTTGGTAAACATAGGTCTACGGTATAGTAAGAAGCGCTGTAGCATGCCTCCCAACTTTTGAAATGGCCAAAGAAGGACAACAGCATTGGAACCCCCTTAGTATCCCCTACAAAGTATTTATGCCCCCATAGTGTCACCATACATTTTTCAGGCCATCATAGTGTCCCCATACTGTAGTCATGCCCCCATAGTGCCCTTACACAGTATTTAAGACCCAAAGTTCTCCTATAAAGTAGTTATGCCCCCATAGTGCCTCCTGGACTACTAATAAAAAAAACTAATATTTACTTAGTCCCTTATGATTGGAGCAAATCCTGCACTCCCCAGCAGGCGTGATGCGGTGACACATCGTGCCTGCTGGACTGTGTAGGAAGAAACACAGAGGCCGAGTCCTGCTCGCTCCTCCTACACATATTTTTGGAATATTCGCGAATTTATGATGAATATTCTATAAAGTATTCGTCAAATATCGCGAATTTGAATATAGTCCCTGCTGCTCATGACTAGTTATAATGCTGCAAGAGACACACTTTAACACGTTCAGGACCTTGGACGAGAATGCTCGTCCTAACTTGCAGGTACTTCAGGCATTCTCGTCCTGCAGTTAAACTGTCACTGTGAGTAAACACACAGTGTCAGGATACTGACAACAGCTGTCACAGACAGCTGATTAGTCACAACACCTATGACAGAGACAGTCACAGCTGTCCCAGTCTGACAATCGCTGTATTTTGTCAGTCAATCCAGACTGACCAATCACAGCTAAAGGCTCCTGTTACAACTCCGATCTCCTCAGTTTTCCCATTACTTTGACAGTGCTGAGGAGATCAAAATTATGTGCTATAAATCCTCAGCAGTATACTTCTAATGTGGTGGCGAAAGTGACATTTTCTTGTAAAAAAAATTTCATTTTTAATTTTCATAGTCATATGTTTCTAATTTCTATGAAACGCCTTTTCCTTCTGATGCCTGTTGTGCGCCCATTCAGCAGTTTACAAGCACATATAGGGTTTTTATGTAAATGAAAGAATCAGTGTAATAGATGTTGATGTTTGTTTTACTGTTAACCCTTGTTGTCTTACAAGAAAATGGATTCCAATGGAAAATGTACCAAAAGAAAATTACATTTCAAAATGTTACCTTTAATTTCTTTTAATTCTTGTGGAACACCTAAAGGGTTAGCACAGTTTGTAAAATCAGTTTTGAATAACTTGAGGGGTGTAGTTTCTAAAATGGCAGCATTTATGTGTGGTTTCTACTACATAAGCCCCACAAAGTGACTTTAAACTAAATTGGTCCTTTAAAAAGTGGGTTTGGGAAATTTTCTTGAAAATTTTTAAAATTGGTTCTAAAATTCAAAGCTTTCTAACATTCTAAAAAATAAAAGGACAGTATAAAAATGATGCCAGCATAAAGTAGACATTTGGGAAATGTTAAGAACTATTTTATGAGGTATCACTATCAGTCTTAAAAGCAGAGAAATCAAATTTTTGAAAATTGCTAATTTTTCAAAATTTTCTGTAAATCTTTGATTTTTTATAAAGGTGAAAAATATTTACTCATATTTACCACTAGTATGAAGTACAATGTGTCACGATAAAAACAATCTCAGAATAGCTTTGATAAGTAAAAGTGTTACAAAGTTATTGCCTCATAAAGTGTCAGAGATTTGCAAAAAATTTCAGGTCCTTAAGTTGAATAATGGCTGGGTCCTTAACCCCTTCACGACACATACCCTGTGCAGATAGCACGTATATAGACATCATGGCAGCTCTTTGATCCAAGCGCTGCAAAGCCCTTGGATTAAAGCTTCTGCCTCTGGACTGTACACTGTCACGGACTGCATTCAGTCCAGTAATACCGGCAATAGACCAATCAGAGTCGTCCCTTGCCGACAATCGCTCTAATTGGTTAGTTTATGCAAACTAACCAATCGGGGAGCGGCACGGCACTGTAAAAAAGCCGGTTTCGGGCTGTGATCGCCAGTCTGGAGATCACAGCCTTAAATCGTGTAAGACACCCACTGTGCCCCCATGCCCCTGATATTTATTTTTCTCCCATATGCTCCCATTGCACCCCCATATGCCCCCATTGCACCCCTGATGCCCCCCTACAGAGTCCTCCAACCAGCGATGGCAGCGGCAGACAGTGTTAGCTGTAACTTACAGCTCACACTTCTGCAACGCCCAAAATCGGTGCTGGCACCGATTGGCCGTTTAACACCATAGATGCCGCGGTAAGCAGCCACCCGTAGCATCCATGGGGTTGAGAGGGAGAGAGCTCCCTCTCTCTTGCATCGCGCTGCCGCTGCTGCAATGGCAAAAGAATATGGATGATGTCCGTATGCATTCCGTTTTTTGCGGAATGGAACAGCTGTCCCCTGATAGAACAGTACTATACTTGTCTGTTATGTGGACAATAATAGGACATGTTGTATCTTAGAACAGAACAACGGAAACGTAAGGCATACGGAGTACCTTCCATTTTTTTTTTTGCAGATCCAATGAAATGAATGATTCCGTACACGGTTCGTATACGGAACGCAAAAAACGGAACGTAAACAGAAAAAAATATGTTCGTGTGCATGAGCCCTTAGTGTAAATGTAGCACTGACTATACAGTGCATTGCAATAGATGACTATTGCAATGCATTGTATAGCCACCAGGCCCACTGGATCTTCAGGATCCAGATGGGTCTTGATAAATAAAAAAAAGTGTAAAAAAGTAAAAAATAAATCAAAATTTAAATGAAAAAAGAAAAAAAAATTGTCTTTTCTCATATCCTTTCATTTATGTTATTAAAAAAATTAAATAAATAAAAAATGACACATAATTGGTATTGCCGCATCCGCAATGACCGGCTCTATAAAAATATCACATGATCCACCCTGTTTAATAAACACCATAAAAAATAAATTAAAACTGTGTAACAAAAAAACATTTTTGTCACCTTACATCACAAAAAGTGTAACACCAAGCGATCAAAATGGTGTATGTCCCACAAAATGGTACCAATAAAACCGTCACCTCATCCCGCAAAAAATTAGCCCCTACATAAGAACATGCAGACACTAAAACATCATTTTTTGTTTCAAATATTCTATTATTGTGTTAATGTTAAATAAATGTAAAAAAAGAATACATATTAGGTATCACCGCCTCCGTAGCAACCAGCTCTATATAAATATCACATGACCTAACCCCTCAGATGAACGCCATAAAAAAATAAAATAAAAACAGTGCCAATAAAAGCCATTTTTTGTCACCTTACATCATAAAAATTGCCATGCAACAAATGTGGATAGGGAAATGACTTAAAATAGCAAAATATATAAAAATTTAAAATTATAATCTTGAAATAGGAGGATGAGGTCCATATGGAGTAAGAGGTTGAGGAGGCGGTGGATGTAGTGGTGTAGGTAGACGTGGTGGTGGAGGATGTAGTCGCCACTTTAAAAAAAAAATTTGGGTAGATACCAAAACATTGGGAAATATAGAAAAGAAAACAAAGAGAAGGTGCGCTGGAGTATAACAAAGGCTGGGTTAGGCTGGTATACATGTCTATTCTGCACAAGGTACATACAAGTCCTGGGGGATCCATGCCTGGATCATTTTAATGAACGTGAACTGCGCTTGTCTGTGATAACGCCCCCTAACGTGCTAAACACACGTTCAGACAATACACTGGCTGCAGGGCAGGCCAGCAACTCTAACACATAAAAAGAAAGCTCAGGCAATGTGTTCAATTTGGAGACCCAGAAGTTGAATAGGGCAGACCCTATTCAATCAGTCAGTACGTGTAGGCTGTGTATACGTGTATACTGTTTCACCATGTTGCTGAAATGCTACCTCTTGCGTCTAAGACGTTCCATGTCAGATGGTGGTGCTGGTTGTTGTGGCGTGCTGACAAAGCTTTTCCACATTTTAGTCATGCTAACCCTGCCTTCTAAGATGCTGGCCGTGCCCCAGCTGCGTTGGCGACTTCTTCCTTCTCCTCTGGCTTTGCCTTGTGCTTCCACTAAGGCCCTGGTGTCAGATGGGAATGCCATCAGCAGCACATCTGCCAGTGTGCAGAATATATTTCCGTCAGGTATGCAGTGCAGGGGTAGTGTGAAAGAAAAAAGGGTACAGATCACCCAACAATTTAAACACCACCAAATTTACAGAATATATTTCCCAGTCAGGTATTCAGTGCAGGGGTAGTTTGAAAGAAAAAAGGGGTCATTATGGAGCGTCCCGGTCATCCGGCACCTATTCACCCCGCTAAAGGATTATTTTGAAAGTGTGTAGAAGCCACACGGGGCCCCCTTGCTGCAGATTTATCATGGAGACATCATGGAGATTTTACAGCATATAACTACAGCACCCGCCTATCTAAACGCCACCGAATTTACAGAATATAATTCCCTGTCAGGTATACAGTGCAGGGGTAGTTTGAAAGAAAAAAGGGGTACAGATCACCCAACAATCTAAACGCCGCCGAATTTACAGAATATATTTCCCAGTCAGGTATGCAGTGTAGGGGTAGTTTGAAAGAAAAATGGGGTACAGATCACCCAACAGTCTAAACGCCACCGAATTTACAGAATATATTTCACAATCAGGTATGCAGTGCAGGGGTAGTTTGAAAGAAAAAAGGGGTCATGGAGCATCCCCGTCATCCGGTATCTATTCGCCCCGCTAAAGGATTATTTTAAAAGTGTATAGAAGCCACAGGGGCCCCCACGCTGCAGATTTACCATACAGACATCATGAAGATTTTACAGCATATAAATAGGGAACCTAAATGTGGTCTTTAACCCACAGTTGGATAATTCCTCTGGATACTTCCTACTTTCCCAACTGGCAATCCGTAAAATATCAAAATCTTTAGCAGACGAAGGCCTTGTCGACTCTTGGAGGACTCTCCACCCCTTTGAGAAAGACTATACTTTGTATTCCATGGTCCACGAATCACATCAATGGCTGGATTATATTTTTATCCCCTCCATATGCTCTCCGTATCTAAAAAGGTCACCATAGGCAATATACTACTTTCTGACCATGCGCAATTATTTTTGGAACTAGCCCTTGTGGGCCTCCGTAGACAATATACCTCCTGGTTTCTCAACGAGACACTGCTGGGCAACACTGATAAAGTCAGTAACATTATGGGGAAACTGGAGGAGTCCTTCAGACTCAATGAAAGCCCTGATGTATCTGAAGGGGTGGTTTGGGAGGCTCATAAGATGATTGTGAGAGGACACCTTATATCATTGGGATCATTCTTGAAAAGGAATAGAGAAGCAGCCATATTAAATATCCTAACCCAGATTTAGAATCTGGAAAAAAAACACAAAAAACATCTAAAATCTAATGATCTGACCGGATTTGACACACTTAAAACAGAGCTTCCGAACATCCTGAATGTATGATCAGCAAAATTGTACCTCTTGGCACAATTCTGATATAATGCACATGGAGATAAAGCCTCCAAATTTATGCTAAACCATCTAAAAAAAATGAAATCATGAGCATACATTCACTTAGTCAGATCATCCTCTTCCCGACCCCTGATCATCACAGAACAGATCACTGCTCGCTTTAGCGAGTTCTCTCAACAGCTGTATAATTTGTGTGGTTCCACAACTGCACAAGAAAAGGAAATCCAGACATAGATGCATGGTTACAGTCCATTAATTCACCACAATTAGACAAAGCTAAATCTACCTCACTTAATCGCCCCTTTTCGTTGGAAGAACTGACTCTTGCTCTTAAAACCACTTCCATTCGCAAAAGCCCAGGCCCAGATGGCTTGTCTTTGCTCTACTATCAGAAATTCCAATCCATTCTACTCCCTAAGCTTCTTTCTGTTTGTAATGCAGCCCTGCAAAATACCCCTCCACCACCCCAAATGCTGAATGCCACTGTCACAATTACCCCCAAAGAAGAGAAGGATCCCTCCCTATGTGCAAGTTATAGACCCATTTCCTTACTCAATGTGGATCTAAAATTATATGTGAAAATGTTGGCACTCAGACTAAAACCTACTTATTAATATGGAGCAGGTGGGCTTTATTGCAGGTAGAGAGGGCTGAATGAATATGATATGTTTGATTAGCCTTATAACCCATTCTTAACCTCGCTCACTCCCCTTAATCTTATTAGGGACTGACCCCGAGAAGGCTTTTGACAAGATAGATTGGTTATTCATGACAAAGGTCCTTGCTAAGTACCATACACCTCCTTAATACATAAATGCAATTATGGTCATGTATAAAGAACCCACGTCTAAGGTTTTAGTGAATCCTACCCTGTCCCTTCCCTTTACAATCTGTAATGAAACCCGTCAAGGATGTCCTATGTCCCCTTTACTTTTTGTCCTCACTATTGAACCTCTATTGCAGGCCCTGAGACAAGATGACGGGATTGAGGTTATGTGAATTGGGGAGACATATCATCAAGCAGCTGCCTTCGCAGATGACTTATTGATCGTCATCACTATTCCCCATCAGGCATTACTGGCGGTCCAGTCTATCTTGCACAAATTTGGGGAATTATCTAATTTTCTCATAAACCTCTCAAAATCCCAATCCTTAAATGTATCCCTAGACACCCAATCTCAGCCAGTACAACTACACTCACATTTTCAGTGGTCTAATGGTCGTATTAAATTCTTGGGGATATACCTGTGCTCCGAACCTTCTGATCTGTACAAAGCAAACTTTCTTAATATGCCTTCGCAAATAAAATCCCTATTGTATTTATGGGAAACACTGTTTGCTTTGTGGTTCAACAGGAGAGCTTTGGTCAAAAGCCCAGGGTGTTGTACTATCTACAGACTCTCCCCATATACTTGACTAACAGTTTTTTCCCCCAGTTACGCACTACCCTCTCTACATATTTGTGGAAAAAATCGAGGCCAAGACTCCCTCACTCACAACTTATAGAACCTAACAATAGAGGTGGTATCGGCCTGCCAGACTTTATGTTATATTATAGGGCTATCCAAGGACTTCGATGTCTCGAATGGCTGCGTCCCCATAAAGAATGACTAGACATTCAGGTGGAATCAGCGCAGATGCAATTGAGATCTATTCTCTTTTTTAAAGAAAAATTCCTAGTGATGTCAGATCTGCCCTAAGCCCATATACTCACAATACTATTAAGGTCTGGAGGCAATACCTTTGCCCCACTTTATTAACACCTTAAGTCTCACCTTTAATTTAAATCTGAGATGTTTTGAGTGACTCTTCCCCTCTATTTAGGGGATCACTCATAGATGCTGCAAGGCATATTGCATTACCCTTAACGGACCTCTTAGACCCCAATTTAAATCTACAAGAAGGTTGGCAACTCCAATCTCAACTTAGGTCACTCTCTTCCTTACCACTTACCCCATCCAACACTATGTTAAACGAACCCCCATGATACCCCAAGATATAAATAGGGAACATACACCATTTGAGAAACTAGCCCTTGTGACTAGATCTCCACCCCGGAAAATCTCACCCATATATGCCATTTTGACATCCCAAACTAGCCCTAAGGAACTGACATATTAAAGCATGGGAAGCAGATCTTACGGTCTTATTTTCGGACAAAGAAAAATCTTACTTGATGGTATTGACTCCAAAGATTTAAAAATGCATAAAACTGCAAGAGAACTTTTCCAAAGTCTTCACGCATTGGTGCTACACGCCAGATAGACTACACCCTATATTCCCATCATCTAGTCCCCTTTGTTGGAGATGCCATGAGACCTTGGGTTAGTTTCTCCATATTTGGTGTGAGTATCCCAAGAGTGGAACTTGGAGACATTACCTCATGAATATGTCAGATTATGTTACCTCCTACACCTAAGACCTAACTCCTCAACATATATGGAAACCACATAGGGCCCAACCCTAGAAAGAAGCTTAGTACCTATCTACTGGCAGCGGCTAGAATCTTAGTGGCCATGTACTGTAAATCTACATCCTCTCCCCCAATAGCCCAATGGCTTCTAAGATGCAATCATATATACAGAATGGAACAGATTGCCAGCTGGGAAGATTGTTCCCACCCTAAATTATTTCAACTCTGGCGTCCCTGGCAGATATTCAGTAGATTTAACAGTTCTTGAGAGGCATCTGTAAGAACATAACACCCTTATCCGACCTCTCATAACTAGTACAATGTATAAATGTACTTTTGACTTGTAGTGAATATACTATTAGCAATAGTGGACCTCCTCTGCGACCCAAGTTCTGATTGTTATTGTTATCTCCTCTGTCCCTCCCATTCCCTTCCCTCCCATCCACTCTCTATTTTCCGAATGCCCTTCCCTCCCTCTCCCCCACTAGATATCTCCCTCTCCCCCCACTAGATATCTCCCTCTCCCAATCCTCCTCCTCAAGTATAATGCTACAGCAACATTCCTTTAAATGGTTTTTATTTTAATCTTTTTTGAATAGATATTACAGGACAGCCCAACAACCCTAACAAGCAGTGTATCCTCCATCAAGATGAACATTCTATTGTACTTAAAGTGATTTAACAACTGGGGCATAATCACTGATCATCTCAAACAAAAAGTTAAACTTCCTCTGGCACTTTCCTTTATGAATGTCATGTTCCTTGGATATTTCTGTGATTTAACACCTGGGGCTGTCTTTTTGCTCCCTCTAGGATCTCCTCTATGAGTATGACAATTTATAGTAACATTTTGACTTGGAATCTGCACTGTCAGTTTCTATTATTTTGTGGATAATTTACTTAACTTGATACAGACTTGCAACACTTTTGCCAGTGCTCTGTTCAAGGGGAATTGCTGACATCTATTTTTAGTATGAAGGATTTGCTGGAGAAGTTATTATTTGCCAGTAGGTATTTTAAAGACAGCTTTAATACAAAATGTAATCAGCACATAAAGAAACATCAAAAAGTAATGATATTATGATTAAAAGGATATTTGCCGGCATTTAAAATTGATGACCTATCATTAGACCAGTGGCGGTGTACCTATGGCACACGTGCCAGAGGGAGCACTCAGAGCCCTCTCTGTGGGCGCACATGCAGTGAAAAAAGTCTAAGGTGTACCAATATGCCTTAGACTTTTCCTGCCATGCATCAACACAGTAAGCGCTGTGAATGGCACAGGCAGCACAGAGATACTGCTGCTGCCTGGAACAACCAATAAGTACAATCCTTACAGAAAGGAGCTTTGTTATTGGTCGCTTTGAGCGGGCTGCTGGCGCATATCTTTCAAGATGTGGAGGGGAGGCTCTTCACTCAGAGGCACGCGGCAGGGTAAGTGGCCTTGCAGAGCAGTGGAGTCCCTGATGTTGCAGTGGTGGGCAGTGGGCTTTAGCTGGGGTACCAGCTGCGAGATCTCTATAACAAGCAGTCTAAAGGTCTCAGCAGAGCGGTGCTTTTCCTCATTGCTGAGCGCTGTAGTAAAGAAAAGTCCCAATATAAAGTCTTTGGGATGTCATCACTATACTGCTCAGCAGTCAAGAGAAGCAGGGCTTTGCTGAGCGCTTCAGACTGCTCATTATAGAGGTCACCAGGGATCTCAGAGCTGGGACCCACTATCAATACTGTTGATATGCAAGTAGGCTATTATAGCTAAATGATAAAGTACATGGAACATATGCTATTTTGGGCTGTAGAAGTCAGGTTAAATTGCCGTATTGGCACTTTGCGATAAATAAGTGGGTTTTGGGTTGCATTTTGAGTACTCAGTCTCTAAAAGGTTTGCCATCCCTAGCATAGACCATCAAATTATATCATGGGGTTCCAACTCCCAGAAGCCTGTCAAATCAACTGAATGAGAAATCAATCAGCGCTGTACATTGGGTGTGGTTGTGCCTGGTACTGCAGCACCCATTCAGTTGCATAGCCATAAATGTATTTTGGGGTTGTGGGGGGTTGTGCAGTGCTGATGAGCTATCCTCAAGATAGGTTCTTAACCGCTACAGGACCGCCAGACACAGGGATGCGTCCTGGCGGCGGCCCTGTAGCTCTGATCGTACGCATCTACGCGTCATCTCGCGAGACGCGAGATGACGCGATGATGCGCCCGCACATGCGCAATGCGCGCCGTCGGCGCGCTTGCATGTAGTTATACTACAGCCTGCCAGCGCCGATCGCACGCTGGCAGGCTGTATATCGCAGAACAAATCGCAGATCAGACGCTGTTCTGTGAACAGGGTCTGATCTGCTTGCTGGCCGCTCCTCTGGTGGTCCCTTTGCTTGGGACCACCAGAGGAAAAATATCTAAGTGTGCACCAATCACCACACAACCCCCCCCGTGTCACTGATTAACCCCTGATCTCCCATGTCACCCCCCCTGATCACCCCCTGTCACCCCCCCTGTCACTGATCACCCCCTATATGGCTCATTCAGATGTCCGCATGTGTTTTGCGGATCCGCAGATCCGCGGATCCGCAAAACACGGACACCAGCAATGTGCTTTCCGCATTTTGCGGATCCGCACATTGCCAGAACTATATAGAAAATGCCTTTTCTTGTCCGCAATTGCGGACAAGAATAGGACATGTTCTATACTTTTGCGGATCTCCAATTACGGATCCGCAATTACGGATCTGAGCGGGACAAAGTCTGTCCCCATAGAATTGAATGTATCCACAATTCTGTTCCGCAAAATTTTGCGGAACAGAATTGCGGACGCTTGAATGAGGCCTTAGGGTCCCTTAGTGATCGCAGCTTTACAGCTTTTCCCTCTTTTTTTCTTTTTTTTTGCACTTTTTTTTTAGATTTTTTCATCCACATTGATCAATGTGAATGAAAAAATCTGTGACGTTCATTTTTTTCTTTCAGCGCAGCGGCTGAACGGAAAAAAAAATTCTCATTACCCATTTGGTCAATATAAGGAGAATCGCAAAAACTCCTAATTCTGGCCATACGTGTAATGATTGTGGTGACCCTCAAATGCCAGAGCAATGGAAAATCCTCACAAGTGACCCCATTTTAGAAAGTAGACACCCCAAGGTATTCGCTGAGGGGCATAGTGAGTTCATGGAAGTTTTTATTTTTTGACACAAGTTAGCAGAAAATGAAATTTTTTGAAAAAAAAAAATTCCATTTCCGCTAACTTTTGACAAAAAATAAAAAATTCCATGAACTCACTATGTGCCTCAGTGAATACCTTAGGGTGTCTACTTTCCGAAATGGGGTCATTTATGGGGTGTTTCTACTGTCTGGGCATTGTAGTACGTCAGGAAACAGGGCAGGTGATCAGAAAGTCAAAGCGCGGAAACTCACTTTTTTGCACCATAGTTTGTAAACCCTATAACTTTTACCCAAACCAATAAATATACACTTATTGCATTTTTTTTTATCAAAGACATGTAGAACAATAAATTTAGAGAAAGATTTTAATTGAAATGTAGCGTTATTTGAAAAATTTTACAACAGAAAGTGAAAAATGTCGTTTTTTTGCGAACAATTGGTCAAAAAAAATAAAATTCCACAAAAAGTAAAAATTTCAGTAGCGACAAAATACCACCAAATGAAAGCTCTATTAGTGAGAAGAAAAGAAGGTAAAATTCATTTGGGTGGTAAGTTGCATGAAGGAGCAATAAACGGTGAAAGTAGTGTAGTGCGGAATTGTAAAAAGTGGCCTGGTCATTAAGGGTGTTTAAGCTAGGGGGGTTGAAGCGGTTAATATCAGATTAGTGGTGATCCGACACCTGGTACCTCTGACGATTTTGTGTTTTAGGAGGCTGTGTCTTCTTCAATGTTTACCTGCACACAGTCTAGATTGTAATGGCAGTGCAGTGCAATTAAAACTGCTTGTCCCACTCTCTTGAAATGGAGAAGAAGCTGTATTCACACTGCAGTGCTGCTAATCTAGACAGCGTGCAGGTAAACATTGAAAAGGATGCAGTACTCACACGTACACCCCAGCCTCTTCGAACAGCTGATCCACAGGGTGTGGTATGTCAGAGTACAGGGAGTGCAGAATTATTAGGCAAGTTGTATTTTTGAGGATTAATTTTATTATTGAACAACAACCATGTTCTCAATGAACCCAAAAAACTCATTAATATCAAAGCTGAATATTTTTGGAAGTAGTTTTTAGTTTGTTTTTAGTTTTAGCTATTTTAGGGGGATATCTGTGTGTGCAGGTGACTATTGCTGTGCATAATTATTAGGCAACTTAACAAAAAACAAATATATACCCATTTCAATTATTTATTTTTACCAGTGAAACCAATATAACATCTCAACATTCACAAATATACATTTCTGACATTCAAAAACAAAACAAAAACAAATCAGTGACAAATATAGCCACCTTTCTTTGCAAGGACACTCAAAAGCCTGCCATCCATTGATTCTGTCAGTTTTTTGATCTGTTCACCATCAACATTGTGTGCAGCAGCAACCACAGCCTCCCAGACACTGTTCAGAGAGGTGTACTGTTTTCCCTCCTTGTAAATCTCACATTTGATGATGGACCACAGGTTCTCAATGGGGTTCAGATCAGGTAAACAAGGAGGCCATGTCATTAGATTTTCTTCTTTTATACCCTTTCTTGCCAGCCACGCTGTGGAGTACTTGGATGCGTGTGATGGAGCATTGTCCTGCACGAAAATCATGTTTTTCTTGAAGGATGCAGACTTTTTCCTGTACCACTGCTTGAAAAAGGTGTCTTCCAGAAACTGGCAGCAGGACTAGGAGTTGAGGTTGACTCCATCCTCAACCCGAAAAGGCCCCACAAGCTCATCTTTGATGATACCAGCCCAAACCAGTACTCCACCTCCACCTTGCTGGCGTCTGAGTCGGACTGGAGCTCTTTGCCCTTTACCAATCCAGCCACAGGCCCATCCATCTGGACCATCAAGACTCACTCTCATTTCATCAGTCCATAAAACCTTAGAAAAATCAGTCTTGAGATATTTCTTGGTCCAGTCTTGACGTTTCAGCTTGTGTGTCTTGTTCAGTGGTGGTCGTCTTTCAGCCTTTCTTACCTTGGCCATGTCTCTGAGTATTGCACACCTTGTGCTTTTGGGCACTCCAGTGATGTTGCAGCTCTGAAATATGGCCAAACTGGTGACAAGTGGCATCTTGGCAGCTGCACGCTTGACTTTTCTCAGTCCATGGGCAGTTATTTTGCGCCTTGGTTTTTCCACACGCTTCTTGCGACCCTGTTGACTATTTTGAATGAAACGCTTGATTGTTCGATGATCACGCTTCAGACGCTTTGCAATTTTAAGAGTGCTGCATCCCTCTGCAAGATATCTCACTATTTTTGACTTTTCTGAGCCTGTCAAGTCCTTCTTTTGACCCATTTTGCCAAAGGAAAGGAAGTTGCCTAATAATTATGCACACCTGATATAGGGTGTTGATGTCATTAGACCACACCCCTTCTCATTACAGAGATGCACATCACCTAATATGCTTAATTGGTAGTAGGCTTTCGAGCCTATACAGCTTGGAGTAAGACAACATGCATAAAGAGGATGATGTGGTCAAAATACTCATTTGCCTAATAATTCTGCACTCCCTGTATAGTCACATATTTCTTTGTCACTTTAATAAAATTATTAATGCTGGCTTGACATTAAAGAGCTTGAAATGAGCTTCATACAATCCTAGGAGATCTCAAAATGTTATCCACAACTTTTCGGACGTATATCTTAATTCGGCTGGCATGGGGAAAGATTAGTATTCTTTTCTGTTTTGGAAGAAAAGCTAATTTTAATATCTTTCCCTGAAAGCCAAAGGTGTGCAAATTAGCTTGTCTGACAAAAAATAAAATAAAGGATATGATATCTAATGCCAAAAGAATTAAGATATGCAATATAGTCTTCATAGAAACCAAGAGTAGTATCGTCTCTAATGATAAAAAAAATGCACCTTAAAGGGTACCCCACAAGACCAGTCAGCCAAGTAAGGCAAATTTCTCTTGAAACATTCTGGTTCTCTTGATAGAGAGCTAGCTTGCATGTTTCATTGAGAGGTGTAAGCTTTGTAGGGTGTTGTAATTCTCTTGTCATTCACTTTCAGTTTAATGTTACTTTGGAGGTCTCTCTGGTTGTCTGAAGTTGTCATGTACTAGCAAAGGTCCTACCGACCGCTAGAGCATCTCAAGCAAACAAACACATGAGGCAAGCAGAGACAAAGACATTACAGTGACCAAAACACTGCAGAGCTACCACTGGACCAAGCACACCGGTTTTACTTGGGGCCAAACACAGAGGGCAGAAACTCAGTGATCCCCGTTCTTCACAGAGCACCAGATGATGGGAATGAATTTAGCCGAGGCTCACTGGTTGCACCTCAAGGATGGTCCCGATGCACTTGGCCACTTAGTGTAGAGACTGCTGGTGAGCACAAGCAACATGCACGCAGAACGACACATGGCAGTCTCAGGCAGAGCTGCCCAAACCTATCCCTATGGATAAACCAGGACCCCTCTTACCAAAGGCAGAACATACAAGACAGGAAAAGACAGAATAGACAGGACTAGCAGATGCCTGTTCCCCATGCGGAACGAAACATGGTGAACACAGGCAGAGCTGCATAGACAGGCAAATGTCTGAACCCCATGCAGGATGACACATGGCGGTCCCAGACCAAACACGGAACCAGACAAGGTGACCTAGAAAGACAGGCAAATGTCTGGACCCCATGCAGAATGACACATGGTGGACCCAGACCAAACACAGAACTAGATAAGGTGACCTAGACAGACAAGCAAATGTCTGGACCCCATGCAGAATGACACATGGCAGTCAAAGACCAAACACGGAACCAGACAAGATGACCATGATAACTTAGAAGGTGGCCACACAGACAAAGCAGATGGAATAACCTAGGTCAGGGAACAGGGAACCAGGGAACAGGGAAGGGCCGCAAGGAAGAGACAGTAAACACACAGGATGCCGTTACTACATGTCACCCATGGCAACCAGTCTACACGGAATCCACTGTATCCAGTACACCAGGGCACAAACATGAGCAACATGGCATCCCGTGTCACAGTGAACCATTCTGTGACAAAAGTGTTGTCTGTTTTTGCTATAATGGTGATGCAATCTCAGGTGAATAATAAGGAACCACCCCAATGAGCTAAATTGGCACAGCAGGAGCTATAACTATATATACTTTGACTGCTTCGACGAATTTCACAAAAAAATTCTCTTCATTACGAATTACTTTGTCACAAAGCGATTTTTTTTGTAAGTAGCAGGTACAATTATAGGGAGTTGTGATAGCACCGCTCCCCATCTTTGTACCCATCAGATTCCATGTTCATACATGATCGCGACATCTGAGAGTAATAACAGTGTAAAATTAGCATAAAAAAATTAAATCATACTTACCGCCTCCATTTGCTTGCGACGGGCCACAATAACATCATCACGCCGGCCAGCGTGGTGGCGGCTTACATCACTACACATAGGATTTTGGCCTAGATCTTCAATCAAGATGGTGGCGGCCAGCCAGTCGCGAGCAAATTGAGGCAGTAAGTATGATTTTTTTTGTTTTTTGCACTATTTTAGGTTAAATCGATTTGCTACCACAAAGCACAAGGAAATTTGGCAAAACAAATTTATCCTGAAATCCGGAATGAATTCCGCTTCATTGGATTCAATTCACTCATCTCTAGTGAACAGTAAGAAAAACACAGCATCCATATGCATTATTGAGTGCTGTATTATTTTCCCACAGTGGATTTACAGAGACACCTTCCTGCCTCTTAAACATGCTTATGTAGCAAACCCAGGAAAATAGCTAAAACAGCCTCACATTTGCACCTAGCTCTATCAGTATAAGACTTTATCTGAGCAAAGTAGAGGAGAACAGCTTTTATACTTGCAAGACTTTAAGGGGAAACCTCTGGGTGGGTATTATTTCTGTTATGGAGACTAGTTAACATACATGATGACTTTTGAAGGCCAGACAACGTTCCTCTTGATTTCTGAGGAAAATATATGCAAAGTATCAGGTGTAAAATCTATTGGCATCAGATAGGTTTAGGAAAGCTAATTGGAATATCTTTCCCAAAAACCCATAGGGGCCTCACCTGTCCTACAATACTGTACACACATATTCAGCATATTAGGAACTCTCCATAATGAGAAAGAGTACCCCGTAGACAGCGCTTATATATTGTTGAGAAACACACATTTGTATACTAAATTCTTTCTCTCTCTCACAAAAAACTTTGGTTTTGTGTGAACCTGAACTTTTTGAAAAATTTGAACCAGTTGAACTAGTTCTTTAATCCTTATCTCATATGTTGACCATTGACATATAATGGCTGCATAGCAATACAGATGTCGCAAACATAAAAGTTTTTGTTTGCTAACGGCGAAAGCGAATTTCCGCAAATGTTCACGAACAGGCGAACCGCCATAGACTTCGATAGGCAGAGGAATTTTAAAACCCACAGGGACTCTTTCTGGCCACAATAATGATGGAAAAGTTGTTTCAAGGGGACTAACAACTGGACTGTGGCATGCCGGAGGGGGATCCATGGCAAAACTCACATGGAAAATTACGTAGTTGACTCAGAGTCGGGTTTTAATCCATAAAAGGCATAAATCACCTAACATTCCTAAATTGTTTGGAATAACGTGCTTTAAAATATCCAGTGTGTGTATGCGATCAGGTATGATGTTGTATCGATCAGGTAGTGTAAGGGTTACGCCCGGTTCACAGTGACAGACCAAACTCTGACAGACAAAACTCCTCTTTTAACGCACTGCAAAGAACCACAAACAGTCCATTTGCACAACTGCAAACTCCCCATTTGCACAAGGTTGGATACCAAGCTAGCCATGTCCCGTTTCTTGCCCTCACTGATGTCATTGAAAGTCTCTTCCTCCACCCAGCCACGTACAACACCAAGGGTCCCTGAAAGGTGACAACAAGCCCCCTGGGACGCCTGCTGTGGTTGGTTTTCCACCTCCTCAAAGCCACCTTCCTCCTCTGACTCCTCTTCTTCAGACTCTTCTCTCTGTGTTGCCGAAGGTCCAGCAATCGACGACGACAAGGCTGCTTCTCGTGGTGATGGTGACCACAATTCTTCCTCTTCATGCTCATCTACGGCCTGATCCAGCACTCCTCGCAGGGCATGCGCCAGAAAAAACGCATATGGGATGAGGTTGATGATGTTGCCTTGGGTTTGACTGACCAGGCTTGTCACCTCCGTAAAAGGACGCATGAGCCTACAGCCATTGTGCATGAGCGTTCAGTAACGCGGCCAAAAAATACCCAGCTCCGCAGAGGCTGTCCTCTTTTTTTAAATTAAAAAAATCTGTTCTTACCAGTTTAATCTCTGTTTTGTCCCCTATCAGGGGCCGGTGTATGGAATAGATTTTAGGAACCGGGTGATGGAAAAAGATGGTTGGTCGGTCCTCTTCCTTCCAATTTGGGGCACTGCACGTGCGCCGCGCAATGTACTGTGCCACCAATACAAATAGTGTAAACTACTATTCTTACCATTTTAATCTTCGTTAAGTCCCCTATCAGGGGACGTGTATTGAATCCTTGCATGGGGAGATAGAGAAAAAATCTTGCTCTGTTCGCTTCCTTCTAATTTTGGGCACTTGCAATGGAATTTGCCACCAGTGTAACTAGTGTTAACTAAGTACTATTCCTATCAGTTTAATCTCTCTTTGTCCCTTATCAGGGCCAGGGCCGCTCTAGTGAATAGATTTTTGGAACCGGGAGATGGAAAAAGACCCCTGCTGGGTCCGCTTCATTTGAATTTTAGGTCACTGCACGTGCGCCGTGCAATGTACTGTGACACCCCATATGAGTGGTGGGCAGTGGGCACAGTACAGTCTGTGGGCCTGACACACACTGGCAGGCAACTTCAATTATATTAAAGGGTAAAAATTAAATTACTTTTTTATCTGCAAGGTAATGTGCCACCTGATATGATTGGTGGGCACTGGCAGGGGGCTCAGTACAGTCTGTGGGCCTGACACACACTGACAGCCAACTGCAATTATATTAAAGGGTAAAAATTTAATGACTTTTTTATCTGCAAGGTACTGTGCCACCCGATATGCGTGGTGGGCACTGGCAGTGGGCACAGTACAGTCTGTGGGCCTGACACACACTGGCAGGCAACTGAAATTATATTAAAGGGTAAAAATTAAATGACTTTTTTATCTGCAAGGTACTGTGCCACCCTATTTGAGTGGTGTGCACACAGTACAGTCTGTGGGCCTGCGGCCTCTCACACACAAGCAGGCAACTGCAATATATATATAGAAAAATAAATAAAAGCAGACTGATGTACCAGCCCTAAAAAAGGCTTTTTGGGGTGCTGTCAGGACGCTGTCCTTACAGCAGATGAGTCTTTAAGGACTGGAGTGGACACAGAACACTGGCCTAGCTAATGCTTTCCCTATCAATTCAGCAGAAGCAGCACTCTCCCTGCTCTAACTAACACTGCAGCTTCAGAATGAATCTAAGATGGATGCTGTCCTTGCTTTTTGATAGGAGGTGGGAGGTTCTGGGAGGGAGGGTATGCTGATTGGCTGGAATGTGTCTGCTGACTTTGAGGTACAGGGTCGAAGTTTGCTCAATGATGACGTAAAGGGGGCGGACCGAACATCGCATATGTCCGCCTGCCGCGGCGAACGCGAACATACGATGTTCTCCGGTAACTGTTCGCCGGCAAATAGTTCGGGACATCTCTACATAGCAATGCCCCTTTTTGAAAAAATTTGGGTGCCTATAAATTTCAATATGCAAAGAAGTGAGTGCCTCAACTGTAGTTGCCTGAAATTACTACACCAAATTTGGGGTCTGTGTACCTGGGATCCCGGCTGAGGGGCACTGTGGCTTACAGAGGCCAAACACAGAAAACATCCCACACTATCCCTCCCGTATGCCAGTAATGCCCACCTCCTCACCTCAGGGCTAGACTCCCTAGAACTCCCACATGGCTATTAGTAACTCCCGAGCCGGGATTTGGATCCACTTGCTGTCACAATAAAGCTTTAACTGCTGCAGCGGCGCCAAAACTTGTCCTCACCCTGATTGCAGGGAGGGACCTGAGCTCAGGATTTTAGTCCCATTCAAAGTGCGCACTAACCGAGCGGAAAATGCTTCAGCTGAGATCTCCAGTGCCGGCCTGAATGGCAGCTTGGGTTTCTTGATGGATGATACAACGATGGCCTCAGGGCAGGCAGGCCTCTGGTCTTCTTAGCTCCTGATTATAAACGAAGACTACAGATCCTCTTTAGCAGGCAGCAGATCTTCAAGAATTGTCCCTTGCTCACTGTGGATGAAGCCTTCAATCTCTGGCTGATCACAGGACACCTCAGGTAAACAACTTAGCAGACATGTCTGAATCCGTTGCTCTCCAACTGACCTCCTGCCACTTCCTCTAACCAGTCCCTCTAGCTTTTCCCAGGAAGTCAGGACATGGCAACACAATAACAAAATGTACAAAATAAATAAGAAGCTACTTTTAACAGTCCATTTCAATAAGAAAGCAAATTCTGGGCTGATTACTTTTCTTTTTATATTAATTGTCAACATCTCGCTCCATTAGTTCTAAGGAGGATGCCTGACTAAGGGCCTCTAATTTCAAAGTCACACAAACCGCATGTTATTTCACTCAGAGCTTATTCAATGTAGTCACAGATGTATTCAAATGGGGTATCATATGTCTCATCTTGGGGGCTCCAGACAGTGACCCCCTCACATGGTGAGAAAAAAGAATAATCACATAAGGAAGGGATGGTAACTGTCCATGTTAAGGAGGGGGCGCTGTGCTGCCCTGTGAGACAGAGCCATCCCAATGTATAACAGGGTAATGTAGAGGATTTCCCCTAAGCGCTACCACACAGTACTAATGCCCACATTGTGCCTCTTCACAGTAATTATGCCCACCTTGTGGCCCCTTCCTAATAGTTATGTCCTCCTTGCAGCCTCTCACAGTAGTTATGCCTACCGTTGTGCTCTTCACAGTAGTTATTGTCATGAACCAGCGGGTGTGAACACACTGTGCCACGTGTCCTACCTCCTCTAAGGGTGTTGACTAAGTGAACCCCTCGATCTTTACAGTACCCCTGAAGGTGGGTATAGACTTTCCGAGGGGAACACTAGGTTGCTACCTCCTGAGGAGGATTGGCACACGAGGCAGCTGGTACAGGCAGACCAGGAGGTACTAGAGCAAGGTACCAGGTGTTGTCAGCAGGCTGAGTCATAACCAGGAGCAACAGTGTAGGACCGAAGGATGAGGCAGAGGCGAAGTCAGACAGGCAATAGGTTAGAGCAGGCCTGACAGATACAGGTCAGACAATCCGGGTCGGCAACAGGATGGGAGTCAAGGCAAGCAGGCAGGGATCAAACAAGTAGCAGAGTCCAGGAATACAAGTACAAGTCAGAAACACAGGAACACATGCAGCTATCAGGAACCTTAGCAGGACACAAAGACCTTGACACTGAGGCATCTCTGGGAAGGGGGCTAAGCCAATTATATAGGTGCAGGAGGGCTAGGATTGGTCAGCTCGGTCACATGATCCAACCCATAAAGCACAGGAAGTGACGCGCGCCAGCCCTTAAGGAATTGCTGCAGGAAACAAGCAGCAAGCATGCTGTGGCCAGGGCTGAAAGGAAACACTGGCAGCAGATCACCGCTGAACACGGTGCCCGGGACACTGGCTGTAAGCAGGGGAACAGCGGCTCACAGCAGCCGCTGTTACAGTTATGCTCACCTTTGTGCCACTTCACATTAATTATTCCCACCTTTGTACAACTTCACATTAGTTATACCCACCTTTATGCACTTTCACAGTAGTTATGTTCTCCTTGTGGCCCCTCACTGTAGTTATGCCCACCTTTGTGCCAGTCACTCACAATATGCCCATCTTTGTGCCCCCTCACAGTAGTTATGCCCACCTTTGTGTTCCTCACAGTAGGTATGCCTATCTTTGTGCCCATCACAGTACATATGTCCAGTTTGTACCCCCTAACTGTAGGTATGCCCAGTTTTGTGCCCCTTACTGTAGTTATGCCAATATATGTGCCGCCTCACAGTAGTTATGCCCACCTTTGTGATCCTCACAGTAAGTATGCCCATCTTTGTGCCCCTCACAGTATATATGTCCAGTTTGTACCCCCTAATTGTAGTTACGCCCAGTTTTGTGTCTTCCACTGTAGTTATGCCCACTTTTGTGCCCCCTCACTGTAGTTATGCCAATATATGTGCCCTCTCACAGTATTTATGGCCAGATATGTGCCCCCTCAGTGTAGTTATGCCCACTTTTGTGCCGCTTCACTCTAGTTATTTCCTCCTTGTGGTCCCCCTTTGGCCCCCAGTGTCCTCTCCAGACTCCAACTACATGGCTGTGCAGGAGGCTCATTCCCAGGTTTTCAGCACTCCTCCCACACAGCCAGGAGTATGATGTGTGGCCTGAGGGGGAAGCGCCGGAGACCAGCTGAACTGTGAAGCAGGGAGTGGATGGCTCCCTGCTTCACTATGAAAATGAACTGCCCGGCAGTTAAAAGAACTGCTGGGCGGGTGCGCCCTCCCCACCCCTCATGCCCCCCCCTTGCCACGCCCCTGGTTATCTCATGCTATGTATTTCACCCAGTATAACCTGGAACGGATGGCACAGCAGACATTAACAATCCTGGCTCAGCCCTTCTAGTAAGTTAGGTGTGGACTGGTTCCACCCTTAGCTTCAGTCAGTGTTGGGAAGGGAGAGGAAGCTTTGTCTTGTGCTCCTTCTTCTTAGGCCCAAAAAATCTACAAAGACTTACTGATCTCTGCATGATCTACAGAAGGAGAGAAAGAGTAAGACAAAGGAGAGAACTTGAGAACCTAGACTCTGCATGGCTGAAAACTAGAGTCAGTAAGGTCACCTGCTATCAAGACCTGCACAGAGGGACACTGTTGAGACACAGTGTCCCTTTAGACCTAGATATGACCTGACCAGTCGTATCACTAGAACCCTGTATCCCTCATTGGACTTTACAGCCACCATGACGATTGCACGCCATAGATTCTACTGGAAGAGATGAGACAGATAGGGAGGGAGGGAGGAGGGACATAAATCTCACCTGTTCCTACATCGATCCATTGTTATGTGTGAAGAATTGCATTGTGTACAGTATCAACTGTGTTTTGCTATCATTCCATCTACTGAATCTCCAATTTTGTACTTCAGTAAAAACATTTCTTTCCGCTACATCGGGCCTGGTTTCTGACTCCTACACCAGAACCAGGCTGTGCTCCAAGGTAAGAAAGGGTGCTCCCTTCTTTCACTGCATGGTCCTAGGGAGCAACAGTGTGAGGAAAGCCACCATAATTAACTGTGACAACCAGAGCCACTACAGCTCCCTACTGCTTCTCTGACTCCTCATGGGCTTGCCTGACATATAATGTTTTGATTTCTCTTAATTCAGTTTATTTTCTGTGTGTTTTGTTTGTCTTTCAATATTCTGTTGAAAGGCTTATGCATATAGTTGGCCTGGAGGCCATTCTTATACCCCCACCTCACATAACAACCCTTTGGCACCTCAGAATCAAATTTCTGCAGTGCTGATGGCCTTTGGAAGCCTACATCCTCTGTCAAACTCCTTAGATGTTGCAGGATCTAAGGGGGTTAAAAGACTGGGATGAGATGTAGCTTAAACACCAGCTATATATACAAGATATTGCAGCCTGCTCCATCTACAGATGGCACGGGCCCATCTCCTGAGCGTGTGCTTTGCAAGTGCCGTAAATGTACATCTGCTTGCATTAATGGCCACCCAATCCTTGCTGTATGTATACAGAGCAGGGTTGGGAAATGTTAAGCCTGTTTTACAGTAGTATAAAAGCATGACTGCTTTATCCAAAAACAGTAATGTGCCACTCTACAGGTTGTGTGTGATATTATAGTTCAGTCCAAGTTACTTCAACAGAGATGAAATGCTATACACAATGGGGTGCTGTTTCTGAAAGACAGCAGCCATTTTTGTAGTTCTGTAACAGCCCCATTAATTAAATTGATCCCACAAATCACACATCAGAGTACCAGAAAAAGTGAAACCTGTTTCGGGCTCCATAGAGATAATGCTTTCCAGAGATGTCATGTCTACCCCCCTAAGCATGAATGGACTCACAGCCAGGAAATGTCATTTATGGCGACACATTTTTCTAGTCCAATAAACAGTAACAATATGAATGTGCGTAATGAGCTAATATGGCACAAACCTTAAAAAAACATAGTTATGCAATTCTTTTACGATTCTAACTATACAGTGTACACATTGTCTAACACTATCTTTTTCCATGAAAAATTAACTTCTATGCTTTGTGTTATATCCATATTTCTAATATATTGTCACAGATGATATCTCATTCACACAGAAGTATGTCCAGAAGTCATAAAATGAGCTCATTAAAGCGCTGCCATCTGCTTGCCTAGCATTTATGCTGGCTATTTGACGATTCTCCTAACCATTTTAATTCATGATATTATCCATGATGAACATTGCTATAGCATTCATCATCCTCTACTCTGTTCATTTCTGCTGACAGGCAGTGAGCACAAATGAGGCGTGATACCACGAGGACCTACCCCGCGAAAACAATTTTTAAAAATTAAAAATAAATATGATGCTTTTCCTAAAAGGCTGAGATCTAATTGTACTATACTGCTAGTAATTAACTTTTTCATTTACAGAGGTTACCTTAATTAAATGAGCAGCAGCAATGTATTCCGCATCTGTGAAATGATAAATGAAATGGCATCCAAGTCTCAACATATCAAAGTATTGTAAGTGGTCTTCCGAAGCAGCCATGATGTATAATGTTCAGCCTTTGGAAAGTTGTGACCCACCATATGTTATCAATTTACAAATTTCTTGGCTTTATCTAGCATGCACCAGAACAGTGTTACAACCAGCTGGTGATGAAACATCACACTGACCTTGCCAAAAAATATTCAGTTAAACATTTCACTACCTCTATGCATCTTCCTTACTTTTGATGTGGCATATGTAGCCATCCCAGCTCTGCTCCTTTGTGCAATGGACCAAGAGTCATACATACAGTAATAGTAAAATCATAGTCCAAGCATTCTGTACATACTGAAGGCAAATTAAATAATGTCCTATTAAATAAGTCATTATAAAGCGCAAATCATCTTGCTGTGTCTTCACACGGACATATGCTTTAGTAATGCGTAGAAAGTTCAGACATTTGCAGTTATGTCATGTTCTCTGAAAATGTTTATATAAAAGTAGAATTGGTGATATTTAGTTATCTTTTGTATAAGGACCAGGAGATTTATTAAAGGACATATTTAGCAGATTTGTAGCTATGAAACTGGCTGACCTGTTGCGTGTGCACTTGGCAGCTGAAGACATCTGTGTTAGTCATATGTTCATGCAGATGTAGTAGAGTTAAAGGGGTTGTCCGGGCTTTTACTATTGATGACCTTCAACACCCCTGTCCATCAGCTGTATGAGGAGACGGTGCGCGCAATGCGCACGTGCCGTCTCCCGTCTTTCTTCCTGCTCACTGCAGCTTTGCCATAGACAGCAGCAGCGGTGAAAAGAAAGAGAGAAGGGAGACGGCACGTGCACACTGCACGCGCCATCGCCTCATACAGTTGATCAGCGAGGGTGCCGGGTGTCGGAGGATAGATCATCAATAGTAAAGGCCCAGACAATCCCTTCCAACATGCATGCTTAGCTAGATGCATTAACTAAACTAGATGTATTAAGCTTACACCTTCAATTGCTTTTCAATGGCTTTTGTTACAGGATATCATGAGTGAAGAGTTTGAGTGTTAACATAAAAAATGACATTTGTATATATGCAAATGAGCCTTTAGGAGCAATGGGGGAATTGCCGTAATACCTGGAGGCTCTGCTCTTTCTGCTACTGCCATGCCCTCTCCACTTTGATTGACAGGGCCAGGCATGATGATGTTTTCACTGCCTGGCCCAGTCAAAGTGGTGATGGTGAGGCAGTTTCAGAGAGAATAGAGCCTCTAGGTGTAAAGGCAACACCCCGGTTGCTTCTAGAGGCTCATCTTCATATAGTAAAACATTTTGCCACAGATTTTCAATGGGATTTAGGTCTGGCCTTTGACTTGGCCATTCTAACACATTAATATGCTTTGTTCTAAACCATTCCACTGTAGTCCTGCTGTATGTGTAGGGTCGTTGTCCTGCTGGAAAGTGAACCTCAAGTCTTTTGCAGCCTCTATTAGGTTTACCTCTGGGATTGCTCTGTATTTATATACAAAAAGGAGAGCCATGAGTCCATACAGTTCCCAATTAAAATCATAATTTTATTAAATATATTAAAAAGTTGACCAATCAATTGCATGTGGGAACCAACAAAATGCCTACCAAAGCCATCACTTGGGCTATATTAGAATACAATTATTACATACTTACCCTTATTACCCCTATTACAACACCTATCCAATGACCCCCATTTGAATAATTATTTCTAAGTGAAAAGCAGTTTGAGTTTAATCATCAAAATGTTACTACAATCACTGTGTTAGAAGTGGAGGGTGGCTCCAGCCATAAACGCTAATAACCTTCAATCTATTCACACTATGTTGGCAATGACAGTTAAATGAAGTGCATGTACATATATGTGTAACAACAAAGGAATCCTTGTTATCTGCTTACCCTGTGGAGATGGTAACGGCGGCCACCTAGACACGTTCTTCACTTGAGCTTCTTCAGGAGAGGGTGACCTTGGGATATCCAATGGTGCCTTTTACCTCTCCCTAAACCAATAGGATATCTCTAAAGGTGTCACCTAGTTGTGTAGTGTTGCGGTTATGACGTACGGAGCATGACCAATAAGAGCCTGCAACATAAGACTACTTCCACCCTTTGTCCAATGCTGATGGCAAAATCAGGCCGAGATATGAATCCTCCAACTTACTGCAATCAAACCTGTCAGTCAGAGTGGACAAAAGACTGAAGTGCCGTAGCTGCCCCAATCGTCATGCGCACTCAGACCTTAAAGGGGTTTTCCAGGAATTAATAGGCTTAAATATTACTTTATTATAAATATATTCCCAAATACCTTTCATTAGTTATAATTTTGTCTGAGAAGCAATCATTAGGAGAAATAAAATGGCTGTCATCTGATTAGTACAAGCAAAACCTGTCCTAATCACACAGGAGGACAAGTTACATCAGAATACTGAGATAAAGAGTAGTGATGAGCGGCAGGGGCAATATCCGAATTCGCGATATTTCGCGAATATTTGGGCGAATATTCGCCATATATTCGAAAATTCGCAAATTCGTAATCTCCAGCCATTATTTTCTTGTTTGCGAAAATTCGCATAAAAAAATTCGCATAAATTAGCATAAAAATTCGCATAAATTAACATAAAAATTCGCATAAACTGGCATTTAAGATACCTGTTAAATACCAGCTTATGCTAATTTATGCGAATTTTTACGCTAATTTATGCGAATTTTTTGCAAACAAGAAAATAATGCCATTATTTTCTTGCATGCGAAAATTTGCATATAAAAAATTCGCATAAAGCGAATATTCGCGATTGCGAATATATTTTGCGATATTCTAAATATTCGCGAATTCTCGAAGTGCTGATATTCGCGATTAAAATTCGCAATTCGAAAATTCGTGATCAACACTAATAAAGAGCTCTCTGCTCTGCTTGTCAGGGATTATGATCCTGAATACAGATGATAAGATCTTCAGTTGAATCTCTGTAGGAATGGTGCTCATGAGGAGACATGAAGTACAGAGAGGAGGGTGGGTTTGTGACTAATGAGCAGATGCACTTGCATGCAGTTTCCATTACCACAGTATGTCCTGTCTGTCCTCTCTGTACTTCATGTCTTATCATGATCTCCATTCCAACAGACATTCAGCTGAAGTTCTTAATAGCTATATTCAGGATCATAATCCTTAACAAGTAGGAGAGGGGGATGAGGCAGTTCTTTAGTAACTTGTCCTTCTATGTGATTAGGACTGGTTTTGTGTGTACTAATTTTGTTTCTCCTAATTGCTCCCTAGACAAAACGTGCCACTTTACCTAAAGAAAGATATTTTGGAATCTATTTATAATAAAGTAATATTTAAGTATTTTTATTTTCTTAATTCCCATAGAACCCCTTTAATGACCGAGGAGTGACTAATGTAATATAAGTAAATGGATATAATAAATATGGGATTATGATTAAAAGCTCTGAACCTTATATATAACTTGTGAATAAATATTTAAGTGTTAAAGTGCTGTTCCATTATATATGATATAAAACTAGCTAATTAATTCTAACTTTAAGGTGCAATTAACCTACTAAATTATATTCATGTGATCTGCTACATGCAGATTTTTACTAGTGTTGATTCATATACAAAACATCATTTGATAATCACAATGTGCAAAAACCTATACAAAGTGCCTTTTTTTACTTAAAGTGCTTGTACAAAGTACCTCATCAATCAACAATATTTGGAAAAACCCCACCATAGCAATGACTACAACATAAAACAGTAACCATTCATATTTTCAATTATATAGTTCCCATCTCATCTTATACGTCAAATATTTGATAATTTAATTTTTAAATGTCTTTACATTAGTTTTTTACTTCATTTCCTTCTTTCCTTTCAGTTCTCTTTTTCTTTTTTTTCTTTCTTTTCTCCAGTTTTCATCTTTTCTTATTCTTCATTTTCTTATTCTTTATGATGGTTCTTCTACCCAACCTTTTTGCAACACTTCAGGTGATTTTTTCTGGACAGGGTGCACCAAACATGAATCATTCTAAATCAAAATAAACCATTGAATAAACAATTGAAATTACTAAATCATAATAAAAATTTTCAACCCATGCTCTGTGGCTGTATGTTTAGGGTTGTTGTCATGCTGGAAGGTGAACCTCAAGTCTTTTGCAGCCTCTACCAGATTTTCCTCCAGGATTGCCCTGTATTTAGCTCCATCCATTTTCCCATCAACTCTGACCAGTTTCCGTGTCCCTCTTGAGGAAAAGTATCCTAACAGCATGATGCTGCCACCACTATGTTTCATGGTGGGGATGGTGTGTTTTGGGTGATGTGCAGTGTTATTTTTGAACCACATATTGGGTATCAGTTATGAAAAAAAGAATACGCCTATGTTAGGCATCTTTCTGGTGCAGATTGCTGTGCCGGTCTTAATATATTTGTCCAATAGTGTTTTTCATTTAGGTTAAAAAATTCAACTGTGGTTTCATCTGACCAGAGCACTTTCTTCCACATGTTTGCTGTGACCCCTAAATAGCTTGTGGCAAACTGCAGATGGGACTTCTTATGACTTGATTTCAAAAATGGCTTTCTTCTAGCCACTCTTCCATAAAGGCCATTTTTATGGAGTACATGACTAATAGTTGTCCTGTGGGCAGATTTTCCCATCTAAGATGTGGATCTCTACAGCTCTTCCAGAGTAAATATGGGTCTCTAGGTTGTTTGTCTTTTAGTGCTGTCAGTTTAGTTGGAGGCCCATGTCTTGGAAGGTTTGCAGTTGTGCCACGCTCCTTCCATTTTCAGATGATGGACTGAACAGTGCTCTGTGAGACGTTCAGAGCTTTGGATATTTTGGTTATAACTTAACCTTGCTTTACACTTCTCCACAACTTGATTCCTGACCGGTCTGTTGTGTTTCTTGGTTTTCATGATGCAGTTTGGTCACTAATGTTCACTAACAAACCTTCATAGAACAACTGTAGTTATATTCAGAATAAATTACACACAGATGGACTCTATTTACTAATTAGGTAACTTCTGAAGGCAATTAGTCACACTGGATTTATTTAGGGGATATCAAAGTACAGAGGGATAAATACAAATGCACAGCACACCGTTTTGTGGACAAATGAGACTGATATAGAACTTTTTGGTTTAAATATAAGCATTATATTTGGAGAAAGGAAAACACTGCATTCCAGCATAAAAACATCATTCCATCTATGAAACATGGTGGTGGTAGTATCATGGTTTCTGTCAGAGAATTTTAAGAGAACATGGGTCATGCAGCAAGTTGTTCCGCCAAGGAATGGTTAAATAAGAAGTTAAAGTTTTGGACTGCCTATTAGAGTTGAGCGAATACATGGATGTTCGGGTTCGAGAAGTTCGGCCGAACTTCACGAAAATGTTCGGGTTCGGGATCCGAACTCGACCCGAACTTGACCCCGAACCCGAACCCCATTGAAGTCAATGGGGACCCGAACTTTTGGGCACTAAAAAGGTCGTAAAATAGCCCAGGAAAGAGGGCTGCAGGGCTGGAGGGCTGCAAAAGGCAGCAAAATGTAAGTAAATCCGCTGCAAACAAATGTGGATAGGGAAATGACTTGAAATAAAATAAAATAAATGTAAATTAACCAATATCAATTGGCAACTTGGAGGAGGAGGTGGAATAGGAGTTTGGGGTGGCATCAGGTGGGAATGCTATGGGAGTTGAAGTTCTCATCATAGCCAAAAAGGATCCATGTCTGCCCACAGTGCCATAGGCCTCATTCACAGACTCAGAGCTATGGCAACCATACATGGGAGTTGAAGTTCACATAACAGCCAAAAAGGGTTCATGTCTGCCAGCAGTGCCACAGGCCTCACTCGCAGACTCAGGCCAATGGCAACCATACATGGGAGTTGAAGTTGTCATCACAGCCAAGAAGAAATCATGTCCGCCTGCAGGGCCACAGGCCTTATTCAAACATTCAGGCCCACGGGACCCTCAAAGAGGAGAGTTAAAATCACGCCAAGACAGTACTGATTTCACCCAGCAATGCCACAGGCCTTATTCACAGATTCAGACCCATGGCACCCACAAAGAGGAGAGTTATAATCATGCCAAATCAGTATTGATTTCACCCAGCAGTGCCACAAGCCTCATTTACTAATTCAGGAGGACCATGGCACCCGCAAAGAGGAGAGCAGTCCCGTAACAGCAACACAGGCCTTAGGTCAACCTGCAATGGAACAGGCCATTATCATTTATGTAGGCCCCTGACATCCAGACAGAGGAGAGGTCATTTGACAGTAAAAAGAGTTTAATGTCTCCCACCAAGACAGCAAGCAATTAAACGAAATATAGGCCCCTGACACCCACACAATGGGGCGGTAATTTGACAGTAAAAAGAATTTAATGTCTCCCACCAATGCAGCATGCGATTAAATAAAAATATAGGACCCTGACAACCAGACAATGTAGAGGTCATTTAACAGT
Organism: Bufotes viridis; assembly: GCA_033119425.1. NCBI lineage: Eukaryota > Metazoa > Chordata > Amphibia > Anura > Bufonidae > Bufotes > Bufotes viridis. Next base: position 265,435,693 of record CM065589.1, read on the forward strand.
ATAAAAAGTTTTTATATCTCCCACCAAGACAACAAAAGATTAAACGACATATAGGCCCCTGACACCCACACAATGGGGCAGTCATTTGACAGTAAAAATAATTAAATGTCTCACCCAGACAGAGTAGAGGTCATTCTACATCAAAAAGAGGATAATGTCACCTACCAAAATAGGTGATTATATGAAATGTAGGCCCCAGGCACCCAGACAGAGGAGAAACGTCCCATAGCAGCAAAAAAGGCATCATGTTACCCACTATTGGAACAGGCCACTTGCAGTAATTTAAGCCCCAGCACCTAGACAGAGGAGAGAGGTCCCATAGCAACAAAACAGGCATCATGTTACCCACCAATGGAACAGGCCACTTTTAATTATTTAGGCCCCAGCAACCAGACAGAGGAGAGATGTCCCATAGCAGCAAAACAGGCATCATGTTACCCACCAATGAAAGAGGCCGCTTTCAGTTATTTAGGCTCCTGACACCCAGACAGGTCATTTGACAGCAAAAAGAGGTTAATGTCATGCACCAAAGCAGTAGGCTATTAGCTAAAATGTAGGCCCCTGGCACCCAGACAGAGGAGAGGTATATTCAACTTGGTGTCGCCCCCAAAATAATGGTACAATAAAAAAAAAAGTCGATTCAATAAATAAGTGCCCTGGAGTACAAGAATGTATGGTTGAGGGCGAGGCAGTTATAAATGTCTAGGTAATAATAGCAAATGTAGACTGGTGGCACTGTCCTAGGCTACTCCAATACAATGTTCATTTAAGGCTTCCACGGTAATCCCTCTTGCCGTGTACACAGGTGCACTACACAGTCAATAGTGTCAAACGAATCTTCAAGGTTGAGAAGAATAATAGGCAGCACTCACCACAGCGTTTTCTTTCTTCCTTTATTTCATGTATATTTTACACACACGGTTAAGCGGTTAGGCGGCAGTTACAGCCCAATTTCACCCACAGCGGCGACGTAGTGGCCAGAAGAAGCGCAGTGAGCTTGCGCGAAATGGCCGTCGCCGCTGTGGGTGAAATTGGGCTGTAACTGCCGCCTAACCGCTTAACCGTGTGTGTAAAATATACATGAAATAAAGGAAGAAAGAAAACGCCGTGGTGAGTGCTGCCTATTATTCTTCTCAACCTTGAAGAAAAGTTATAAATGTCTATTCTGCACAAGGGATGGACAGGTACTGTGGGATCCATGCCTGGTTCATTTTTATAAACAAAAGCTTGTCCACGTTGGCTGTGGACAGGCGGCTGCGTTTGTCTGTAATGACGCCCTTTGCCGTGCTAAATACAGGTTCAAACAATACCCTGGCCGCAGGGCAGGCCAGCACCTAGAAGGCATAAAAGGCTAGCTCTGGCAATGTGGACAATTTGGAGACCCAGAAGTTGAATGGGGCCGAACCATCAGACAGTAAGTGGAGGCGTGTGCACACGTACTGTTCCACCATGTTGTTGAAATGCTGCCTCCTGCAAACACGTTCCCTATCAGCTAGTGGTGCAGTTAGCTGTGGCGCTGTGACAAAACGTTTCCACATCTCGGCCATGCTAACCATGCCTTCAGAGGAGCTGGCCATGACACAGCTGCATTGTCAGCCTCTTGCTCCTCCTCTTCCTTCGCCTTGTGCTTCCACTTGTCCCCCCGTGTCAGTTGGGAATGCTCTCAGGAGCGTGTCTATCAGCGTGGGCTTGTACTTGTTCATTTTCCTATCATGCTCCAGTGCGGGAATTAATTGGGCACGTTGTCTTTGTACCGGGGATCCAGCAGGGTGGCCACCCAGTAGTCAGCACAGGTAAAAATGTGAGCAACTCTGCTGTCGTTGCGCAGGCACTGCAACATGTAGTCGCTCATGTGTGCCAGGCTGCCCAGAGGTAAGGCAAGCTGCGTACTGCAGCTGAAACTCCACTATGGCCTGCTGCTGCTCGCACAGTCTCTCCAGCATGGGCAAGGTGGAGTTCCACCTGGTAGGCACGTCGCATATGAGGCGGTGAGTGGGAAGGCCGAAGTTACGCTGTAGTGCAGACAGGCGAGCAGCAGCAAGATGAGAATGCCGGAAGCGCGTACAGACGGCCTGCACTTTGTGCAGCAGCTCTGGCATGTCGGGGTAGTTGTGAATGAATTTCTGCACCACCAAATTCAGCACATGCGCCAGGCAAGGGATGTGCGTCAAACCGGCTAGTCCCAGGGCTGCAACGAGATTTTGCCCATTATCGCACACCACCAGGCCGGGCTTGAGGCTCACCAGCAGCAACTGCTCTTCGGTCTGTTGTTCTATACCCTGCCACAACTCCTGCGCAGTGTGGGGCCTGTCCCCCAAACACATGAGTTTCAGAACGGCCTGCTGGCGTTTACCCTGGGCTGTACTGAAGTTAGTGGTGAAGGTCTGTGGCTGACCGAATGAGCAGGTGGAAGAAGAGGAGGAGAAAGCCGAGTAGGAGGAGAAGGCAACAGTAGGCAAAGAATGATGATCCTTGGTGGCGGAAGGACGTGCAGCAAACAGCTCTCCGCCTGGGGCCCAGCCGCCACTACATTTACCCAGTGTGCAGTTACGGAGATATAGCGTCCCTGGCCGTGCTTACTGGTCCATGTATCTGTGGTTAGGTGGACCTTGCCACAGATGGCGTTGTGCAGTGCACACTTGATTTTATCCGATACTTGGTTGTGCAGGGAAAGCTGTGTTCTCTTGGAGAAGTAGTGGCGGCTCGGAACGACGTACTGTGGGACAGCCACCGTCATTAGCTGTTTGAATCTGTCTGTGTGCACCAGCCTGAATTACAGCGTTTCAAAGGCCAGTAGTTTAGAAATGCTGGCATTCAGGGCCAGGGATCGAGGGTGGCTAGGTTGGAATTTACACTTTCTCTCCAAGGTTTGTGAGATGGAGAGCTGAACGCTGCCGTGTGACATGGTGGGGGTGGTGTTGGTGGCACATCCTCTTTCTGCTGGGCGGCAGGTGCCAGTGTTGCTCCAGAGGTGGAGGAAGTGGCCGAGGCAGCAGCAGAAGATGGAGCAGGAGGGGCCTGAGCCCTTTCTTGGTTTTAAAGGTGCTTACTCCATTGCAGCCCGTGTCTCGCATGTAGATGCCTGGTCATGCAGGTTGTGCTAAGGTTCAGAACGTTAATGCCTCGCTTCAGGCTCTGACGGCACAGCATGTAAACCACTCAGGTCTTGTCGTCAGCACATTGTGTGAAGAAGTGCCATGCCAGGGAACTACTTGAAGCTGCCTTTGGTGTGCTGTTCGGTCTGCACACTGCAAAAAGACGCAGCAGTTGGCACCTGTGTTTCGTCATCATCAGAGACGTGCTGACTCTGCTGAGGTGGTATTCCCATGTCCTCATCAGGAAACATAAGTGGTTGTGCGTCAGTGCATTCTATGTCTTCAACCGCTGGGGAAGGGCTAGATGGATGCCCTTGGGAAACCCTGCCAGCACATACTTCAAACAGCATAAGAGACTGCTGCATAACTTGAGGCTCAGACAGGTTCCCTGATGTGCATGGGGGTGATGTGACAGACTGATGGGCTTGGTTTTCAGGCACCACCTGTGCGCAGAAGACAGCAGAAGACTGGGTGGGACATAATGTGAACCTGCTGGATCCACTGTCGGCCACCCAATCAACTAGCGCCTGTACTTGCTCAGGCCTTAATATCCTTAGAAAGGCATTAGGCCCGACCAAATATTGCTGTAGATTCTGGCGGCTACTGGGACCTGAGGTAGTTGGTTCACTAGGACGTGTAGCTGTGGCAGGACTGCCATGTCCTCTTCCAGCACCAGAGGGTCCACTAACACCGCCACGACCATGTCCGCGTCCCTTATTAGATGTTTTCCTCATTGATACCGTTCACCACAATAAGGAAAACTTATTTGGCCCAATGTATAGAGTTCAAATTAAGGCCTTTATTTACAGGCACCTAACACTATCTAGCTATCTATTTATGTACCGTATTACAGTCATACAGGCACAGCGGAAACCACAGATTTAGGGAATATCATTTTTAGGCCTAGTATTTAGGCCCTGGCTGAAAGGTATCCTTTTACGGACAGAATTACACTTTAAGATGCACAATAGCGTGTGCAAATATAAAGGATTAATCTTTCAGGCCTTGTATTTAGACACTTAGTGTAATATACCCTTTTACGGACAGAAATACACTTGGAGATGCACAATAGCGTGTTCAAATATAGAGGATTACGCTTTCAGCACTTGTATTTAGACCTTGAGTGTAATGTAAAAAGATGTTTAGGATTTCTATTTTAGGGATTTTATTTAACCACAGAAAAAAATCTATCCTTTGACGTACAGTATTAAACTTAGCCAGCCACAGCTGGAACCCCAGATTTAGTGGATTGGAATTTTGGCAATTGAATGTCACCCCAGAAAAAATCTATCCTTTGACGGACAGTATTAAACTTAGCCAGCCAAAGCTGGAACACCAGATTTAGTGGATTGGTATTTTGGCAATTGAATTTCACCCCAGAAATAAAATCTATCCTTTTACGCACAGTATTACACTTGATCAGCAACAGCTAAAACCACTGATTTAGGGGATTGGTATTTTGGCAATTGAATTTCACCCCAGAAAAAAATCTATCCTTTGACGGACAGTATTAAACTTAGCCAGCCACAGCTGGAACACCAGATTTAGGGGATTGGTATTTTGCCAATTGAATTTCACCCCTCAATAAAATATAGCAATTTCTATACTGTGTTTCAAGGTGTGACAATAAGCACAACCCCTGATGTAGGATATTGCAAAAAAAAGCCTACTATTGAACCCAAAAATGTATGTTGAACCTAGTGGCAGCTCAAAACATGTGCTGTTGCACTAAAAGATCGCAAAATGGCCGCTGATCACCCCAGAAAAGAGTGACAGAAAAACGCTCTGGGCAGCCTAAAAACCAGTGAGCAATGAACAAACAGAAGTTGAATGATTCACAGCTGTAGATCGATCACTTCATTAAAGGTAATCTGTCACCAGCATATTAGCTAAAAAAATTCATGAATCCATGTGTAATAAATGACCTTCTTTCCATATGTGTTCTTGTTTTACTTGTGTGCCTTGTCATTTCTTCAAAAAAACGCTTTTTCCGATATGCAAATTAAGCTGTAAGGAGCCCAGAGGGGCATTATTCCTTTACCAAGGTGCCCAGGAACGCCCCCTGATGTGCCGTGCCCGCCTAAATTTTAAAAGAAGAACGCCTCTAAGATGTAAAATCGCCTCCCAGAGGCAAGGCTAAGTGCTCCGCCCCCCCACCCCACCCGCCACCCCACTCCACCCGCCACAAATATCCCCGATCAGCCTCTCGTCGGCAGCCTGAAATCCCATGCAGGCGCACTGCCGGCGGTTGCCTGCACCTGCGCGATTATATGGAAACTGAGGGCAACACCCTCAGCAGCGTCACTGCGCTTGCGCGGGATTTCAGGCTGCCGGCGAGAGGTGGATTGGGGATATTTGCAGCAGAGAGAGGAGCTGGCGGGGGGGCGGGGGGTCGGGCACTTAGCCTCGCCTCTGGGAGGCGATTTTACACATATGGAAAGAAGGTAATTTATTACACATGGATTCATGAAAAATTTTTTAGCTAATATGCTCGTGACAGATTCCCTTTAAGTGGTTTTGCTGGTTCTTCCCTGCCTAATCTCGCCCTCACAGCAGCTGCATCCTATAAATAGAGGCAGGGTCACATGCTGCACTTGGCCAATCACAGCTATGCCATTAGTAGGCATGGCTGTGATGGCTTCTTAGGGTAAGAAGTAAAACGCTAGCTGATTGGCTGCTGTGCAGCCCTTCAGAAAGCGGGAAGAAATCGCCGAATCTGAACTTTTTTGACCCGAACCTGAACTTTTTTGAAAATGTTCGGGTCCGGGTTCGTGTCCCGAACACTCCAAAACACGTACCAAAATTCGGCACGAACCCGAACTATACAGCTCGGGTTCGCTCAGCTCTACTGCCTAAGTCAAAGTCATGACCTTGATCCATCACAAATGTTGTGAAAGGTTCATGGGAGGAAACCCACTAACCACTAACATAATATGGCAAAGTTGAAGCTGCTCTGTATTGAGGAAAGTGCTAGTGTCGATGTGAAAGACTAATACACAATTACCAAAAACATTTAGTTGCAGTTATTGCTGCACAAGGGGGTCACACCAGATACTGAAAGCAAAGGTTCACATACTGTTTTCAGTAACTTTGTCTAATATTTTGACTCATTTCTTTAATTTGATTATTGTTATCTACTTTTAGAACTTATGTGAAAATCTGATGTAGTTTTAGGTCACATTTATGCAGAATATTTTGAGGGGTTCACAAATGTTGAGACTCCACTGTATTGTTTATTTTCATTATTCATTATGATGGTAACATTCTGATACTATGTGGTAAATTTGTAGACATATTATTTGGGCTTTGTATAGTGTTATTTTTGGTAATGTTGGTGTTGGTATGCTGTTGAGCATAGTTCTATAAAAAGGGTTAGGGGAACAATACCTGGCTCCCACAGGTTAAGGGAACAATACCTGGCTTGCACTGGATGCTGGCAACTCATGCTAAGACACTGAAATTACCTAACTCTTTTTTCCGTAGATGCCACTGTTCAGAGGCCAGTTGTTGGCACATGGTTTGGGACTGTCTTTTCAACGTTTTGAACTGGGGGACAGGGGGAAATTATCATCCCCTCTGTGCCAGAAAACTGGAGAATAAAATGTGCAAAAGTCTGTTGCACAGTGCTTTTGCAAACAATTTGGAAATTTTGGGGGTTTTTAGGCGCTGCTCGCCCATTTTCAAAGTTGTGAGTGGTGTGGGGCCAGATATGTTAGCCTGTCACATTTATTATCTAGGCCAGGAAGCTCTGTTACTAATATAGAGGTGAGCAAATTTCCCAAAATTTGGCAGTTGGCAGATTCATATCGCTCTGTATAAATTTGATCTGAATCGAAAGTGCCTAAAAGGCCCTGAAGTCATGCATTCAATTTAGAAGTTTTCTAGGACTCTATACAACCCCTTTTCAGCTTTTTAAAGCCAGGACAGAATTAGTAATTACACAGTGACAGCAATATATATATGTCTATGGGTAAACTGATGGTAGTGGGTGGTAACTAACAGCCTGTTTAACCACTTCAGCCCCCCTAGCTTAAACACCCTTAATGACCAGGCCACTTTTTACAATTCCGCACTACACTAATTTCACCGTTTATTGCTCCGTCATACAACTTACCACCCAAATGAATTTTACCTCCTTTTCTTCTCACTAATAGAGCTTTCATTTGGTGGTATTTCATTGCTGCTGACATTTTTACTTTTTTTGCTATTAATCAAAAATTACCGAAATTTTTGCAAAAAAATGACATTTTTCACTTTCTGTTGTAAACTTTTTCAAAAAAAACTACATTTCTATATAAATTTTTCTCTAAATTTATTGTTCTACATGTCTTTGATAAAAAAAAATCCAATAAGTGTATATTTATTGGTTTGGGTAAAAGTTATAGCGTTTACAAACTATGGTGCAAAAAAGTGAATTTTGGCATTTTGAAGCAGCTCTGACTTTCTGAGCACCTGTCATGTTTCTTCAGGTGCTAGACTGCCAGGATAGTATAAATATCCCCCAAATTACACCATTTTAGAAAGAAGACACCCCAAAGTATTCGCGGAGGGGCTTGGTGAGTTCATGTATCATTTCATTTTTTTCACAAGTTAGCGGAAAATGACACTTTCTGAGAAAAAAAAAAAAAAAGTTTCAATTTCTGATAACTTCTGGCAAAAAAATAAAAATCTCAGACGGACTCACTATGCCCCTCAGTGAATACCTTGGGGTGTCTACTTTCCGAAATGGAGTCATTTGTGGGGTGTGTTTACTGTTCTGGCATTTTGGGCGAGGCTAAATTGTGAGCCGCCATGTAAAACCTAAAGGTACTCGTTGGAATTTGGGCCCTTTGCGCATCCAGGCTGCAAAAAGCGGCACTTATGTGGTATCACCATACTCAGGAGAAGTAGGGCAATGTGTTTTGGGGTGTATTTTTACATATACCCATGTTGGGTGAGAGAAATATCTCTGTAAATTGTCAACTTTGTATAAAATTTTTAAAAGTTGTCGTTTACAGAGATATTTTTCACACAAAGTATGGGTATATATAAAAATACACCCAAAACACATTGCCCTACTTCTCCTGAGTACGGCGATACCAGATGTGTGCCACTTTTTGCAGCCTGGGTGCGCAAAGGCCCTAAACCAATGAGTACCTTTAGGATTTCACAGGGCATTTTTACGCATTTGGATTCCAGACTTCTTCTCACCCTTTAGGGGCCCCTAAAATGCCAGGACAGTATAAATACCCACATGTGACCCCATTTTGGAAAGAAGACACCCCAAGGTATTCTGTGAGGGGTATGGTGAGTTCATGTAAAATTTTATTTTTGTCACAAGTTAGTGGAATATGAGACTTTGTAAAAACAAAATTAAAAAAAAAAAAACAATTTCCGCTGACTTGTGCCAAAAATAAAAATTCTGTGGACTCACCATGCCCTTCACGGAATACCTTGGGGTGTCTTCTTTCCAAAATGGGGTCACATGTGGGGTATTTATACTCACCTGGCATTTTAGGGGCCCCTAAAGTGTGAGAATCCAAATGCATAAAAATGGCCTGTGAAATCCTAAAGGTACTCATTGGTTTAGGGCCCCTTTGCGCATCTTGGCTGCAAAAAGTGTCACTCATGTGGTATCGCCGTACTCAGGAGAAGTAGGGCAATGTGTTTGGGGTGTATTTTTACATATACCCATGCTGCGTGTGAGAAATATCGCTGTAAACGACAACTTTTTACATTTTTTATTCAAAGTTGTCAATATACAGAGATATTTCTCTCACCCAGCATGGGTATATGTAAAATACACCCCAAAACACATCGCCCTACTTCTCCTGAGTACGGCGATACCACATGTGTGACACTTTTGCAGCCAAGATGCAAAGGGCCCAAATTCCAATGAGTACCTTTTAGGAGGGCATTTTTACGCATTTTTCTTCTCACGCTTTAGGGCCCCTAAAATGCCAGGGCAATAGAAATACCCCACGTGTGACCCCATTTTTGAAAGAAGACACCCCAAGGTATTCCATGAGGGGCATGGCGAGTTCATAGAATATTTTTTTTGGCACAAGTTAGTGGAAATTGATTTTTATTGTTTTTCTCACAAAGTCTCCCTTTCCGCTAACTTTTGACAAAAAGTTTAATTTTTCATGAACTCATTATGCCCCTCAGCGAATACCTTGGGGTGTCTTCTTTCCAAAATGGGGTCACATGTGGGTATTTATACTGCCCTGGCATTTTAGGGCCCTAAAGCGTGAGAAGAAAATGCGTAAAAATACCCTCCTAAAAGGTACTCGTTGGAATTTGGGCCCTTTGCGCATCTTGGCTGCAAAAAGTGTCACGCATGTGGCATCGCCGTACTCAGGAGAAGTAGGGCGATGTGTTTTGGGGTGTATTTTTACATATACCCATGCTGGGTGAGAGAAATATCTCTGTATATTGACAACTTTGAATAAAAAATGTAAAAAGTTGTCGTTTACAGCGATATTTCTCACACCCAGTATGGGTATATGTAAAAATACACCTGAAACACATTGCCCTACTTCTCCTGAGTACGGCGATACCACATGTGTGACACTTTTGCAGCCAAGATGCGCAAAGGGCCCTAAAACCAATGAGTACCTTTAGGATTTCACAGGCCATTTTTACGCATTTGGATTCTCACGCTTTAGGACCCCTAAAATGCCAGGGCAGTATAAATACCCCACATGTGACCCCATTGTGAAAGAAGACACCCCAAGGTATTCTGTGAGGGGCATGGCGAGTTCACAGAAAAAAAATTTGGCACAAGTTAGCGGAAATTGTTTTTTTTTTTTTTTTTTTACAGTCTCATATTCCACTAACTTGTGACAAAAATAAAATTTTCCATGAACTCGCCATACCCCTCACGGAATACCTTGGGGTGTCTTCTTTCTAAAATGGGGTCACATGTGGGGTTTTGTACTGCCCTGGCATTTGAGGGTCTCCGCAGTCATTACACGTATGGCCAGCATTAGGAGTTTCTGCGATTCTCCGTATATTGAGCATACGGGTAATGAGATTTTTTTCCGTTCAGCCTCTGCGCTGAGAAAAAAAAATGAACGGCACAGATTTTTTCATTCGCAATGTGGATGAAAAATCTCTGCCAAAATCAGTGACTGTGGTGCGGTGGGCTGGGCGCTAGCTACCTAACAAGTAGCTAACTAACTGGCGGTGATAAGGGACCCTTATGCCCCATTCACACGTCCGAAATTCTGTTTGCGGAACGGAATTGCGGACCCATTCATTTCTATGGGGACAGACTTTGTCCCGCTCGGATCCGGAATTACGGATCCGCGCTTCCGGGTCTGCACTTCCGTTCCGCAAAAATATAGAACATGTCCTATTCTTGTCCGCAATTGCGGACAAGAAAGCATTTTCTATATAGTTCTGGCAATGTGCGGATCTGCAAAATGCGGAAAGCACATTGCCGGTGTCCGTGTTTTGAGGATCTGCGGATCGGATCCGCAGATCGGATCCGCGGATCGGATCCGCGGATCCGTGAATCCACGGATCCGCAAAACACATATGGACGTCTGAATGGAGCCTTACAAGGGGTGTGATCAATGACAGGGGGTGATCAGGGGTCTAGATGGGGTGATCAAGGGTTAATAGGTGAGGGGGTGGGGGGTTAGTGTAGTGTTTGGTGCAACTTTTACTGAGTTACCTGGTCCTCTGGTGGTCGATCCCAGAAAATGGGACCACCAGAGGACCAGGTAGCAGCTATATCAGACGCTGTCCATAAAACAGCGTCTGATATAGCTGTTTGATGCGATTTATATCGCATCTACAGCCTGCCAGCGATTGATCATCGCTGGCAGGCTGTAGTCCAACTCTCGAGACGCGCTTCACTGTGAACGCGCGCGCGCACGTTCACAGGAAGTCTCGCGTCTCGCGAGATGACGCCCCGGCGCGTCCAAACAGAAGATCCCGGCCGCCCGCAGGACGCAATCCTGCGTACGGCGGTCGGGGACTGGTTAAAAATACATTGCACAGTCAGATTTTTTTTTTTCTTTATAAGTATTCCCTTTTGTTGGAAGCTGCCTTTTACTCTGTCTTCTGAATTTAAACTAGCAGCTGCCATTTTGTGTGATTTGTAAGGAACAAATACCAAAAATTTTGATTCATTGGAACTGGAAACCAAAATGTTTGTAAAATTCTCAACAAATTGGATTCATTTACAGTTAATTTACTTACGTCTAAGTATTCCATTACTTATCTTATGTATGTCAATGTTGCTTTCAAATGCTATTATGTCATGTCCTGCTTTGTACTCTGATACCTTCTATCATGCAAGCAACATAAAATGAATATAGACAGTTTCAGGAGAAAAAACAATATTAATACTGAATAGAGTTGAGTGAACACCTGGAAGTTCGGGTTCAAAGAGGTCAGGCCGAACTTCACAAAAAAGATCCGAACTTAACCCGAATTTGACCCAGAACCCCATTGAAGTCAATGGGCACCCAAACTTTAGGGCACTAAAATGGCTGTAAAAAAATCCTGGACAGAGCTAGAGGGCAGCAAAATGTTGGTAAGTGCCCTGCAAACCAAAGTAAATAGGGAAATGACATAGGATAAAATAAAATAAATATTAATAAAAAATCTAAATCTTGATCTAGGAGGAGGAAATGGATGTGGAGTAGGAGGTTGAGGAGGCGTCAGGTGGGAATGCCATCAGCAGCATGTCTACCAGCGTGCGTTTGTAGTCACGCATCTTTCGATCATTAACAGACGTTTTTACCAAATTTGGTTCCCTGTCAGCAATGCACAGCAGGGGTTTTTCAGCGGCAAAATGGGGTTCATATCACCTCCAATTGAACAGACGATTTTTAAAAATGTAGGCCCCTGGCACCCAGGCAGGAGGGTTTAATTCACGGCAAAACGGGGTTCATGTCACCCACCAATGGAACAGACGATTTTTAAAAATGTAGGCCCCTGGCATCCAGGCAGAGCAGGAGTTTTTCAACAGCAAAACTAGGTTGATGTCACCCACCAATGGAACAGACGATTTTTAAAAATGTAGGCCCCTGGCACCCAGGCAGAGCAGGGGTTTTTCACCATCAAAACTGGGTTGATGTCACCCACCAATAGAACAGACGATTTTTAGAAATGTAAGCCCCTGGCACCAAGGCAGAGGAGGGGTTAATTCACAGCAATATGGGGTTTGTGTCACCCACCAATGGAACAGGCCATTTATAGAAATTTAGGTCCCTGTCACCAATGCAGAGCAGGGGTTTATTCATGGCAAAACAGGGTTCATGTCACCCACCAATGGAACAGGCGGTTTTTAGAAATGTAAGCCCCTGGCACCCAGGCAGAGAAGAGGTTTATTAACGGCAAAACGGGGTTCATGTCACCCACCAATGAAACAGGCGATTTTTAGAAATGTAGGCCCCTGGCACCCAGGCAGAGGAGGGGTTTGTTCACGGCAAAAATGGAAATATTGCACTCAAAAATTTAAAAGAAGATTTTCCGCATTTTCGGTCACTGTCACCTATGCAGAGCAAGGGTTTGAACCCAACAAAAATGGTAATATTTCACCCAACAATTTAAAAGAAGATTTTCCGCACTTTGGGTCATTGTCAGCCCACCCTCCCCCACTCACTGAAAGCCTTGTGGCATCAGGAGAGGTATGGAGTGTATTCTTACTGCATCCACTGGTAGCCATTTGGCACCAGGGGATTTGTGGAGTTGGCTCGGCATGCATGTTGGTACCTGTATTCTTTAGATTCAATGGAGGCCATTTTGGCTTCAAAATGCTAAAAATTAAAAGGGACCCAGCATGCATGTGGGACCTACGCTCCCTCAACGTTATGATAGCTGTTTATGGCACATAAACATGTGTGGTTTAGTGTTAGGAACCTGTCTAATCAGAAATCACTGTGACGTGTGGCAGATGGGCTCAAATAATTTTGTACAAAATGTATTTGCCAAGCATCTCTAATTTAAGCATAGCATTAGCAATATAAATACTTTTTTTGTACTTTATTTGGATCGCAGAGTGCTGTTGCATTATAAATTTAGTTTAGTTTTGTTTTAAGCCATAGCAACGTGCACCTGCATATAGGGATGTGCTGACCAGCCCTTTTTTGTTAGTCTTTGCATCTTTCGATCATTAACAGATGTTTTTACCAAATTTGGTTTCCTGTCAGCAATGCACAGCAGGAGTTTTTCACCCGCAAAACAGGGTTCATATCACCCACCAATGGAACAGACGACTTTTAAAAATGTAGGCCCCTGGCACCCAGGCAGGAGGGGTTTATTTACGGCAAAACGGGGTTCATGTCGCCCACCAATGAAACAGGCGATTCTTAGAAATGTAGGCCACTGGGACCCAGGAAAAGGAGGGGTTAATTCACGGCAAAACAGGGTTAATGTCACCCAACAATGGAACAGACGATTTTTAAAAAGGTAGGCCCCTGGCATCCAGGCAGAGCAGGGGTTTTTTCACTGGCAAAACTGGGTTCATGTCACCCACCAATGGAACAGACGATTTAAAAAAATGTAGGCCCCTGGAACCCATGCAGAGGAGGGGTTTATTCACGGCAAAAATGGTAGTATTGTACCCAACAATTTAAAAGAAGATTTATCTAATTTTTGGTCCCTGTCATCTATGCAGTGCAGGGTTACTTGACAGCAAAAAATTGGAATATGTCAACCTCTGAACTCCCAGACGGATTAACTATATTATTGTCCCCGGCACATATGCAGCGCAGTCCGCAAAGGTAATTCCTGTATAAAATTTGTGACGCACAGGAATGACCCACGAATCTCAGAAGAGGTGCTCACAGTAAAGAGGAATCACCCTTCCTCTAATTGGGACTAAAGTTATCAAATCAAAAGTATACTGGGCACTCAATATATTGGACCATAAATATTTATTAATAATAACTAATAGGTAACACAGAATAAATAACAATTGCACTAATAATATTCCTAAAAACATAAAACATACAATAATTGTCCCATGTAGTAATGAAGAAGGTGCTGGGTGATAAGCATGTGTCCACACACAGGTGAGCGATGGCAAGAAATAGTGATGAGCGGCAGGTGCCATATTCGATTTCGACGAAATTTGCGAATATTCGAAAGAATATTCGTTTCATATTCGTCGAAATCGAATATTCGTCATTATTCTAGTTATCGCGATTAATATGCGATTTAAATAATCGCGTATTGCGATTTTAACTTAGGCTACTTTCCTATTGGTTTCATATCTAGAATCATAGCGAAGATGACGAATATGATGAATGTATTCGTCATATTCCTCAAAACGAAGATAACGAAGTATTCTTCATCTTCGTTTTAGCTACCTATTCGTCAACTTCGCTAATTCTAGCAATCAAATAGGAAGGTTGACTATAGAGACAACTTTGTTTAATTCGCTATGCGATTATATATATTTTTTTTTAATAAATAGAATAATTATAATAATTATCAAGCAATATAATTATTCTATGAAAAAAAAATAAAAAAAATCGCATAGCGAATTTAACACAGCTGTCTCTATAGTCAACCCTCCTATTTGATTGCTAGAATTAGCGAAGTTGACGAATAGGTAGCTAAAACGTAGATGTAGAATACTTCGTTATCTTAGTTTTGAGGAATATGACGAATACATTCGTCATATTCGCTAATTCTACCAAGCCAACCATAGTAAACCAGGTCTAAGTAGAAATCGCAATGCGATTAATTCAAGTTATATTAATCGCATTGCGATTTCAACTTAGAGCTGGGTTTATAATGGGTCAGCTTGCTAGAATTAACGAAGTTAACGAATATGGAATATAGCAGCAGTACTAAGTTGAAATCGCAATGTGATTAATTTAACTTGAAGTAATCGCATTGCGATTTCAACTTAGCACTGCTAGTGCTATATTCCATATTTGTTAATTCTAGCCTATGTAAGATAGCAGTGCTAAGTTGTAATCGCAATGCGATTAATTTGACTTGAAGTAATCGCATTGCGATTTCAACGTAATTCCTCAAATCCGACAGTACATTTTAGTATATGGAGACGTTCCCATGGTGATGGGGATGCTCCATGAGCACGGAAGTCGGCAGAAGCGGCAACGGGCACTGACTAGAGCAGCCAGGAAGCCAGGAATCCTCAAGACAGGTAAGAACTACTTTTGGGAAGTGGGAAAGAAAAAAATATAACAAAAAAAAAAAAAAAAGAATATTCGAAATAGCGAATTTATAGCGCTATATTCGAAATATTCGCGAATTAGCGAAGTGCCGATATTCGCTAAAAAAATTCGCTATTCGAATATTCGCGCTCAACACTAGCAAGAAATATTGGCCTCCAATCCTCCGTGTTATAATGCGCTACTTGTGCCAATATAATGTTCCATCTCTAAATTTGGCATTAACAAACTGAGTGTTGATAGAATGTTTAGCGGCGTCCCGCTTTACTTACTGATCGCTTTACTTTACTTACAGTTCTTTCAGTCTATGTATTTGCTGGTATTTCAATCGCTGCTAGAACGAATCTTATCGGTCCTTTTACCTTACCCCTCCGTGGCTCTGGATACCGCTCCGCTATACCAAAGAGCCGGTGCCTTGCGAGCCTTCCTTCTACCGCGCTGGTGCTTGTTTGCACGTGTCAACCACTGGTTTAGTTTGTGGCAGTGCAGTGATTATTCTTGCGCGTCAGGTTCAGGTCTCCAGGGTTGGTTTGGTATCGCGTTCTTTCAGCAGACCGTGTCCTAGTACATCGGGGGGGATCTTTTCACCAAACGCGTTTCGGGGTTTTAAATCACCCCTTCTTCAGTGGTACATTCTATCAACACTAAGTTTGTTAATGCCAAATTTAGAGATGGAACATTTTATTGGCACAAGTAGTGCATTATAACACGGAGGATTGGAGGCCAATATTTCTTGCCATCGCTCACCTTAAACAGTGGTGCGGCCATGGTGTGGACACATGCTTATCACCCAGCACCTTCTTCATCACTACATGGGACAATTATGGTATGTTTTATGTTTTTAGAAATATTATTAGTGCTAGTGTTATTTTAAGTGAATAGTTTTATTCTGTGTTACCTATTTGTTAATATTAATAAATATTTATGGTCCAATATATTGAGAGTGCCCAGTAAACTTTTGATTTGATAAAAAAAAAAATTTCACCACCCATGAATAACATGGATTTAAGTGGTATATTTTGGGGTGTAGGACCTCATCATTCTCAACATCATCTTCCACCCAGTCTTCACCCCTGCCCTCTGCACACCTCAGAAAGCCGCAGCAATTTGCACCTGTGTTTCGTATTCATCAGGACGTCCTGCGGTTGTCTTCCCATGTCCTCATCCTCAAACCTAAGTGGTTGGGCATCCATGCACTCAATCTCTTCCACTTCTGGGGAATGGCTATGGTTATGGCCCTGGGAAAACCTGCCAGCAGAGTCATCAAAAAGCATAAGAGACTGTTGCATGACTTGGGGCTTAGATTGCTTGGCTGATTTGCAAGGGGGTGAGGTGAAAGACTGATGGGCATGGGCTGCAGGTGCCAACTCTGAGCTTTCAGCAGGGGACGGGGTGGGAGACAAGGTGAAGGAACTGGAGGCACTGTCAGCCTCCCAATCTACTAGCGCCTGTACTTTTGCTGGCCTCACCATTCGTAGAGCGGCATTAGGGCCTACCAAATAACACTGCGGGTTCTGTCGCCTACTCACACCTGAGGAAGGTGTTTCACTTGGACCTGTAGTTGGCCACGTCCTCTCCCAGCAACAGAAGCTCCACCGACACCACCACGACCATGCCCACGTCACTAATTTGATGTTCTCCTCATTATTTGTGTTCACCCACCAAACTAACAGATGGTTTATCTCCCGTGTCAATTTAACTGCCAATAGTCAACTATTAAGTTCACTAACAGTAAGGCAGTGCCCGTGTCATAAACAGAATAAATTTCTTTAGGTCACACAACAGTGTAACGGAGCAATTCAATACAATTACTTCACTATCACCAAAAATGTGATTTTTCAAACCAACAATGTAAAAGCAGAAGTTAACGGTATAATTTGACTGTTAGAAATGCAACATACACCAATAATGTGCTATCTATCACAAAACCTGTGTGTTTGCAACCAACTATGTAATATATGTATGTCACTGCTAAATTTTAAAATACGTTTTTGTGCGTTGTATGCAAAACTGCTTTGTGGAACAACAATACGGGTTTATTTCCCCCAAATACACAAATGCAGTATGTCGCCCCTAAATTTAAAAACAGGATGTTCAGCGTTGTATGCAACAGTGCTCTATGGCACCACAATACAGGTTTTTGCCCCTAAATACAGAAATGCACAATGTCAACCCTAAATTATAAAATAGGTAATGCAGTGGGACCTGACCTGCCAGAAAAAAGGAGTTTTTCCTCCACTGAGCTACTAAAAAAGAATTAGACTGATGTCTGGCAGGCTGGCACACATGCAGTTCCAAGGACACTGCAGTTGCTAAAATGGCCGCCAACCCCCACCCCATTAACAGATGGATTAAAAATTATTTTGTAGTATCACTGGGCTCAGGGCTGGGTACAAAAATGTAGCATAGCACCCTCAATAATTGCTGTAGCTTAAAGACCCCACCAAGTTCAACAGATTTCTTTCCTATGTGTCCCTCACAGAAGCGGCAGCATCCTATCCCTACACTGAGAAGAGCAGAGTGACGTGCGGCGCTACGTGACTCCAGCTTAAATAGAGGCTGGGTCACATGCTGCACTTAGCCAATCACAGCCATGCCATTAGTAGGCATGGCGGTGATGGCTTCTTAGGGCAAAGTAGGGAAACGCTTGTTGATTGGCTGCCCAGCAGCCTTTTTAAAAAGAGCAAAGAAATCGCCGAACAACGAACCCGAGCTTTTACGGAAATGTTCGGATTTGGGTCCGGGTGCGAAAAACCGTAGTGTTCGATGCGAACCCGAACTTTACAGTTCCGGTTCGCTCAACCCTACTAATGAACAAAATTTCATTTTTCTATTTATTAACTACAATATTAATGGCAATGACAGCCTTCACAAAAATATTTATTTACAGCTTTACAAATCATAATTAGAAAGTGTATTAATCAGAATTACAAAAGGAAGACAGGAAAGCATTTAATTTCTGCGGAGTGTGGGGAATTTATCAATCCCTGTACGTCAGCTTTCTACATTTTTGCACAAAAATGTGTGACTTTTCGTGATTTTTAGGCTGATGGAAATGTGGGTGTGGTTAGCAAGTCAAGTAGGTGTGTGGTAACATAGTAAAATGGTAACATAGTACATAAGGCCGTAAAAAGAGATCTGTCCAACCAGTTCGGCCTGTCATCCTACTAGTTGATCCAGAGGAAGGCAAATAGAACCATGAGGTAGAAGCCAATTTTTCCCACTTAAGGGGAATAAAAAATTCCTTCCTGACTCCAATCAGGCAATCAGAATAACTCCCTGGATCAATTACCCATCTCTAGTAGCTATAACCTGTAATATTATAACACTCCAGAAATTTATCCAGGCCCCTCTTGAATTCCTTTATTGTACTCACCATCACCACCTCTTCAGCCAGAGAGTTCCATAGTCTCACTGCTCTTACCATAAAGAATCCTTTTCTATATTTGTGTACAAATAGAGATGAGCGAACTTTAAAAAATAGTTTGACGTTCGGGTTGTGGTAATCGCCGCATTCCATTATGGATTCCATTACCGCGGACTATCCCGGCATATGGAATCCATAAGGGGTGGCTTCCACGAACCCGAACTGTTAAAAAGCCGAAGGACCTGGGGTGACATCACCGTCATATGATCAGTGCAGGGGGCGTGGCTCAGCACTGGATTTGATCCCATGCTGAGCCACGCCCCCTGCACTGATCACATGACGGTGACGTCACCCCGGGTCCTTCGGCTTTTCAACAGTTTGGGTTCGTGGAAGCCGCCCCATATGGATTCCATATGCCCCGGGATAGTCCGCGGTAGTGGAATCTATAACGGGATGCGGCGATTACCACATCCCGAACGCCGAACGCCGAACTATTTTTTAAAGTTCGCTTATCTCTATGTACAAACCTTCTTTCCTCCAGACGCAGAGGATGTCCCCTCGTCACAGTTCTGGGGATAAATAGATGATGGGAGAGATCTCTGTACTGACCCCTGATATATTTATACATAGATATTAGTCGTCTTTTTTCTAAAGTGAATAGCCCTAATTGTGATAGCCTTTCAGGTACTGTAGTTGCCCCATTCCAGTTATTACTTTAGTTGCCCTCCTCTGAACCCTCTCCATCTCTGCTATGTCTGCCTTGTTCACAGGAGCCCAGAATTGTACACAGTACTCCATGTGTGGTCTGACTAGCGATTTGTAAAGTGGTAGGACTATGTTCTTATCACGGGGTCTATACCCCTTTTGATGCAGCCCATTATCTTATTGGCCTTGGCGGCTGCTGCCTGACACTGTTTTTTGCAGCTTAGTTTGCTGTTTATTAAAATTCCGAGATCCCTTTCCATGTCAGTGTTGCCGAGTATTTTACCATTTAGCATGTACGGGTGACTTGCATTATTCCTTCCCATGTGCATAACTTTACATTTGTCAGTGTTAACTTCTTACCGACCGCCTAACGCAGGATTGCGTCCTGCAGGCGGTCGGTCTGTTCCTCTCTGACGCGCGGGCGCGTCATCTCGCGAGAGGCGAGATTTCCTGTGAACGCGCGCACGCGCGAGCGCGCGTTCACAGGATCGCGTCGGGGAGAAGGTAAACTACAGCCTGCCAGCGCTGATCGTGCACTAGCAGGCTGTAGGAGTTAAAAAAAAATGGCATATCAGACGCTGTTTTGTTAACAGCGTCTGATATGCTTGCTGATCGTTCCTTTGGTGGTCCCTTTTGCTTGGGACCACCAAAGGAAACTTTTATAAGTGCACCAATCACCACACAGACCCCCCCCCATCCATCCATCCCACCCCGTCACTGATTAACCCCTGATTAACCCCTGATTAACCCCCGATCACCCCATGTCACCCCCCTGACACTAATTACCCCCCTGTAAGGCTCATTCAGAGGTCCGTATGTGTTTTGCGGATCCATGGATCCGTGGATCCGCAAAACACGGACACCGGCAATGTGCTTTCCGCATTTTGCGGATCCGCACATTGCCAGAACTATATAGAAAATGCCTTTTCTTGTCCGCAATTGCGAACAAGAATAGGACATGCTCTATCTTTTGCGGAGCTGCGGCCGGATGTTTGGTGGCCGAAACCCGGAAGTTTGTGGCCGCAGATCCGCAAATGCTGATGCGGCGAGCGCATAGTGTGCTCTCCGCATCACCGCCAGCCCCATTCACACTGAATGGGTTCGCATCTATTCCGCAGAATTGCGGAATAGATGCGGATATTTTTGCGGACGTGTGAATGGGGCCTTACTACTTTTTTTTTTGCACATTTTTTGGCAGAGATTTATTCATCCACATTGATCGATGCGAATGAGGAAATCTGTGCCTTTTTTATTTATTTTTTGCACATTTTTGGGCAGAGATTTTTTCATCCACATTGATCGATGCGAATGAGGAAATCTGTGCCGTTCATTTTTTTTCTTTTTTCAGCGCAGAGGCTGAACGGGAAAAAAAATCTCATTACCCGTATGCTCAATATAAGGAGAATCGAAGAAACTCCTAATGCTGGCCATACGTGTAATGATTGCGGAGACCCTCAAATGCCAGAGCAGTACAAAAACCTCACATGTGACCCCATTTTAGAAAGAAGACACCCCAAGGTATTCCGTGAGCGGTATGGTGAGTTCATGCAAAATTTTATTTTTTGTCACAAGTTAGTGGAATATGAGACTGTAAAAAAAAAAAAAATATCAATTTCCGCTAACTTGTGCCAAATTTTTTTTTTTCTGTGAACTCGCCATACCGCTCACAGAATACCTTGGGGTGTCTTCTTTCCACAATGGGGTCACTTGTGGGGTTTTTATACTGTCCTGGCATTTTAGGGGCCCTAAAGCGTGAGAATCCAAATGCGTAAAAATGGCCTGTGAAATCCTAAAGGTACTTATTGGTTTTAGGGCCACTTTGCGCACCCAGGCTGCAAAAAAGTGTCACTTATGTGGTATCGCCATACTCAGGAGAAGTAGGGCAATGTGTTTTGCGGTGTATTTTTACATATACCCATACTGTGTGTGAGAAATATCGCTGTAAACGACAACTTTTTAATTTTTTTTATTCAAAGTTGTCAATTTACAGAGATATTTCTCTCACCCAGCATGGGTATATGTAAAAATACACCACAAACACATTGCCCTACTTCTCCTGAGTACGGCGATACCACATGAGTGACACTTTTGCAGCCTGAGTGCAAAGGGCCCAAATTCCAACGAGTACCTTTAGCTTTTACATGGCTGCTCACAATTTAGCCCCACCCAAAATGCCAGAACAGTACAAACACCCCACAAATGACCCCATTTTGGAAAGAAGACACCCCAAGGTATTCGCTGAGGGGCATAGTGAGTCCATGAAAAATTTAACTTTTTGTCAAAAGTTAGCAGAAAGGAAGACTTTATGAGAAAAAACAATAAAAAATCAATTTCCGCTAACTTGCGCCAAAAAAAAAATCTTCTATGAACTCGCCATGCCCCTCACAGAATACCTTGGGGTGTCTTCTTTCCAAAATGGGGTCACATGTGGGGTATTTATACTGCCCTGGCAATTTAGGGGCCCTAAAGTGTGAGAAGAAAAATGCGTAAAAATGCCCTCCTAAAAGGTACTCATTGGTTTTAGGGCCCCTTTGTGCATCTTGGCTGCAAAAAAGTGTCACTCATGTGGTATCGCCGTACTCAGGAGAAGTAGGGCAATGTGATTTGGGGTGTATTGTTACATATACCCATGCTGGGTGAGAGAAATATCTCTGTAAATTGACAACTTTGAATAAAAAAATGTAAAAAGTTGTCGTTTACAGCGATATTTCTCACACGCAGCATGGGTATATGTAAAAATACACCCCAAAACACATTGCCCTACTTCTCCTGAGTACGGCGATACCACATGAGTGACACTTTTTTGCAGCCTGGTGCAAAGGGCCCTAAACCAATGAGTACCTTTAGATTTCACAGGCCATTTTTACGCATTTGGATTCTCACGCTTTAGGGGCCCCTAAAATGCCAGGTCAGTATAAATACCCCACATGTGACCCCATTTTGGAAAGAAGACACCCCAAGGTATTCCGGAAGGAGCATGGTGAGTTCACAGAATTTTTATTTTTTGGCACAAGTTAGCGGAAATTGATATATTTTTTCTTTTTAATTTTGTTTTTTACAAAGTCTCATATTCCACTAACTTGTGACAAAAAATAAAATTTTACATGAACTCACCATACCCCTCACGGAATACCTTGGGGTGTCTTCTTTCCAAAATGTGGTCACATGTGGGGTATTTATACTGTCCTGGCATTTTAGGGGCCCCTAAAGCGTGAGAAGAAGTCTGGAATCCAAATGCGTAAAAATGCCCTGTGAAATCCTAAATGTACTCATTGGTTTTAGGTCCCCTTTGCGCACCCAGGCTGCAAAAAAGTGGCATACATGTGGTATCGCCGTACTCAGGAGAAGTAGGGCAAGTGTTTTGGGGTGTATTTTTATATATACCCATACTTTGTGTGAAAAATATCTCTGTAAACGACAACTTTTAAAAAAATTTATACAAAGTTGACCATTTACCGAGATATTTCTCTCAACCAACATGGGTATATGTAAAAATACACCCCAAAACACATTGCCCTACTTCTCCTGAGTACGGTGATACCACATAAGTGACACTTTTTTGCAGCCTGGGTGCGCAAAGGGGCCCAAATTCCAACGAGTACCTTTAGGTTTTACATGGCGGCTCACAATTTAGCCCCGCCCACAATGCCAGAACAGTAAACACACCCCGCAAATGACCCCATTTCGGAAAGTAGACACCCCGAGGTATTCACTGAGGGGCATAGTGAGTCCGTCTGAGATTTTTTATTTTTTTTTTGCCAGAAGTTAGCAGAAATTGAAACTTTTTTTTTTTTTTTCTCAGAAAGTGTCATTTTCCGCTAACTTGTGAAAAAAAATGAAATGATACATGAACTCACCATGCCCCTCCGCGAATACTTTGGGGTGTCTTCTTTCTAAAATTGTGTCATTTGGGGGGTATTTATACTTTCCTGGCATTCTAGCACCTGAAGAAACATGACAGGTGCTCAGAAAGCCAGAGCTGCTTCAAAATGCCGAAATTCACTTTTTTGCACCATAGTTTGTAAACGCTATAACTTTTACCCAAACCAATAAATCTACACTTATTGGACTTTTTTTTTATCAAAGACATGTAGAACAATAAATTTAGAGAAAAATTTATATAGAAATGTAGTTTTTTTTTAAAAATGTTACAACAAAAAGTGAAAAATGTCATTTTTTTGCAAAAATTTCGGTCATTTTTGATTAATAGCAAAAAAAGTAAAAATGTCAGCAGCAATGAAATACCACCAAATGAAAGCTCTATTAGTGAGAAGAAAAGGAGGTAAAATTCATTTGGGTGGTAAGTTGTATGACGGAGCAATAAACGGTGAAAGTAGTGTAGTGCGGAATTGTAAAAAGTGGCCTGGTCATTAAGGGTGTTTAAGATAGGGGGGCTGAAGTGGTTAAACCTCATCTGCCACTTATCTGCCCAAGCCTCCAATCTATCCAGATCCCTCTGTAGCAGTATATTGTTCTCTTCAGTGTTATTACTTTAGACAGTTTAGTGTGATCGGCAAAAATTTATATTTTACTATGCAAGCCTTCTGCAAGATCATTATTAAATATATTGAAAAGTATAGTGCCCAATACTGACCTCTGAGGTACCCCACTAGTGACAGTGACCCAATCTGAGTGTGTACCGTTAATAACCACTCTCTGTTTTCTATCTCTCAGCCAGTTACTTACCCACTTACAGACATTTTCTCCCACTTCAAGCATTCTCATTTTATATGCTGACCTTTTATGAGGTACAGTGTCAAATGCTTTGGAGAAGTCCAGATATACGAAATCCATTGATTCACCATAGATTTATTAAACGCTGCGTTTTAAACACCCAGTGACAAATAAAAATTGAGTTACCTCCCTAGACAAAAGTATTATTAAAAAAAAAAATATTCCAAATGTATCAAACAGTGTGCATCATTTGAATATTTAGCACTCTTTTATAGCTGTTACAATACAATAAGGTAGAGGTCCAGACCACATGATGAGTCTGATGTGCAGTAGCCCTCTGATTTCTATTGGCAAATCTTAAATCCATTACTTTATCCTCCTAGGTTCTAATAAAGAGCTAAGGATAATAAATGTATATTACACATTTGTTTGTTGTTTTACGTTCAACAGTTATAATTACAATTACTTAAAGGGGTTCTCCAGGAATTAAAAAAAATTAAAATACTTAAATATTATTTTGTAATAAATATATTCAAAAATACCTTTTGTTACTTAGAATGGCTTCTTTTGTCTAGAGAGCAATCATTAGGAGAAACAAAATGGCTGCCGTCCTATCAGTACACACAAAACCTGTCCTAATCACACAGAAGGACAAGTTACTTTACAACACTGAGGTAAAGAGCTGCATCATCCTCTTCTCTGCTCTACTTGTCAGGGATTATGATCCCGAATACAGGTGAATCTTTGTGGGAATGGAGATAATGCGGAGACATAAGAGGATTGTGGGGTGTGGATAATGAGCAGCAGCACTTGTATGCAGCCTCCATTACTAGAGATGTCGCAAACATAAAATTTTCAGTTCGCAAACGGCGAACGCGAATTTCCTCAAATGTTTGCGAATGGGCGAACCGGGCGCACCGCCATAGACTTCAACAGGCAGGCAAATTTTAAAACCCACAGGGACTCTTTCTGGCAACAATAGTGATGGAAAAGTTGTTTCAAGGGGACTAATAACTGGACTGTGGCATGCCGGAGGGAGATCCATGGCAAAACTCCCATGGAAAATTACGTAGTTGACGCAGAGTCGGGTTTTAATCTATAAAGGCTATAAATCACCTAACATTCCTAAATTGTTTGGAATAACGTGGTTTAAAACATCCAGTATGTGCATACGATAAGGTATGATGTTGTATCGATCAGGTAGTGTAAGGGTTACGCCCGCTTCACAGTGACAGACCAAACTCTGACAGACAAAACTCTCTGTTTAACGCACCGCAAACAGTCCATTTGCACAACTGCAAACTCCCCATTTGCCCAAGGTTGGATACCAAGCTAGCCATTTCCCGTTCCTTGTCCTCACTGACGTCATTGAAGGTCTCTTCCTCCACCTAGCCGTGTACAACACCAAGGGTCCCTGAAGGGTGACAACAAGCACCCTGGGACGCCTGCTGTGGTTGGTCTTCCACCTCCTCAACGCCACCTTCCTCCTCTGACTCCTCTTCTTCAGACTTATCTCTCTGCATTGCAGCAGGTCCAGCAATCGACGACGACAAGGCTGCTTCTGGTGGTGATGGTGACCACAACTCTTCCTCTTCATGCTCATCTACAGCCTGATTCTGCACTCTTCGCAGGACATGCTCCAGAAAAAATGCATATGGGATGAGGTTGATGATGTTGCTTTGGGTTTGACTGATCAGGTTTGTCACCTCTGCAAAAGGATGCATGAGCCTACAGCCATTGTGCATGAGCGTTCAGTAACGCGGCCAAAAAATACCCAGCTCTGCAGAGGCTGTCCTCTTTCTTTTTAAATAAAAAAATCTGTTCTTACCAGTTTAATCTCTGTTTTGTCCCCTATCAGGGGCCGGCGTATGAAATAGATTTTAGGAATCGGGAGATGGAAAAAGATGGTTGGTCGGTCCTCTTCATTCCAATTTGGGGCACTGCGTGTGCGCCGTGCAATGTACTGGGCCACCCTATATGAGTGGTGTGTTAAGTAGTACTATTCCTATCAAATTAATCCCTGTTACGTCCCCTATCAGGGGACGTGTATCGAATAGATTTTAGGAATGGGGAGATGGAAAAAGATTATTGGTCGGTCCTCTTAATTCCAATTTGGGGCACAGCACGTGTGCCGCGTGATGTACTGTGCCACCAATACAAATAGTTTGAAATACTATTCTTACCATTTTAATCTTTGTTAAGTCCCCTATCAGGGGACGTGTATTGAATTGAATCCTTGCATGGGGAGATAGCGAAAAAAGCTTGCTCAGTCTGCTTCCTTCTAATTTTGGGCGCTTGCAATGGAATTTGCCAGCAATACAACTAGTATTAACTAAGTACTATTCCTATCAGTTTAATCTCTGTTTTGTCCCTTATCAGGGCCAGTGTAGTGAATAGATTTTTGGAACCGGGAGATGGAAAAAGACCCCTGCTCGGTCCGTTTCATTTGAATTTTAGGTCACTGCGCGTGCGCCGTGCAATTTACTGTGACCTTATATGAGAGGTGGGCAGTGGGCACAGTACAGTCTGTGGGCCTGACACACACTGGCAGGCAACTGCAATTATTTTAAAGGGTAAAAATTAAATGACTTTTTCATCTGCAAGGTACTGTGCCAGCCGATATGAGTGGTGGGCAGTGGGCACAGTACAGTCAGTGGGCCTGACACACACTGGCAGGCAACTTCAATTATATTAATCCCTTAAGGACTTAGCCCTATTTCACCCTAAGGACACGGCCATTTTTTGCAAATCTGACCAGTGTCACTTTATGTGGTGATAACTACAGTTGAGCGTACACCTGGATGTTCGGGTTCGAGAAGTTCGGCCAAACATCCCGAAAATGTTCGGGTTCGGGATCCGAACTTGACTCGAACTTAATCCCGAACTCCATTAAAGTGAATGGGGACCCGAACTTTTGGGTACTAAAAAGGCTGTAAAATAGTCCAGGAAAGGGCTAGAGGGCTTTAAAAGGCAGCAAAATGAAGGTAAATGCCCTGCAAACAAATGTGGATAGAGAAATGAATTAAAATAAAATTAAATAAATAAAAATTAACCAATATTAGTTGGAGAGAGGTCCCATAGCAGAGAATCATACGTCATATCACCCAGCACTGGAGAAGGCCACTTTCAGTTATTTAGGCCCCAGCACCCAAACAGAGAAGAGAGGTCCCGCATCAAGAAATAAGTCGTCATATCACCCACCACTGGAGAAGGCCACTTTCAGTTATTTAGGCCCCAGCACCCAGACAGAGGAGAGAGGTCTCACAGCAAGGAATCATGCGTCATATAACCCACCACTGGAGAAGGCCACTTTCAGTTATTTAGGCCCCAGCACCCAGACAGAGGAGAGAGGTCCCACAGCAAGGAATCATGCGTCATATCACCCACTATTGTAACAGGCCACTTTCAGTTATTTAGGCCCCGGCGCCCAGATTAATGAGAGGTTCATTCAACTTTGGTTTGCACCGCAAGATCATGGTAAAGTTGAAAAAAAGGGGGTTCAATAAAGAAGTGCCCTGGAGTACAAGAATACATGGTTGAGGCGGAGGCTGTTATAAATGTCTATTCTGCACAAGGGAGGGACAGGTCCTGTGGGATCCATGCTTGGTTCATTTTTATGAACGTCAGCTTGTCCACGTTGGCTGTGGACAGATGGCTGCGTTTGTCAGTAATGACGCCCCCTGCCGTGCTGAATACACGTTCAGACAAAACCCTGGCCGCCGGGCAGGCCAGCACCTCCAAGGCATAAAATGCTAATTCTGGCCACGTGGACAATTTGGAGACCCAGAAGTTGAATGTGGCCGAACCATCAGGGGTGTGCAGACGTACTGTTCAACCATGTTAGTGAAATGCTGCCTCCTGCTAACACGTACCGTATCGGGTCGTGGTGCAGTTAGCTGTGGCGTGGAGACAAAACTTTTCCACATTTCTGCCATGCTAACCCTGCCCTCAGAGGAGCTGGCCGTGACACAGCTGCGTTGGCGACCTCTTGCTCCTCCTCTGCTTTCGCCTTGGGCTTCCACTTGTTCCCCTGTGACATTTGGGAATGCTCTAAGGAGCGCGTCTACCAGCGTGCGCTTGTACTCGCGCATCTTCCTATCACGCTCCAGTGCAGGAAGTAAGGTGGGCACATTGTCTTTGTACCGGGGATCCAGCAGGGTGGCAACCCAGTAGTCCGCACACGTTAAAATGCGGGCAACTCTGCTGTCGTTGCGCAGGCACTGCAGTATGTAGTCGCTCATGTGTGCCAGGCTCCCCAGAGGTAAGGACAAGCTGTCCTCTGTGGGAGGCTCATCGTCCTCCGTATCCCCCCAGCCACGCACCAGTGATGGGCCTGAGCTGTGTCGGGTGCCACCCCGCTGTGAACCTGCTTCATCCTCATCCTCCTCCACCTCCTCATCCTCCTCGTCCTCCAGTAGTGGGCCCTGGCTGGCCACATTTGTACCTGGCCTCTGCTGTTGCAAAAAACCTCCCTCTGAGCCACTTCTAACAGACTGGCCTGAAAGTGCTAAAAATGACCCCTCATCCTCCTCCTCCTCCTCCTTGGCCACCTCTTCTTCCATCATCGCCCTAAGTGTTTTCTCAAGGTATTGTAACCCTGATAACGGCGTCATCGCCACTGGCCATGTTGGTGGAGTACTCGAAACAGCGCAACAGGGCACACAGGTCTCGCATGGAGGCCCAATCATTGGTGGTGAAGTGGTGCTGTTCCGCAGTGCGACTGACTCGTGCGTGCTGAAGCTGAAACTCCACTATGGCCTGCTGCTGCTCGCACAGTCTCTCCAGCATGTGCAAGGTGGAGTTCCACCTGGTGGGTACGTCGCATATGAGGCGGTGAGCGGAATGGCCAAAGTTACGCTGTAGCGCAGACAGGCGAGCAGCGGCAGGATGTGAACGCCGGAAGCGCGCACAGATGGCCTGCACTTTATGCAGCAGCTCTGACATGTCGGGGTAGTTGTGAATGAACTTCTGCACCACCAAATTCAGCACATGCGCCAGGCAAGGGATGTGCGTCAAACTGGCTAGTCCCAGAGCTGCGACGAGATTTCACCCATTATCGCACACCACCAGGCTGGGCTTGAGGCCCACCGGCATAAACCACTCGTCGGTCTGTTGTTCAATACCCCGCCACAATTCCTGCGTGGTGTGTTGCCTGTCCCCCAAACATATGACTTTCAGAATGACCTGCTGACGTTTACCCCGGGCGGTGCTGAAGTTGATGGTGAAGGTGTGTGGCTGACTGGATGAGCTGGTGGAAGCAGAGGAGTAGGAAGCCGAGTAGGAGGAGGAGGCTACAGGAGGCAAAGAATGATGCCCTGCGATCCTTGGTGGCGGAAGGACGTGCGCCAAGGAACTTTCCGCCTGGGGCCCAGCCGCCACTACATTTACCTATTGTGCAGTTAGGGAGATATAGCGTCCCTGGCCGTGCTTACTGGTCCACGTATCTGTGGTTAGGTGGACCTTGCCACAGATGGCGTTGCGCAGTGCACACTTGATTTTATCGGATACTTGGTTGTGCAGGGAAGGCACGGCTGTCTTGGAGAAGTAGTGGCGGCTGGGAACAACATACTGTGGGACAGCCATGGACATCAGCTGTTTGAAGCTGTCTGTGTCCACCAGCCTGAATGACAGCATTTCAAAGGCCAGTAGTTTAGAAATGCTGGCATTCAGGCCCAGGGCTCGAGGGTGGCTAGATGGGAATTTACGCTTTCTCTCCGAGGTTTGTGAGATGGAGAGCTGAACGCTGCCGTGTGACATGGTGGAGATGCTTGGTGACGCAGGTGGTGGTGTCGGTGGCACATCCTCTGTTTGGTGGGCGGCAGGTGCCAACAATCCTCCCGAGCGGAGGAAGAGGCCGAGACAGCAGAAGAGGCAGCAGGGGGAGCCTGAGTGAGTTCCTTGCTTTTAAGGTGTTTACTCCATTGCAGTTCATGCTTTGCATGTAGATGCCTGGTCATGCAGGTTGTGCTAAGGTTCAGAACGTTAATGCCTCGCTGCAGGCTCTGATGGCACAGCATGCAAACCACTCGGGTCTTGTCGTCAGCACATTGTTTAAAGAAGTGCCATGCCAGGGAACTCCTTAAAGCTGCCTTTGGGGTGCTCGGTCCCTGGTGGCGGTGGCCAGTAGCAGGCGAACTCTCTTGGCGGCGGCTGTTCTGCTTTTGCCCCCTGCTCCCTCTTTTGCTATGCTGTTGGCTCGGTCTCACCACTGCCTCTTCCTCTGAACTATGAAAGTCAGTGGCACGACCTTCATTCCATGTGGGGTCTAGGACCTCATCGTCCCCTGCATCGTCTTCCACACAGTCTTCATCCCTGACCTCCTGTTCGGTCTGCACACTGCAGAAAGACGCAGCAGTTGGCACCTGTGTTTCGTCATCATCAGAGACATGTGGACTCCGATGAGGTAGTATTCCCATGTCCTCATCATCAAGAGACATCAGTGGTTGTGTATCAGTGCATTCTATGTCTTCCACCACTGGGGAAGGGCTAGGTGGATTCCCTTTGGAAACCCTGCCAGCAGAGTCTTCAAACAGCATAAGAGACTGCTGCATAACTTGAGGCTCAGACAGTTTCCCTGATATGCATGGAGGTGATGTGACAGACTGATGGGCTTGGTTTTCAGGCGCCACCTATGCGCTTTCTGCAGAAGTCTGGGTGTGAGATAATGTTGTGAACGTCCTGGATCCACTGTCGGCCACCCAATTGACTAGCGCCTGTACGTGCTCAGGCCTTACCATCCTTAGAACGGCATTGGGCCCCACCAAATATCGCTGTAAATTCTGGCAGGTACTGAAACCTGAGGTAGTTGGTTCACTAGGACGTGTGGCTGTGGCAGAATGTCCACGTCCTCTCCCAGCACCAGAGGGTCCACTAACACCACCACGACCGCGTCCCTTACTAGATGTTTTCCTCATTGTTACCGTTCACCAAGCACCACAATAAGAAAAAAAATATTTGGCCCAATGTATTGATTTCAAATTCAGGCCTTTTTTTCCTAACACTATTTGCCTATTTATTTATGTAGCGTATTACACTAATCCAGGCACAGCAGGGGAATATCTCTTTTAGGGCTAGTATTTAGGCCCTGGATAAAAGGTATCCTTTTATGGACAGATTTACACTTGGAGATGCACAGCAGCATGTAAAAAAAAAAGTAGGATTATGCCACCAGCAATTGTATTTTAACACTTTGTGTAATTTACCCTTTAATGGACAGAAATACAATGGGAGATGCACGGTAGCATGTGAAGTTATTGAGGATGACCCTCTCAGCACTTCTATATACACCTTGAGTGTAATATATCCTTTTACGGACAAATAAACACTTGGCCTGCAACAGCTGGAACACCAGATTGCTATATTGGCAAGTGAATTTCACCCCAGAGCAAATATATGTTTTGGCGGACACTATTATACTTTGCCAGCCAGTGCTGGGACACCAGATTCGGGGTATTGCTATTTTGGCAATTGAATTTCACCCCAGAGCAAAATATATGTTTTGGCGGACACTATTATACTTTGCCAGCCAGTGCTGGGACACCAGATTCAGGCTATTGCTATTTTGGCAAATGAATTTCACCCCAGAACAAAATATATGTTTTGGCGGACACTATTATACTTTGCCAGCCAGTGCTGGGACACCAGATTCAGGGTATAGCTATTTTGGCAATTGAATTTCACCCCAGAACAAAATATATGTTTTGAAGGACGCTATTATACTTTGCCAGCCAGTGCTGGGACACCAGATTCAGGGTATTGCTATTATGGCAATTGAATTTCACCCCAGAACAAAATATATGTTTTGGCGGACACTATTATACTTTGCCAGGCAGTTCTGGCACACTAGAATCAGGTTATTGCTATTTTGGCAATTGAATTTCACCCCAGAACAAAATATATGTTTTGGTGGACACTATTATACTTTGCCAGCCACTGCTGGGACACCAGATTCAGGGTTTTGCTATTTTAGCAATTGAATTTCACCCCAGAACAAAATATACCTTGTTACGGACAGATTTAAACTAGGCCTGCAACTGCTGGAACACCAGAATCAGGCTATTGCTATTTTGGCAATTGAATTTTACCCCAGAACAAAATATATGCTTTGATGGACACTATTACACTTTGCCAGCTAGTGCTGGGACACCAGATTCAAGGTATTGCTATTTTGGCAATTGAATTTCACCCAAGATCAAAATATATGTTTTGGCGGATATCATTATACTTTTTCTGCCAGTGCTGGGACTCCAGATTCAGGGTATTGCTATTTTGGCAATTGAATTTCACCCCAGAACAAAATATACCCGGTCACGGACAGATTTAAACTAGAGATGCAACTGCTGGAACACCAGATTCAGGGTATTGCTATTTTGGCAATTGAATTTCTCCCCAGAACAAAATATATGTTTTGGCAGACACTATTATACTTTGCCAGCCAGTGCTGGGACACCAGAATCAGGGTATTGCTATTTTGGCAATCGAATTTCACCCCAGAACAAAATATATGTTTTGGTGGACACTATTATACTTTGCCAGCCACTGCTGGGACACCAGATTCAGGGTATTGCTATTTTGGCAATTGAATTTCACCCCCGAACAAAATATATGTTTTGGCGAACACTATTGTACTTTGCCAGCCAGTGCTGGGACACCAGGTTAAGGGTATTGCTATTTTGGCAATTGAATTTCACCCCAGAACAAAATATATGTTTTGGTGGACACTAATATACTTTGCCAACCAGTGCTGGGACACCAGATTCAGGGTATTGCTATTTTGGCAATTGAATTTCACACCAGAACATAATTTATGTTTTGGCGGACACTATTATACTTTAAAATAGCAATACCCTGACTCTGGTGTCCCAGCACTGCCTAGCAAAGTATAATAGTGTCCGCCAAAACATATATTTTGTTCTGGGGTGAAATTCAATTGCCATAATAGCAATACCCTGAATCTGGTGTCCCAGCACTGCCTTGCAAAGTATAATAGTGTCCTCCAAAACATATATTTTGTTCTGGGGTGAAATTCAATTGCCAAAATAGCAGTACCCTGAAGCTGGTGTCCCAGCATTAGCTGGCAAAGTATAATCATGTCCGCCAAAACATATATTTTGTTCTGGGGTGAAATTCAACTTCCAAAATAGCAATACCCTGAATCTGGTGTCCCAACACTGGCTGGCAAAGTATAATAGTGTCCGCCAAAACATATATTTTGTTCTGGGCTGAAATTCAATTGCCAAAATAGCAATACCCTGAATCTGGTGTCCCAGCACTGGCTGGCAAAGTATAATAGTGTCCGCCAAAACATATATTTTGTTCTGGGGTGAAATTCAATTGCCAAAATAGCAGTACCCTGAAGCTGGTGTCCCAGCACTAGCTGGCAAAGTTTAATCGTGTCCACCAAACATAGATTTTGTTCTGGGGTGAAATTCAATTTCCAAAATAGCAATACCCTGAATCTGGTGTCCCAGCACTGGCTGGCAAAGTATAATAGTGTCCGCCAAAACAAATATTTTGTTCTGGGGTGGAATTCAATTGCTAAAATAGCAATACCCTTAATCTGGTGTCCCAGCACTGCCTGGCAAAGTATAATAGTGTCCGGCAAAACATATATTTTGTTCTAGGGTGAAATTCAATTGCCAAAATAGCAATACCCTGAATCTGGTGTCCCAGCAGTGTCTGGCAAAGTATAACACTGCTGGGACACCAGATTTATTGGATTGCTATTTTGGCAATTGAATTTCACCACAGAAGATAATATATCCTTTGCCAGACAGCAGACAGTATTACACTTGGCTAGCCAAAGCTGGAACTCCAGATTTAGGGGATTGGTATTTTGGCAATTTTATTTAACCCCTTAATAAAATATAGAAATTGCTATCCTGAGTGTCTAGGGGTGACAATAAGCACAGCCAAGCCCCTGATGTAGGATATAGCAAAAAAAAAAACTAGTATTGATGGATTGATGGACTTGGTGGCAGCTTGTTCTGGTGCACCACAAGTCACAAAATGGCCACGATCACCCCAGAAAAAAGTGACAGAAAAAAGCTCTGTACAGCCTAAAAACCAGTGAGCAATTAACTATCAGAAGTTTAATTATTCACAGCTGTAGATCGATCAGTTCATTAGGTGCTGTTGCTGACTTTTCCCTGCCTAATCTCGCCCTCACAGAAGCTG
This sequence comes from Bufotes viridis, assembly GCA_033119425.1. NCBI lineage: Eukaryota > Metazoa > Chordata > Amphibia > Anura > Bufonidae > Bufotes > Bufotes viridis. The sequence goes on from CM065589.1 coordinate 265,469,853, forward strand.
CGTTCTCTCCCTACACTAATCAGAGCAGTGTGACGTGCGGCGCTACGTGACTCCAGCTTAAATAGAGGCTGGCTCACATGCTGCACTTGGCCATTCACAGCCATGCCATTAGTAGGCATGGCTGTGATGGCTTCTTAGGGCAAGAAGTAAAACGCTAGCTGATTGGCTGCTGTGCATCCCTTCAGAAAGCGGGAAGAAATCGCAGAACAACGGACCTGAACCCGAACTTTTTTGAAAATGTTCGGGTCCGGGTCCGGGTCACAAACACCCCAAAATTCGGTACGAACCCGATCTATGCTTGAACTGTTCGCTCAACACTAGTGATAACATTAAAATGCTTTTTCTTATCCATGCCTTTCTGAGTTTGTTTTTTCGTCACATATTGTACTTCATGACAGTGGTAAAATGGAGTAAAAAAATTTAAATTTTATTTATAAAAAATAAATAAAATGTACCACTATAATACATATTAATGCCGCCAAAAAATGTTATTGATTTACATTCCCCATATGTCTACTTCATGTATCAATCATTTTGGGAATGCTATTTTATTTTTTTGGTACGTTACAAGGCTTAGAAGTTTAGAAGCAAATCTTGAAATTTTTCAGAAATTTTCCAAAACCCTCTTTTTATGGACCAGTTCAGGTCTGAAGTCACTTTGTGAGGCTTACATAATAGAAACCACCCAAAAAATGACACCATTCTAGAAACTACACCCCTCAAGGTATTCAAAACTGATTTTACAAATGTCGTTAACCCTTTAGGTTTTCCACAAGAGTTAATGGCAAATGGAGAAAAAATTTCAGAATTTCGATTTTTTTGGAACATTTTCCCTTTTAATCCATTTTTTTACAGTAACAAAGCAAGGGTTAACAGCCAAACAAAACTCAATATGTATTGCCCTGATTCTGTAGTTTGCAGATACACCCCATATGTGGCCGTAAAATGTTGTATGGTCAAACGCCAGGGCGCAGAATGAAGGGAACGTCATATGGTTTTTGGAAGGCGGATTTTGCTGGACTGGATTTTTGACACCATGTCCCATTTGAAGCCCCCCCGATGCACCCCTAAAGTAAAAATTCCATAAAAGTGACTCCATCTAAGAAACTACACCCCTCAAGGTATTCAAAACCAGTTTTAAAAACTTTGTTAACCCTTTAGGTGTTCCACAAGAGTTATTAGCAAATGGAGATGAAATTTCAGAATTTCTATTTTTTGTTACCTTGCCTCCAAAAAAGTGTAATATAGAGCAACCAAAAATCATATTTACCCTAAAATAATACAAACAAAACTGCCATCTTATCCTGTAGTTTCCAAAGTGGGTTCACTTTTTTGGAGTTTCTACTGTAGGGGTGCATCAGGTTGGCTTCAAATGGGACCTAGTGTAAAAAAAACAGTCCAGCAAAATCTGCCTTCCAAAAATCATATGGCATTCCCTTCCTTCTGTGCCCTGCCGTTTGGTAACACAGCAGTTTATGACCACATATGGGGTGTTTCTGCAAACTAGAGAATCAGGGCAATAAATATTGAGTTTTGATTGGCTGTTAACCCTTGCTTTGTTACTGGAAAAAATGGATTAAAATGGAAAATTTGCAAAAGAAATTGCTGTTTTGGGACCGTTTTTATTTTTTGTTATTTACATCGTTGAACTGACAGGTTAGATTGTGTGCTATTTCTATATAGCAGGTTGTTACAGATGCGACAATACCAAATATGACAACTTTTTAGTTTTTCATAACAAAGCATTTTTGAAAAAAATTATTTTTTAGTGTCTCCACATTCTGAAAGCCATATTTTAAATTTTTATTTTTTGTGCGACTGTCTTATGTAGAGGGCTCATTTTTTGCGTGATGAGATGACGGTTTAAATGGCACTATTTTTGGGTGCGTATAACTTTTTGATCGTTTGCTATTACAGTTTTTGAGATGTGACGTGACAAAAATGTTTTTTTACATAATTTTTTATTTTTTTTTTACGGTATTTACCTGAGGGGTTAGATCATGAGATATTATTATATAGCAGGTTTTTATGGATGCGGCAATACCTAATATGTATACTTCTTTTCAATTTATTTTACTTTTACACTATTACAGCATTTTAGAAAAAAAAAAATTGTTTTAGTGTCTCTATAGTCTGAAAGCCATATTTTTTTATTTTTTTGGGCGATTGTCCTATATAGGGGATCATTTTTTGCGGGATGAGATGACGGTTTGATTGCTACTATTTTGAGAGGCATACACCTTTTTGATCTCTTGTTATTACACTATTTGTGATGTAAGGTGACAAAAAATGGCTTATTTTACACTTTTTTTTAACGGTATTTGCGTGAGGAGTTAGGTCATGTGATATTTTTATAGAGCAGGTTTTTACAGACGCGGCGATACCTAATATGTGTAGTGTATTTTTTTTTTATTCAGTAATACGTGTTTTTTTACATTTTTTTTGACCCAGGCCCACTTGGTTCTTGTAGATCCAGTGAATATGGTGTCTATTTAATACAGTACAGTACACTATACAGTGTACTGTACTGTTTTTTTTTTTTTTACTTTACATACTCTAAGCAGACTTGTGCCTTTAGCACAAGTCTGCTTAGACTTTCAGGACCATGGAGATCAGGATGCTTCTGAAAGCGCCCTGCTGCCATGGTAACCATCATCCGCTACCAGAACTGAGCAGCGGGTGATGGGGAGGGAGGAGGGCTCCCTCCCTCTGCGATCCCATCCTATTGGGGGGCTGAAAAGGCACAGCAGCCCCATGATGGGAGAGGGAGGGAGCTCCCTCACTGTTAACCTCTTCCATACAGCGGTCAGTATGGACCGTGGCATGGAAGATGTTAAAACTGCTGACATCTGCAGCACAGATGTCAGCAGTTTTTTTTAGCAATGTGTCAGCAATGTGCTGACACTTTGCTAAAAGCACAAGACACCAGGGAAGAATACAAAGGAGGCGCACCGCCTCCCGCCGCCTGCAACCACCCCCCCTGCACCCACCCCCCCTGCACCCCCGCAGCCACAATATGATTGGGGGCTGCAGGGGGGTTAAAAGTTAACACTTTGGGGGCATTAAGTCTTTGATCCCCACGGTAACAGACCGCGGGGATCAGAGATCGCACAAAGAGCTGCAAACTGCAGATCTGAATTGACCTGCGGTTTGCAGTGATCGCCTATATGGGGGGGGGGGGGTCACAGGACCCCCCTGGGCATTGTAACAAGGTACCTGCTGAATGATTTCAGCAGGTACCTTGTTCCAATCACTGCCAGCTGAGCAGCAGTGATCGAAAATACTCATGATGTACCGGTACGTCAGGGGTCCTTAAGGACTCGGGAGCCATGACGTACCGGTACGTCCTAAGTCCTTAAGGGGTTAAATGGTAAAAATGAAATGACTTTTTTATCTGCAAGGTACTGTGCTACCCTATATGAGTGGTGTGCAGACAGTACAGTCTGTGGGCCTGCGGCCTCTCACACATAGGCAGGCAACTGCGATATATATATATACAAAGAAAATAAAAGCAGACTGATGTACCAGCCCTAAAAAGGGCTTTTTGGGGTGCTGTCAGGATGCTGTCCTTACAGCAGATGAGTCTTTGAGGACTGGAGTGGACACAGAACACTGGCCTAGCTAACGCTTTCCCTATTAATTAAGCAGCAGCAGCACTCTCCCTGCTCTAACTAACACTGCAGCTTTAGAATGAATCTAAGATGGTTGCTGTCCTTGCTTTTTGATAGGAGGTGGGAGGGTCTGACAAGCAGAGCAGAGAGGAGGATGAGGCAGCTCTTTACCTCAGTGTTGTAAATTAACTTGTCTTCATGTGGGATCAGGACAGGTTTTGTGTGAACTAATGGGACAGCGGACATTTTCTTAATTCCTGGAGAACCCCTTTAAAGAGCATCCCCCCAAAACTTACTGGATATTCAGATGTAAGTTCAAATGTACCTGGGTAACTTTTGATAGCTATTTCTGTAATCTTGCATATTGTCTCCCTAGTCCTAATGACTGACACTCATATGTAAGAATAACTATGAGCATTCATTATTGCTTCCTGTTTGCCTTAGTTGTCATGTATGAAAAGCAGCTCATATCCTGCATTATTGGCCTAGCGGCAACATTGCTTGGAGAGCATCTGTCAAGAAAGTACGATTTGTCCCAGGGGACAGAACAGTAGTGATTTTTCATAGTCATAACAGATAATGGCTGTTATCTAGATTGACACAGTCTCTGTTTGTCAAGACTGTTACATGGAAAATCACAGGAAATCACATTCTGAGCACCATATGGTAGGCTTGTCACATTCCTATTAATGGAGGAGTAGAGCAGAATAGGAGTGAGAGGCAGGTACGGTAAGTAATGGTACTATAGAGTATTGCCTACAGTGTTTATCAATTGTGTTTCTACTGTCAGGCTTTGCACTGGCCACTCTGGTAGGCAGAATCTAAGGGAGTAGGGACCATAGGTATTCACCCTATACCTCCACCAGGAGGGTTGGACTTCACTACTGCCAATCTCTAGGTTGCATTTGCAGAATTGCTGCTGAATGGTGGAGCAAACAGGTCATTAGGAAACAGTCTAGCAAGAGGGTCAATCGAAGCTAGTTAGAGAAGATCAGCAGACAATGACAAAGGTATGGTGAAATAACCAGGAAGGGCTACAAGTATCAGAAAGGCAGAGAAATCAGAAGTCTGCCAGTGTAGGTTAAAATCCGGGTCAGAACAGCACAGAATAATCCAGAGCAAACCAGAATAAAAAATGAATAACTGCCACTGGCTGAACAGCAGAGCACATTCAATGGAGAGCCAAGCTGTCAGATTTGTTGCATTGACCTTTTCCATGATTGGTTCGCTGATTGAGTCTCCTAATTTGCTGATTATCTGGATCTCTGGACTGGTGATACATCTGGGTTCTGTGATCGATTGGGTGGCCAACCCTCCATTAACCCATCATCTGAAGTAAAGGCAGGTGGAGACGGGCATTGTGAGAGAACCGACAGGTAGGTTTGTAAGAGTAAGCAGTATATAATACTTTATGGTTCTATTACTGGCACTATGACACACTACTTTATGGGTACTATCACTTACCTTATTGAATGAAATACCTTTTCAAACTATAATGTATATATTATAGAAATGATGTGGTTCAGCACTACTTAGTCTGGCACTGCTGATAGTCTAGCATTCAAATGTGTGTAACAATCTAGTTTGCATGGGGGGAGTCTGAGTGTCCTAAATCTCTAGATTCCTTCTTATTAGTAGAGCAGACAGCTGTAACTCAGAGAATTTCATGAGTGTGGTTGCTTTGGTGGCTGGGCCTCTGTGTTCATGATACCAGCACCGTTAGGTGCAAATGATGAGCGTAGTAGTAGAAATGATGAGGAGTCAGTTGTTATCAAACAGTTGAACATTTACTTAATCACTTGTTTTCATGCAGTCAATACAGATACAGTTCATTTGTATGGCATAAGTAATGACTCATAAATAGGCTCAATTGTATTCCTTTCATCAGGTTTAGGCAATTGTCAGTTGAGGAGTTCCCTTTAAGGTGACAATAAAAGACAATTCTGCGCACTAATCATCCATACATGTCCTGTAACTTCTAGAGTTACTCTCAGGCACTTGTGCTGATGAAGTCCATAGGCTGGGTTCAGCTCTAATCCTCACTAGACTTACTCCCTATTTAGTGTCTCCTCTAGTCAAACACTGCACCTAAGTGTATTTAAACGGATGAGACATCACATGGATGTAATTTGCCTGGTCACATTACTCTCCATCAGCATCCATTTTATGAAGAAAACCCATGTGCACAGCACAAAACTCTTGGCAAAAAAATAGCTATACCTTATGAAATATAGAAAATGGTGCACAATTTCAACAAAGGCTACATTAGTAAGTGCCATAAAATGATCTTACAAACATATGGGTCAACAGTAACCAGAGAGTGGCCAGCCCCTTTAAGTCTCAAGTATCAATGTTTCTAATTGTTTACCTAATGCAGTTGGCAAACCAACATTGAATGGCTACTATATTAAAGAATCTAGCCTTGTACCATTGCAGTTTCCATGTATGACAATTAGACATGGGACCCAGGGGTGCAGAAAAAAAATCAAGAGAACAAGTTTTCTGTGGATTAATTTCAGTGTGAAGCCACATTAGAATAGGAAAATCAAGTTTATCTGAGCAATTTCCCACAAGGCATTGTCATCAGTGTTAGACTAGCCTGTGCCAGTATTTCAAAAGCTGCCAACCTTGTGGGAGTTTTCTTGTGTAAATGTGTCAAGAATATACTGAGAATGGTGTGATCAAGGAACAAAAATCCAGTGAAAGGGGATTCTATGGATATAAACAACTTGTTGATTAAAGGGATCAAAGGAGGATGGCAAGAGTTGTTCTGATTAATAGGCAGTACACAGTCGAACAACTTGTAGCTGAATATAACACTGCTGCTCCAACTTGCATGTCCAAAGGCACAACTCATCATTCCCTACCATGGATGGGTTATAAGTAGGGATGAGCGAACCCGGTGAAGTTCAGGTTCGCCGGGTTTGGCCGAACGTCATGTCAAAGTTCGAGTTCGGGACCTGAACTTGACCCGAACCAGGACCCTATTAAAGTCAATGGGGACCCCAAACTTCACTTTACTATTTTCCGTTATAACGGAAAATAATAGCACTCAAGATAGAATGCTAAATAAAAGAGCCATTGTGGGGTTAAAAATAATTTAAAAAACTCACCTCATCTACTTGATCGCGCAGCCGGTATCCTCTTCTTTCTTTAGGACCTGCAAAAGGACCTGTGATTACTTCACCGCACTCACCATGTTGGAGTTGGAGTTTTGCAATAGCTGGAGGGTCGCAGGTTGGGCATGCCTGCTATAGAGTTTGTCTGGGATTAGGTAGAATGGACTGTTCAGATCATATTTGTACAGTTATTTAATTTGTGACAACAGAAATAAGCTATCCTGGCAATATGCGCCAATAGTCTTGCAGAACATTTTCAAAACCTAGTGGAATCTCTTTCACAGTGAATTTCTGTGGTTCTGAAGGCCAAAGAAGGTTCATTTTGCTACTAGATGGATGTCTCTAATAATGAACCATTCAGCGTATGTTACAAAGCGTTGTTCCTATATTCCTATTGCCCCCCCACAAATACTATGAAATGTAAAAAGTGATTCACAAATGATGAAAAAAGGCAGCCATTTGTATTAAGGCGTTGTATGGCTTAGAATTGATAAAGAAGGCTTAGATTGATATCAGATTAGTGCATATCTACTGATTCTGAATGATTTTTGTATAAACCATGAAGCATAAAATGAGTGTCATGATCCATGTATATTCTGACTACCTTTTTTGAAGGCAGCATTTTACAAGATTTTGAAAAGTAAAGGCTAATTTGTTTTACGTCTGAACACATATAAAACCGTGATCAAATATTTAGCAGGAAAACCAAGAAAAGCTTCTGCAGCTAATATAATTGTGGCATAGGATTCAGCTCATATTTTTATCATCATAACATCAATAAACTGTTCCAGCTATCCTCTTTTTAACATAAAAGACATAGTGCTAATCTCCTAGAAATGATGAGTAGCTTTTCAATCCACTCCGCAATAACTTTTAATACCACAACTAATTAAGAATCTGACAGCTGAAAGTGCAGTAGCATTCAGCATTGCAAACTAGGGAGCAATAGCAGAGCAGTTAATTAAAAAAGGCAAAAAGAGAAATAAAGATGGTGTTGCAAGATTTAAAAAAAAAATGTCTTCCTTCTGGTGGCATAGAAGATGTAATGTACAATTTACTTATCATTAGTCTTGCAGGCAGGCCAAAAAGCCATCAGCACCGAAAAATGTAAGAGATGCATTAATGGTTACCATTTGTAATGCACAGTCATAGTTTATTGAGGACGAATTTTGGGAGACCTGTATAAACCATAGTAATGAGCTGGCATTATCCCAGCAGGAGTGGAGAACTGATCGACATGGCCGTATTTTGAGTACATGCTGTCATAGGCACTTTAGTCTTGACCCCTTCATTGATGTCCATACAATTTAGACCACTGACAGCAAAAGCTCCCAAAAGCTTAGTGTTGCAAAGAAGCCCATTGGAGTTAAATGTACATGAATTATTAAAAGAAGTAAACTTCTTAACACATTAGGCACCTTTTTTGCAGTCAATACAACTGTGTCATTTCACACAATAGCTCCTGCCTCCTCCTTGGCAGTGCTGGTGTCTGTCACCAAGTGTGACTGAGCAGATTAATTGAGCAGCAATTCCCAATCACTGCTGCTCCATCAGTCAGCTTAGATTTCTGGTTTTCTATATTGATGACCCTCATTAGTAACAATGTTCCCAATAGCGGTAATGATCCACAAAAGTCGTCCCATTAGTAGCAGTGTCCTCCATATTGTGCCCAGAATTAATAATGTTCCCATAGTACCCCGAGTAGTAATAATGCCCCACAGAGTAAAAATAAGTTCCCCTATATTGCCCCTAGTAGTAACAAAAAACCCTTTTAACCCCCCCCCCCAATAAAAATAGACCAATCTATAAGGCACTCCTATAGAGCCCCCAGTAATAAGAACCCCTATAGTGTCCCTAGTAGATATTATGTCCCCAGTATTTATAATGCATCCTACAGTAGCCCCAGTAGTTATAATGCCCCCCTACAGTGCCCCTTGTAGTTAAAATGCACTCTGTAGTACTACAGTGTTTATAATAACCCTCTACCATTATAATGTACCCCTGTAGTGCCCATAGTACTTATAATGCCCCCCCTACAGTGTCCATTGAAGTTATAATCCTCCCTGTAGTGCGCCCTGGAATTAAAATGTCCCATTTCCCCCAAATAATATAAAATAACATTGCTCCCTCCCCTTCAGTCACCTCCAACATACAGTCCCGTTTAAATAATATCACTCTCTGCACTTGAGGCTTTTCCAACATACAGTCCCATGTACAACACATCACTCCCCTCCAACATACTGTCCCGTGTAAACATCTCTCCCTCCCTCCTGCTCTTCCAATATGTAGTCCCATGTAAATACTTGAAACGTGAAAGGAGCAATGGAAGCACCAGGAACTTCGCCGAAATCCAGACAACAGCAATCCACAACTGAAACTGAAGCTATAAACCGCACAGCATAGTGGGAGAAGCAACTATAAATAAGGAAAGTTAAATGACCACATAAGCAACACCTGAGGCAAGGGGTGTGACTATTACCAGAAACAACACACAGGAAACCTGTCAGATCAAACCATGTGTTGCCAGTCTCACCGATCTCCTGCCACCTGTCACAGGAACGTCTGTGACATAGAGGCAGAAAAGGCAATTGCTATAGTGATGAGCAGCATAGGCAATATTGGTTTTTACGATATTTTACAAATTTTTGGCTTAATTTTTGCCATAAATTCGCAAATTCTAGAATTCGTGATCTCCAGTCATTATTTTCTTGATTGCAAAAATAGTCAATTTAATATAAGCGTTTTGCGAGCGCAATACAGGTGTAACTCACTTTTGCTACATTTTTCAAGCTGCTAGACACTAATCCCTATCACAGCACAGTAATTCCTATAACTATAATATTCGCGATTATGAAGATATAGCATTATATTCTAGATCTTCGCAAATTCTCGAAGTGACGATATTTGCAATAAAAATTCACGATTTGAATATTGGCAATTAACACTAGTTGCTATGGGGTCTATGAGGCATCAGAACCATGCAGGAGATCGCGATGACATCACTATGACTTCATATCCTGGGCCTCGTGGGATGATGTCAAGACATTAGTGATATCATCACATCATCACGCAAGACCCTGCGCAGGAGGATACGGAGGTGTCATCACAACCGCCTGGGCAGGGACATGGGAAACTAGAGGTAAAGTAAAGGGTGATGGAAAGAGGAGCACAGGTGAGTTTTTTTTTTTTTTTTTTTTATTTACGTATGCTGGCTGTACTGGGGGAGGGACCACTATATTTGCTAAGAGTGTGCCATTCTACAGAGGGGGCCATTTTACAGTTGGGAGCCATTCTACAGATGGGGTCACTCTACAGAGGGGGGGCATTCTACAGAGGAGGGGCATTCTTTATACTACAGATGGGGCCATTTTATATACCACAGAGGAACCATTCTAGATACTACAGAGGGGGCCAGTATATATACACTATCAATTCAGAGGTGGTATTACGTACTATGAATAGAGATGGGCACTACTGGCCCTTATTATACAGGTGGCATTATACATATGGGCACTACAGGGAGGAGCCTTGTATGTAGTGGCATTACAGGGAGAATTATAATAAAAGGGGGCTTTATAAATATTGAGGCAACTACGGGGGGCATTATAGATAGAGGTGCCTTATAGAAGGGCCTTGTTACTATTTGGGGCACTATAAGGGGCTTTATTTCTACTAGGGGCCCTATTGGATATTATTAATATTGGGGTTACTTTGGGGGGCATTGTTAATTGGCACAATATGGAGGGCATTACAACTAATGGAGTTGCTATTAGGGGTACTGCAGTGGACTCATTTACTATTGGGGTCATCCTGGGAGCACTAATACTATGGGGGGACTATCTGTATGGTACTGTCTCCGGTCCTGTTGCAGTAGTAGATGCAGGGTTACCACGTGGCCCCGGTTGAGTCACAATTTGTTCAGACATAGTAGTGGGGTTTAGTGAAGCAGGGCGCCTTATGCCCATTTGGTGTGGCCATGCGGGTTCTCAGCTTGGGTTACAGTCCCTTAATGGAAGGCTCTCTGTGGGCATTCACTCTCCAACCCCTCACAGTATCCACACATGTACACATCTTTGTCACTATTAGTGTTGAGCGAATCGAACTACACAAAGTGTAATTAGATTGGAATTTTGTGGAAAATTTGATTTGCCACAGTGGAACGCACGCCCTGCAATCTGTTTTATCCCAATCCCCCTGCATTCTCTTTCCCAACTTCCTTCCATCCACCGGATCCCCCACATTTTTTCAATGATATCCATGTAACATAATGCATTTGTTCCATGTAATACTCAATTTAACACACAATCTGAAACCGGAAGTTTTGTCACCAGTACTTCCGGTCCGGAAATTTCTGGCCCTATGCACAAGGATGATTTGGCAAGGGAGGGGAGGGTACAAGTGTATTGAGTTTACCTTGCACCCCCCTCCCTGGTGAAGTAAGTCACCTCCTCTCTTATTTTTTATGTCTTTTAATCTCATTTGACTTTATGTCTAATGGCATATTCATTTGCCATATCCATATCTCTCTTGCCTCCTATGGTACTCTATTAACTTTTAGCTCTGATGGTATTGGCACTCCTAGCACTTGTTTTTATTCTTTGCTCTTCGTCTTCTCTTTAGTTTACTCTTTGCGGTCAGAATTGGTTTCAAGGTAGCAGCCTCCACCAATCATTATTGCCAACCATTCACTCATGAGAATCTTCTCTTCACATTCATTTCCATCATTCCTATAGTCCTATGGCGCTTCCATCCCTGCCTTCTTGCCCCTTTCTTTCCCTCCTTCCCTTTTTTCCCCTCATTTTTACTAATCTTTTTTCTATTTCACACAAATGTGTTCATGCCGGCCCCGGGTGATTGATATGTGGTGGTCACGAGCCTCTGGTAGCAGCCAATAAGGTATCAAAGACTCTCATGAGCATGCACAAGGACAACTCAGTGCTGTTTGGGATTTTCGGAATTATAATTTAAAGATTTGTATTTATGACACCAGCACTGAGGCCATGACACTCTACTCTAGCAGCAGAGCGCAGTGGGAGCTGAATTACTGAACAGAAAGGTAAAGAGGAATCATTGGAAGGTGAAAACCATCAGGTTAGTGATTGTACAGCATGCACTGCAGATAGTGTTTTTCTTGAAAATTAGATTAGGTAACCAGAATACCCCTATTAAAATATAACTTTTATTTGATTCTCTCTAAAATTAACCATAAATCACCACATAAATAGCACTATGATTTAAATCCTAATTCTGGCACTTGTCCTTCTCTATATAAATATTTAACTAGTTTAAAGATATGATGTAGCAGAAACACATGATATGTCCAGCCCTCCTTTACTTACGGTTATACTCAATCAAGTTTTTTTTACCGCCAGATGGAGCATAATAGGCGTAGATTCAGTTTTCTTCATCGGGCTTTCAGGCTTTTTTAAGGAGAAGTGGGGTCCGTAGTGAAGTCAGGTCTTCTGTCCCTGCTTGTCCCTTCACTACCCCTATCTACAAGCGGAGCACCTGCCCAAAAGGGGTGACCCCACTTCTCGGTGGCTAATCAAAATCCATTTCACTAGCCCTATTACTTGTGCCCACTTTCTGATTGGATCCCCAAAAACAAGTAGACGTCCCAAGGCATTTCATCAGTGCCTAGGATGTGCTGGTTCTTCAAGGGACCTTAGATTAGCTAGGCTCTACAGACATTGCTGTGTTGAGATCCACTGGCCACCTCAGATAAAAATTGAGTACACCATTACCCAGCACTGTAGAAAGAAAAATGAAAAAAAGTTATGGATCTTGGGCTGCGGCAAGGCAAAAACATTTTCTTCTTTAAAAAAAAGTTTTTCTGTAAAAGTACAGTAGTAAAATGTAAAATACCTTTACATATTTGGTACCTTTGTAATCATATTGACAAAGAGAATAAAGTTATTGAGTTATTTATGAACGTCGCTAAATTTATTATGTAAAAACTCAGTGGCAGTATTCCTGTTTTTTCCCATCTCCCTCCCAGAAAGAGTTTATAAAAGTTAATCAGTAAGTTATATGTACCTGAAAATGGCACCATTAAAGGGAACATGTCATCATGAAAATACGAACCAATCTTCAGGCAGTATGTTAAAAAACAGGAGGAGCAGAACAGATTATGAGTAGGGATGAGCGAACCCCAACTGGATAGTTCGGGTTCGTACCGAATTTTGGGGTGTTCGGGACACGGACCTGAACATTTTAAAAAAAGTTCGGGTTCAGGTCTGTTGTTCGGCGATTTCTTCCCACTTTCTGAAGGGCTGCACAGCAGCCAATCAGCTAGCGTTTTACTTCTTGCCCTAAGAAGCCATCACAGCCATGCCTACTAATGGCATGGCTGTGATTGGCCAAGTGCAGCATGTGACCCAGCCTCTACTTAAGCTGGAGTCACGTAGCTCCGCACTTCACACTGCTCTAATTAGTGTAGGGAGAGGACGAAGCTTCTGTGAGGGCGAGATTAGGCAGGGAAAAGTAATCAAAAGCACCGAATAAAGTGATCGATCTACAGCTGTGAATCATTTAACTTCTGCTAGTTAATTGCTCACTGGTTTTTAGGCTGCACAGAGCGTTTTTCTGTCACTTTGATTGGTGTCCATTTTGTGTCTTGTGGTGCACCAGCACAAGCTGCCACCAAGTCCACACTGGTAGACGCTCTCCTGAGAGCATTCCCAAATGTCACAGGGGAACAAGTGGAAGCCCAAGGAGAAGGCAGAGGAGGAGCAAGAGGTCGCCAACGCAGCTGTGTCACGGCCAGCTCCTCTGAGGGAAGGGTTAGCATGGCAGAATTGTGGAAAAGTTTTGTCACCACCCCACAGCTAACTGCACCACCACCTGATACGGAACGTGTTAGCAGGAGGCAGCATCTCACTAACATGGTTGAACAGTACGTGTGCACACCCCTCAACGTACTGACTGATGGTTTGGCCATAGACATTTATAACTGCCTCCCCCTTAACCATATATTCTTGTACTCCGGGGCACTTCTTTATTGAATCCTCTTTTTTAAATTTTACCATTATATTGCGGTGCAACCAAAAGTTTAATGAACCTCTCCTCCATCTAGGTGCCAGGGGCCTAATTATCTGAAAAGTGGACAGTTCCAGTGGTGGGTGACATGAAGCCTGATTCTCTGCTATGCAACCTCTGTCCTCTGTCTGGGTGCCGTGGGCTAAATATCTGGAAGTGGCCTTCTCTATTGCTGGGTGACATGAAGCCTGATTTTCTGCTATGTGACCTCTGTCCTCTGTCTGGGTGCTGGGGCCAAAATAAATGAAAGTGGCCATCTCCATTGGTGGGTGACATGACGCCTGATTCTCTGCTATGAGACCTCTCTCCTCCATCTGGGTGCCAGGGGCCTAATTATCAAAAAGTGGCTTTCTCCATTTGTGGGTGACATGACGCCTGATTCTCTGCTATGCGACCTCTCTCCTCCGTCTGGGTGCCAGGAGCCAAATTATTGAAAAGTGGCCTTCTCCATTGGTGGGTAACATGACGCCTGATTCTCTGCTATGAGACCTCTCTCCTCCGTCTGGGTGCCAGGGGCCTAATTATCGAAAAGTGGCCTTCTCCATTGGTGGGTGACATGACGCCTGATTCACTGCTATGAGACCTCTCTCCTCCGTCTGGGTGCCAGGGGCCTAATTATTGAAAAGTGGCCTTCTCCATTGGTGGGTGACATGACGCCTGATTCTCTGCTATGAGACCTCTCTCCTCCGCCTGGGTGCCAGGGGCCTAATTATCGAAAAGTGGCCTTCTCCATTGGTGAGTAACATGACGCCTGATTCCCTACTATGCAACTTCTCTCCTCCGCCTGGGTGCTGGGGGCCTAATTATCGAAAAGTGGCCTTCTCCATTGGTGGGTGACATGATGCCTGATTCTCTGCTATGCGACCTCTGTCTTCTGTCTGGGTGCTGGGGCCTAAATAAATGAAAGTGGCCTTCTCCATTGGTGGGTGACATGACGCCTGATTCTCTGCTATGCGACCTCTGTCCTCTGTCTGGGTGCTGAGGCCTAAATAAATGAAAGTGGCCTTCTCCATTGGTGGGTGACATGACGCTTGATTCTCTGCTATGCGATCTCTGTCCTCTGTCTGGGTGCTGGGGCCTAAATAAATGAAAGTGGCCTACTCCATTGGTGGGTGACATGACGCCTGATTCTCTGCTATGCAACCTCTCTCCTCCGTCTGGGTGCCAGGGGCTTAATTATCGAAAAGTGGCCTTCTCCATTGGTGGGTGACATACGCCTGATTCTCTGCTATGCGACCTATGTCCTCCAACTGGGTGCCAGGGGCCTAATTATCAAAAAGTGGCTTTCTCCATTTGTGGGTGACATGACGCCTGATTCTCTGCTATGCGACCTCTTTCCTCCGTCTGGGTGCTGGGGCTTAAATTATGGAAAAAAGGCCTTCTCCATTGGTGGGTGACATGACGCCTGATTCTCTGCTATGAGACCTCTCTCCTCCGTCTGGGTGCCAGGAGCCAAATTATTGAAAAGTGGCCTTCTCCATTGGTGGGTAACATGACGCCTGATTCTCTGCTATGAGACCTCTCTCCTCCGTCTGGGTGCCAGGGGCCTAATTATCGAAAAGTGGCCTTCTCCATTGGTGGGTGACATGACGCCTGATTCACTGCTATGAGACCTCTCTCCTCCGTCTGGGTGCCAGGGGCCTAATTATTGAAAAGTGGCCTTCTCCATTGGTGGGTGACATGACGCCTGATTCTCTGCTATGAGACCTCTCTCCTCCGCCTGGGTGCCAGGGGCCTAATTATCGAAAAGTGGCCTTCTCCATTGGTGAGTAACATGACGCCTGATTCTCTGCTATGCAACCTCTCTCCTCCGTCTGGGTGCCAGGGGCCTAATTATCGAAAAGTGGCCTTCTCCATTGGTGGGTGACATGACGCCTGATTCTCTGCTATGCGACCTATGTCCTCCAACTGGGTGCCAGGGGCCTAATTATCAGAAAGTGGCCTTCTCCATTTGTGGGTGACATGACGCCTGATTCTCTGCTATGCGACCTCTGTCCTCCGTCTGGGTGCTGGGGCTTAAATTATGGAAAAAGGCCTTCTCCATTGGTGGGTGACATGACGCCTGATTCTCTGCTATGAGACCTCTCTCCTCCGTCTGGGTGCCAGGGGCCAAATTATTGAAAAGTGGCCTTCTCCATTGGTGGGTAACATGACGCCTGATTCTCTGCTATGAGACCTCTCTCCTCCGTCTGGGTGCCAGGGCCTAATTATCGAAAAGTGGCCTTCTCCATTGGTGGGTGACATGACGCCTGATTCACTGCTATGAGACCCCTCTCCTCCGTCTGGGTGCCAGGGGCCTAATTATTGAAAAGTGGCCTTCTCCATTGGTGGGTGACATGACGCCTGATTCTCTGCTATGAGACCTCTCTCCTCCGCCTGGGTGCCAGGGGCCTAATTATCGAAAAGTGGCCTTCTCCATTGGTGAGTAACATGACGCCTGATTCTCTACTATGCAACTTCTCTCCTCCGCCTGGGTGCTGGGGGCCTAATTATCGAAAAGTGGCCTTCTCCATTGGTGGGTGACATGATGCCTGATTCTCTGCTATGCGACCTCTGTCTTCTGTCTGGGTGCTGGGGCCTAAATAAATGAAAGTGGCCTTCTCCATTTGTGGGTGACATGACGCCTGATTCTCTGCTATGCGACCTCTGTCCTCTGTCTGGGTGCTGAGGCCTAAATAAATGAAAGTGGCCTTCTCCATTGGTGGGTGACATGGCGCTTGATTCTCTGCTATGCGATCTCTGTCCTCTGTCTGGGTGCTGGGGCCTAAATAAATGAAAGTGGCCTACTCCATTGGTGGGTGACATGACGCCTGATTCTCTGCTATGCAACCTCTCTCCTCCGTCTGGGTGCCAGGGGCTTAATTATCGAAAAGTGGCCTTCTCCATTGGTGGGTGACATAACGCCTGATTCTCTGCTATGCGACCTCTGTCCTCCATCTGGGTGCCAGGGGCCTAATTATCAAAAAGTGGCTTTCTCCATTTGTGGGTGACATGACGCCTGATTCTCTGCTATGCGACCTCTTTCCTCCGTCTGGGTGCTGGGGCTTAAATTATGGAAAAAAGGCCTTCTCCATTGGTGGGTGACATGACGCCTGATTCTCTGCTATGAGACCTCTCTCCTCCGTCTGGGTGCCAGGAGCCAAATTATTGAAAAGTGGCCTACTCCATTGGTGGGTAACATGACGCCTGATTCTCTGCTATGAGACCTCTCTCCTCCGTCTGGGTGCCAGGGGCCTAATTATCGAAAAGTGGCCTTCTCCATTGGTGGGTGACATGACGCCTGATTCACTGCTATGAGACCTCTCTCCTCCGTCTGGGTGCCAGGGCCTAATTATTGAAAAGTGGCCTTCTCCATTGGTGGGTGACATGACGCCTGATTCTCTGCTATGAGACCTCTCTCCTCCGCCTGGGTGCCAGGGGCCTAATTATCGAAAAGTGGCCTTCTCCATTGGTGAGTAACATGACGCCTGATTCTCTACTATGCAACTTCTCTCCTCCGTCTGGGTGCTGGGGGCCTAATTATCGAAAAGTGGCCTTCTCCATTGGTGGGTGACATGATGCCTGATTCTCTGCTATGCGACCTCTGTCTTCTGTCTGGGTGCTGGGGCCTAAATAAATGAAAGTGGCCTTCTCCATTGGTGGGTGACATGACGCCTGATTCTCTGCTATGCGACCTCTGTCCTCTGTCTGGGTGCTGAGGCCTAAATAAATGAAAGTGGCCTTCTCCATTGGTGGGTGACATGACACTTGATTCTCTGCTATGCGATCTCTGTCCTCTGTCTGGGTGCTGGGGCCTAAATAAATGAAAGTGGCCTACTCCATTGGTGGGTGACATGACGCCTGATTCTCTGCTATGCAACCTCTCTCCTCCGTCTGGGTGCCAGGGGCTTAATTATCGAAAAGTGGCCTTCTCCATTGGTGGGTGACATAACGCCTGATTCTCTGCTATGCGACCTCTGTCCTCTGTCTGGGTGCTGGGGCCTAAGTAAATGAAAGTGGCCTTCTCCATTGGTGGGTGACTTGAAGCCTGATTCTCTTCTATGGGACCTCTCTCCAATTGATATTGTTTAATTTTTATTTATTTTATTTTATTTTAATTCATTTAATTTTACATAATTCATTTAATTCATCCTATCCACCTTTGTTTGCAGGGGATTTACCTACATTTTGCTGCCTTTTGCAGCCCTCTAGTCGTTTCCTGGACTATTTTACAGCCTTTTTAGTGCCCAAAATTTCGGGTCCCCATTGACTTCAATGGGGTTCGGGTTCGGGATTAAGTTCGGGTCCAGTTCGGATCCCGAACCCGAACATTTTTGGCCGAACTTCTCGAACCCGAACATCCAGGTGTTCGCTCAACTCTAATTATGAGAAAAGATTCTGTATTTCATTCATTTAAATTCCAGCTCATTCTGGCCTCTGAAGTCAAGGAGGTGGTCATATCAGTATTTTTATATACGTAGTCATTGAGAGAAGGCTGTCAATCAATGATAAGAACACCTCCTTGACTTCTGCCTACTTTGTTAAGCTAAGAGCTGACTTTCAGCTTAGTAAATCAGGCACAGGCAGGAGCCCGCTCCACTCAGTTAATCCTGGCAGAGCACATGGGTACAGGGTACTCATGTGCTATGCCAGGAATTAGTAAACCTCAGGGAGACACAGGCAGGAGCAGCAATATGAGCTCCTGCCTGACCTGTACTCACTGCTCAGTGGCCCCATTGACAAAATGTGTTCTCCGTACTCTGTCATGATTAAGGATCGGTATTTGTAACAGAGATCCGAAACGCGTAGACGCGACATGTATCCCGCTGTTTTTATCGCTTTGAAATAAAGAACGAGTTGGTTTATGAAGCTGGACATTCTCTTCGTTTTCCTACAAGTACCTTTGGTGCGTCCCGGATCCGGACGCTGTCCGTGCTGCACCTTTTCCACGGTGAGCGCACCACATCTCCTGATTTTGCATCTCCGTACTCTGTACACCGCCGGAACTCAGTGGTGTACTGAAAAGTAGATTTTAAGCACACAAGGAAAGGTGTGCTTTAGGAAAGGAAAATTGTAATACAAATACAAAAAAATGAATAATGTATATTACAAAAACTGTTATTAGAGCATTAGGGACATGTTAACAAAAATGTATTCAAAAGAGTAGTTACTCATTCAACTAATGAAATACAGGGTATACTGAGCATTTTCCCATAAAACTATATGTCAATCTGCTCAGCTCCTCCTGCTCTATAACATGTTGACTCCATGTTCAATGTGACAGGTTCCCTTTAAAAACTAAATCTTGCCCTGTAAAAAGCAAGTCATAATTCAGCTACAAAGACAGAAACATAAAATAGTTAGGCCCCTTGCAGACGAGCGGGTCCAGATTATGTCCGGATGCGCTGCAGATGCGTTCAGTGAAAACTGCGCGATTTCGCAAAGTCATTCAATTTTTTTGCAATCATGTTCAGTAGTTCCGTTTTTATCGCGTGGGTGCAATGCGATTTGCTGTATTTTGCACGCGCGTGATAAAAATCTGAATGTGTACAAACAACTCTTAGAAACCATCTGTGAAAATCGCATCGCATCCGCACTTGCTTGCGCATGCGATGCCATTTTCATGCAGCCCCATTTACTTCTATGGGGCCAGCGTTGCGTGAAAATCGCAGAATATAGAACATGCTGCGATTTTCACGCAATGCAAAAGTGATGCATTAAAACCACGCTCATGTACACAGCCCCATTTAAATGAATGGGTCCGAATTCCGTGCGGGCGCAATGCATTCGCATCATGCATTGTACCCGCGTGGAATTCTCGCTCGTGTGAAAGGGGCCTTATAGCTTTTGAAAGGCAACTATGAAAAAATTCCCTGGTCATTAAAGCCCAAAGCAGGCTGTTCACTGAGGGGTTAATTGTATTCAATTATATTATCTCCTGTAGACCCGACTAGTTGTTTGCAAAATGAATCATGGATCTGTTATACTCTAAAGGGCCATTTACACGGGGCAATGTCTTTTTTCAGCTTTATAAACTGTTACTATGGGGCCTGGATGTATTTCTGGAGTGTAATAATATTACAGGCTACAGCTAATAGAGAGGGGTCGTTAATCCAGGGAGTTATTCTGATTGCTTGATTGGAGTCGGGAAGGAATTTTTCCCCTAAAGTGGGGAAAATTGGGTTCTACCTCACTGTTTTTTTTTGCCTTCCTCTGGATCAACTTGCAGGATAACAAGCCGAACTGGATGGACAGTTGTCTTTTTTCAACCTTATAAACTATGTTACTTTGAGGAATAGTGCCAGATGCGTGTATAAATATATATATATATATATATATATATATATATATAGTAGCGGGATTAGCTTCTGGGATAGACGGGCGCTATAGGCACATAAATCACAGTCCAGTCCACGCAAGTTTGATGCAACTGGCCTCAGCCAGTTTTATTGATGTTTGCAGGTAAAAATATAAAACAAAAATAAATAAAATACCTGGCCGTCTGGCCGCTACGTCTAAACAAGAAGTAGTTCCTCATTACATGAGACTGAGCCTTGTGCCCAGCTCCATCAACAAAACACACAGTTTGTTTTCCTCACACCAGAGTTTTTCCCAGGAGCAGAAACCACAGCTAGTGAGCTGTCTGCCGTTTTATAGCTCACCCAGGTTCCAGGTGATTAGCCACAGTTACCCTGAATACCTGGAGTGGCTAATTGGAGCAGGGACCCACCCAACTCTCCCTGCTCCAAGCAGCCAGGCCCTTTAAACCAATTTTTTTTTAACAAAACCCTTGCAATGGGAAAACCTAGGTTTCCGTGCTGTCAATTCCCTGGCTGCTTTTAGAACGTATAATACAGGAAACTAGGTGAAATGTAGACTCCTTCTATCACTTTCCCCATGGTCCTGTCACAATCTATTACAAGAAAGCGAGTAGTACTCCAAAAGTAATAAAGTGATAAAAAGGAAAATGTATTCACCCATGTGGTGTAGTGACGTTTCGGCTCTGCACTAGAGTCTTTCTCAAGCAAAGAAACAGGACAAAGTGAACAAACGATATACTCACAAGCAATTACATCATAGTGTCATGTGACCAATACATCAATCAGTGAACTTAATCACTTATGTGGCATCAAAATCCCATCATAAACAAAAGCTACAAAAAGATGTGAAAAATTACATTTTATGATTATTAAAATATTACATGATTCCTGAACAATTCATACGTTAATGTGCCCAATTGAATTCACTTGTTTGAGCTAAAGCATAAAAGCTGCATATTTATATATATATATATATATATATATATATATATCTATATATATATATATACATGATTGAGTGTTGAAATAGTTAATACTGTAAGTGTAAGGTGCCACGTGCATATAATCAAATGCAGAGGAAACAACAATGACGTATAAGCACACACTGACCCGGTGAATAGCGTTCCCATGTGTACATCGATGCCAGCATTGGCGTTTGGTAAGCATTACTGTGCATGTCCTGGATCGCGTATGTAATGCCCACGTCATCATGACGTGGGCAAACATGAAGTTTGCGCAGAACGGTCATCCTCATGAAGCGGCCATCTTGGAAGAGGTCGATAACCACACGAGTCACAGCGCAGACACCAGGACATCGCGCAGGCCCCGATTCAATCCATATAGCCAATGTCAGTCATACTTTGCAACCAGACGGGCTACTTAATAATGGATCAAAGTAAGGAATAACTGTACACCGTCAAGTGGACGTTACCCTTACAAAACATAGGGAAAATCGGGTGGACCCCAGCATATACCTGCAGTTTCCATAACTGTTATCCCTATGGATCTGAAAAAAGCCCAAGAGAGTTTTCCTCTGCGTAAATACATTCATACTTAAAACCATCACACTCAGGGGACACGTCCATAATATCAATGCGCAATCCGGGTACACACAGTATATAAGAACATATATTCATGATGTATATACACAAGGTCACAGAGACTTCAGACCAATGTATCCCCCCGTGAGTGCTGTTCGCTTTTTTGTATCCTGTACATTGGGTAAGCTTATTCCCATTGAACGTGCACCCAGCTATTTCTTCTTTAAAAAGTCAGTGCTGCCCCTTTTTTTCTTTTGTATATATATATATATATATATATATATATATATTTTATGTATATGCCCCCAGTCCTTGTGTTGGTGTACATATATATATATGCTTGAGAAAGACTGCATTGTGAAGTTGAAACGTTGCAAGGGGAATAAAGTCGGTCCACCATTTGTTTCACCATATCTGGAGTGCTGCTTCAATTCTTTGGATTTGTATGACTGTGACGACGCGGTCGGTCGTCAGTGAAGGATTGCACTCGTTTTTAACCTTGAGTGCTGCTGGATCTCTTTGTTTGTTATATATATATATATATATATATATATATATATATACGTACAAAAAATGTGGATTGGATGCGGAGCAATAATATGGTCGTGTGAATGGGACCTTAGAATGATCAGATCACTGGAAAGAATGAGCTCTTTATACTCTTTTATCATACTATGACCTTATAAACCACTATCATGTCTAACTATGACTTTAACTCTCAATATTACTCTCATGCAAACCAATGACATAAGACATCCTTGTGTGTTCTGCTTCATTTAAAAAGCCATAAAAGATCCACGGCGCAGCTAAATATGATGCCCTGATGCCATTTGCTGTCATTTTCCCTTTGAGAGCTTATATTACTGCAGGCGATATCGACAAACATCCCTGCAATGTTGTGCAGGAGTCCCCACTGCCTTTTCATAATGACAACTACTGTGATAGCACAATCCCTTAAATTTACTTTGTATCTGAAGAATAATGTGAATCGTGATTTCGCAAGAAACAATACTTTTATAGAAAAGGCTTAATTTAATCAGTGTGGCAAAAGTATAATGTATGACTTATTTCCTATTCAGCTCGGTGTTGAACGCCATTTATGTCTAAGTATAATACATGCACGACTGCTTAAGCCACTTAAAAAACGCTTCAATTATTCCTGAGTAGCAGTTTAATTTGGTGAGGCCTGAGTTATTTCAATATATTACAATGCAACAGTATAGTCATTTTATTTATGCAGACAAGAAACTAAGCAAACATTCCTGCTTTGCATCATTTAAATGAATAATTTCAATCTAGGCATGGGCATTAGTCGAGCACAGAATTATTCATGATAAACTATTAAAATATTTTGAAAGCATTTTGCTTGTTTTGGCACAAAGTCTTACGCCAATGTCGCTTTTATTAGTGAAGTGATTCCCTAAACCCTCGCCTGTTAGTCACAATACATATGCAGGAGACTCTGGCATTGTTCTTCCAAATACTTGTAAAACTCTTGGGTTATTTACAGTGGCATTTTACTAAGTAGACCTGAAAATATGCCTAAGGCTAGATTCACATGTCCATTTTGTAACTTTTGTAGTCAGAGTTACATTATGTTACCGTATGGCATAGTTGGACACCGCCAGATCTTTATTTTCTATAATGGGATCCAGAAGGTTTCTGGCACTATCGGACTTAGACAATGGACATATAAAGGAACCCTAGCATGACTATATTCCTTTTTGATCGATTATACTGCATTTTGCTTCACAATTTATTTAATTTTGAATTGAATGTAAGTTATTTGTCTGATCAGTGAGTAAATTCCAACTATAACTCTAATCCAAATTGTAAATTGGCTACTAAGGTTCATGCACCTGGCTGTATGATGAGTTGTCACAAAGTAATCACTGTGTAGGGCTTAATCATTTTTTTTGTGATTCAAACCAACTTGTATATCCAACTTGCATGCTTCCATATGTTGATCATTTGGAAGTTTAAGGTGTTCAAGAATCCAGCAAGAGCAAACACATTATGTAGGCAGAACTGGTGGTTCCAGCTAGTAATGAATGGGAGGTGCCATATTTGATTCTGCGATATTTCGCGAATATTCAATTGAATATTTGTCATATATTCGTCAAAATCGAATATTCGTCATTATTTTATTTATCGCGAATAATATGCGATTTAATTATTTGCGTATTGCGAATTGAACTTTTAACGAGGTATAAAGGCAACTTTACTATTGGTTGGCTTGCTAAAATTAACAAATATAGAGAATATAGCGATATATTCGTTATCTTTGCTAATTCTTTGCCAATAGGAAAGTTGACTGTACCTAGCTCTAAGTTGGATGCGCAAAGCGAAAATATAACTTTTACCTTTTTTTCAATAAATAGAATACTGACTCGTTATTCTATTTATGGCCAAAAATAGGCAAAGTAATATTTTCGCATTGTGCATCTAACTTAGAGCTGGGTACAGTCAATTTTGCTATTGGGTTTGCTTGCTAGAATTATCGAATATAGAGAATATAGCGCTATATTCGTATTCATCATATTTGTTAATTCTACCCAGTCAAACAATAGTAAAGTAAGTTGCATATGCCCCGCTCTAAGTTAGATGCGCAATGCGACTAATAATACTTAATATTGTTGCATTGCGCATCCAACTTTGAGCTGCGTATAGGCAAGTTTACTTGTATTGCTAGAATTGGCGAAGATAACGAATACGAATATAGGGCTATATTCTCTATTTTCATTAATTCTAGCAAGCCAACCAATAGGAAAGTTATACCCTGTTCAAAGTTTCATTCGCAGTACGCGAATATTGCATAATGTAATATTTGCGTACTGCGAATGACACTTTGAATGGGCTATGACTTTCCTATTGGTTGTTGACTTGCTAGAATTAACGAAGATAGAGAACATAGTGCTATATTCTCTATCTTCAATAACGGTATCTTATTCTTGGGTTCTGATTGAAAAAAAAGGAGAAAAAAAAAGAAAAAAAGAAACGAATATTCGTTTTTACGAATATATAGCACTATATTTTAAATATTCACGAATTAGCAAAGTGTCAATATTCGTAAAAAATATTTGCTAGGTGCAAGTCAGTTGGGCAGGTACAATGGCTGGTGAATGATGGAGTCAGTAATCACACCAGTTGGTGTAAATAAATAAGTCTCTCTTTAATAAAGTGCAGTATATGAGTACCAGTACATCCGATAATGACAACACGCAGTTCCAAAGTAGGTTACAGTACCAATCCTTCCTCAATAGCAACATGTGGAAAACAGCAATGATGGGGGTTTTAGTACTCCTTCTATCTGTCTCTATAAAGTCTCTCTGCAGAACCTTAGGCTGGCTATGAAGTTCTTGGTAACTGTTTCTGCAATTCCCCAGAATGAGGGGTGCAGATTTAAGATACGGTTGGTTTGGGTGTAGAAAATGGTCTAAATGTAAGACAGCTAGAAAGCTGTATTACATTTAGAATCAGTGGTGGATCCGCGGAAGTTATGGAGAGGCCGGCGCCTCTACATAAATTAGATGGATCCACCGCCAGCTATAGGGGATATTAAGACCGGCGTCTAAAATGCTGGTCTTCATAAATGACCCCCAAAGATTCTCTGAGCTCAGGCCTAGCTCTGAGGAGCTTAAACATACAGGTCCTGTCTCTTCCTTAGCTAAAGTAACAAACACAAATAGGCCCTCTCAGGACACCTCAGGGTGTCAATATATACACTTCACAAAGGTCTTTACGACCGCAAACCCTTTTAGGGCGTCCTGACTAGTATTATTAAAACGTAACTTTTATTTATAAACTACAAAAACGACATAAGAAAAGAAAAATTGTTTTAAAACTATCAGGGCATCAGGGGATAATGTAGTTATTTTTCACTTGTTATCCACCGTAAACCAGTCACCCACTTATGGGGTATACTAGATTCGGCACTATGGGTTATTGATCTCAATACATATTATTAAGGACTTTATTCAGGTAGCTCATTTGGGCCATTCCAAATAGGTTGGGTGTATGCAGCAGTTGGTACACTTCCTTTTGTGTATTAAACAGTGTGTAACTACTGCTTAACTCCTTGCAACACAGTGTCAGTAATTCACTCAGCCCAGTGTTTGTTAGTATTCACAAATCACTGACAGGCGCTCATGTAGCACTTCTCATACATCCAACACATTGTTGCCAATTTAACTATGCACACATTGGCCACTCAATCACGCTCAATGTCTGTTTGGTTTACTGCGCAGACATTTCTGACTGCTGCTGCACGTGTTGTAACTACTAAATAGGACTGCTGCTGCACATGTTGCTCCCGACAACTCCACACCTACCTATTCTAAACATGCGGTGGATCTATTATGTCCTCATTTTTTGTCTTATCCGAATTTGCCCTGTCTAAAAGATATGGCACACTATAACCCCTCCCAGGGAGAAGTGCTACATGAGCGCCTGTCAGTGATTTGTGAATACTAACAAACACTGGGCTGAGTGAATTACTGACACTGTGTTGCAAGGAGTTAAGCAGTAGTTACACACTGTTTAATACACAAAAGGAAGTGTACCAACTGCTGCATACACCCAACCTATTTGGAATGGCCCAAATGAGCTACCTGAATAAAGTCATTAATAATATGTATTGAGATCAATAACCCATAGTGCCGAATCTAGTATACCCCATGTGGCGAAACCAAACTCGCCACTGAGTTTTGGAGGGGACAGATTGCCAGCCTCTTGCCCCAGGATTATGGGCCCTCTCATCAGCCCACGCTAAACTTAAACCCCATAACGATTTGACTGTGTTTGTGGCATCTGAGCGCTGTTTGTATATATTGAGCGCTCAGATCCAAGCCATCTGGGGATATGTTAAATGTCTGTGTGTACTGTAAAGGGTGGGACATTGTATCTTGAATAATGATGTATGTCCTATTGTCCCCACGTGTGTATTGGCGATTTCCCTTTGTCCTGAGAGATAATTGAATGAGTCCTCGATTGTCTCCAGGACAGAAGACATTGTGTATTCTCCTGCCTGTGATGATTACATTAACCTGTGTAGGGTAATTGTATCACAGGCAGAGGAGAGGGATATGCTGGGGGTGTCTGTATTGTCCCATTGTGTGTGATTGGCTGCTGTATCCCGTGTCGCAGTCTTCCTTCTGGTCCCCTAGGGGAGTGTCCACCAGGTGGGAAACCTTCATAAATACCGGGCAGGTAGCCCTCAATAAAGTGAGAATTCCTGTTTAACCATTAATACGGAGCCTCGTCTCGTACTTGGGGGGAATTGCTACGTCAGAACGTTCTCTTGCCTGTTCCAGGAAAGGAGGACTTCGTATGGTTCCAGTTCGGTGGATTCCAGCGGTTGTGGGTTGCTGTGCTCTTCTCCAGGGGGATCGCCCGAACGGTATTAACCCTCACTATACAGGGTTATACCGTAACAACTGGTGGCAAGCAGCGGGATCGTTCCTACAGCCAGAAGGACAGCAACAGCGTGTTCCAGTACAGCACCGGTATGGAACCACTAGTGGAGTATGATGAGGGTGTCATGGATGACCGAGCAGCGACAGCAGAAGCGAGTAGCCCTGCGGATGCCCTTCCGAGGAGAGCAGCCCCTGGAAGAGTGGGTAGAAGACCTGAAGCACCTGGTAAGGCGGGAGATGTGGCTGGAAGATGCCTACCAGGCACTCTGGTGGTATGAAGCTCGGTACCTACCCCGGACAGCCGAGCATGACATGCCAGAGGGAGAGGAGTTTGATGGTCCTGGCTTGTTATGGGAGACTTTTTCAGAGCTGGAGTTTGGGAGCCCTACACAAGCCTGGTTCAGGGACCTCTTTGAGTGGCGGGAGAGCAGGTATGACTGGGACGACACTCACAAAATTGAGCAAGACCTGGTCCACCTGGTGACCCGGGAGATGGAGCTGGAACAGGACTACCAGCAGCTGTTCCACTCCAGTGAGAGGGCTCAGCGAGAGAGCAGAGTGTCAGACCCAGGTCCAGAGCCCTTCAGCTGGGAGGATATTGTGGAGGTCTACTGGGAAGAACCCCAGGTGGCCGGTGGAGATGGGACCGAGGTCTCTCCACCGGTCCTGCAGGGAATTGGGAGCCCAGTCTCCATTCCCCAGCGGCAGGCTGAGTTACAGGGGGCAGAGACAGTCGGTCCTGTCCCCCATCGGCAGAGTGTCCAGCAGGGAATAGAGAGCCCAGTCTCCTTTCCCCAGCAGCAGGACACTGTGTTGGGAGCGGAGACAGTCGGTCTCCCTCCCCAGCGGCTGGAAGTATGTCTGGGAGAGAAGCTTGTTACCTGCTCTCCCCAGCGGCAGCCGGATTTTAAGGGAGTAGGGACAGTCGGTCCTGCTCCCCAGCGGCAGTATGTTTTGCAGGGAGAGAAGAGCATCGTCTCCATTCCCCATCGGCCGTGTGATTTACAGGGAATTGGGAGCCCACTCTCCATCCCCCAGCGGCAGTTTAACGCACCAGGGGGAGACAGTAAGCCCCACAACAGTGCAGATGGGACCGTGGTCTCTGCACTCACAGCACAGGGGGTAGGGACAGTCGGTCCTGTCCCCCAGCAACAGGGCCATTTAGCCAAAGGGGAAACAGTTGGTCTCCCCCCACAGCAGCGTGGTGGTCTATCTAAAGGGGAGACAGTCAGTCTCTCCCTACAACAGCAGAGCTGTGTATCTAAAGGGGAGACAGTCGGTCTCCCCCTACAACATCCAGGCTCCAACCAGGCTACTTCCGTGGTAGCGCTGGCACCAGGGCAGAGTACCGCTGGTCTCTGCCCACTCAGCAACCCACTCAGGCAGTCTACCAGTCCCCCACACAGCCGTAGTGAGGCACATGGACATGGACAGGTTTATCCCTTGCTCAGGTGTAGTAACCATTTATTGTGGATGGGCTGCTGTTTCTGTTTTATGGGTGGGCTGCTGGACTAACAAGGGCACTGACCGGCAGAAGGTCAGATACCCTGTTAGTCTGTTTGGAAAAGGGGAGATGTGTGGCGAAACCAAACTCGCCACTGAGTTTTGGAGGGGACAGATTGCCAGCCTCTTGCCCCAGGATTATGGGCCCTCTCATCAGCCCACGCTAAACTTAAACCCCATGGCGATTTGACTGTGTTTGTGGCATCTGAGCGCTGTTTGGATATATTGAGCGCTCAGATCCAAGCCATCTGGGGATATGTTAAATGTCTGTGTGTACTGTAAAGGGTGGGACATTGTATCTTGAATAATGATGTCTGTCCTATTGTCCCCACGTGTGTATTGGCGATTTCCCTATGTCCTGAGAGATAATTGAATGAGTCCTCGATTGTCTCCAGGACAGAAGACATTGTGTATTCTCCTGCCTGTGATGATTACATTAACCTGTGTAGGGTAATTGTATCACAGGCAGAGGGGAGGGATATGCTGGGGGTGTCTTTATTGTCCCATTGTGTGTGATTGGCTGCTGTATCCCGTGTTGCAGTCTTCCTTCTGGTCCCCTAGGGGAGTGTCCACCAGGTGGGAGACCTGCATAAATACCGGGCAGGTAGCCCTCAATAAAGTGAGAATTCCTGTTTAACCATTAATACGGAGCCTCGTCTCGTACTTGGGGGGAATTGCTACGTCAGAACGTTCTCTTGCCTGTTCCAGGAAAGGAGGACTTCGTATGGTTCCAGTTCGGTGGATTCCAGCGGTTGTGGGTTGCTGTGCTCTTCTCCAGGGGGATCGCCCGAACGGTATTAACCCTCACTATACCGGGTTATACCATAACACCCCATAAGTGGGTGACTGGTTTAAGGTGGATAACAAGTGAAAAATAACTACATTATCCCCTGATGCCCTGATAGTTTTAAAACAATTTTTCTTTTCTTATGTCGTTTTTGTAGTTTATAAATAAAAGTTACGTTTTAATAATACTAGTCAGGACGCCCTAAAAGGGTTTGCGGTCGTAAAGACCTTTGTGAAGTGTATTCCTTAGCTAAACACACTACCCACACTTCAAAAACTAAATTTGCGGTGGCCTAGGTCCATCTCCTGGCATCCTAAGGGGATAAGCCAAGGACTTAACCCATAGCTGTCCATACAGTGCTATTAGGTATACAAATACAGTTAGCCAGAACATTTTACTTAACAATACAACATTAACAATTACTCTTTTGCAGTAGCCCTGTTCTGGGGTGCTGCGCATTCTTGAAGAGGAAACTCACTTTTGGATATTTGCTATGGAACATCATTTCATTCATATAGCCTTTGAAATTATATGTATTGGTGATTTAAGCAGTTCCATTAAATCTGAGTGAACACAGGAAAATGATATATCATAAGATTCTCTATATGTTAATGTTTCTATGTAGGGAATAAGATTTGTAATATAGAGTTATCTTGAGTTAATAATTCTAGGTGATATACATCCTCTAATGAATGCGGAAAGATGACTGAATGAAGTTATCATATTGAATGGATCAGTAAAATATTAAATTATGCCATATGGGAGCATACATGATGATTTCTTGCTTAGTTATAATTAATGTTGAATGTTTCAGGTAATTATCGAAATCATTCCACGAGATGGTTCATAAGTGAATGCACCAAGCTTTGCTTGTTCTGTAAACTAACAACTTGTGCTTGATTTTACATTTAATGATAAGATGGTCTGTGACATTGAGAAAGAATGGGTATAAGATCAAAGGCTCTGAAAGTCCTGCTAACACTAAACCTTCATTACATTTTGTTGCGCAGTATAAATGAGATTGTGCTACGCTGTAATATTTTGTTGTGCTATTGATTGATTTTAAAGGGGCTGTCCAGCATTTTGATATTTATGCCCTATCCTCAAGATCAGGAATGCTCAACCTGCGGCCCTCCAGATGTTGGAAGACTACAACTTCCACCATGCCCTGCTGAAGACTGATAGCTGTGGGCTGTTCAGGCATGCTGGGAGTTGTAGTTTTGCAACAGCTGGAGGGCCGCAGATTGAGCATGCCTGCTTAAGATCATCAATATCAGGTTGGTGAAGGTCCAACTCCTACACCGATCATCTGTTCTGAAGAGGCTGTATTGCTCTGGTGAGTGCCCTGGTCTCTTCCTAGGCCACTGATGTTATGTTCCTCATTCACATGGCCTAAGTCCCATTCAAGTGAATAGGTCTGATCTGCAATTCCAAGCACAGCCAATGTACAATGTATGGCACTGTGCTTCGTAAGGCTGTGAGCAGGTCACAGTGCTCACTGGAGCACAGCTGCCTCTTTAAACAGCTAATTGGCAGGCTGCAACTCGGATCCCCCCCCCCCCCCTCCCCATCAAATATTGATGACCTATTCTGAGGCTAATGCACTGTTCCAGCTCAATCCAGTAGCTCATACAGCTCCATCTTCACTACTTTATTTAGTACAAAGATGGTTGGACCACTTTAGATAACAACCAATTTTACTTTTTGTGACCCCCTCCCCCCCATTTCTGACCCCTCATAGACTGTAAATGCTTGTGAGCAGGGCACTTCCTCCTTGTGTTTTAATTGTATATTAACCTATAATTCTGTGATGTCTATTTTGATTTGTACATTCTACTCTCTGAATTATCAAGTGCTGCGGAATATGTTGACGCTATTTAAATAAAGTATGTTATTGTTATTATATTGCATTATTATAAGGTAACTAAGGAAAAGGCAACTCTACAAAGCCTTTTTATTCTCTAGACCCTCTATAGACCCATGTATCTCCATGGTAACAGACTACAAACAAACCCTGTAGCCAGTCTTGTCCTTCAGGGGTGTGTTATTCCACTCCTTCTTGCTCCTCCTCTAGTCACTAAACTATAGTATATTATAGATATACTATAAAGTAAATATTATGGCTAGAGCGAAGTATTGTAAAATTTAATTCGGCTGCTTTGCCGAATTTTACAAAAATATTTCACTTTGTGATGTCATATATCACCATTCGTGGGATTTTGTGCGAGATCTTCAAGCAAAATGGCGGCAGCTGGCCAGTTGCGAGCAAATGGTTCAACTAAGTACAGTATGATTTATCATTTTTGTTTTTTGCATCAATTCAGGTTTAGTGTTGAGCGCGAATATTCGAATTGCGAATTTTTATCGCGAATATCGCAACTTCGATAATTCGCGAATATTGCGAATATATCGCTATATATTTGCAATTTCGAATATTCGTTTTTTTTTTTGTTTTTTTTTTTAGTTGTTAATTCTTGTTGCTCTCTGGTTGTCTTCCCACTTCCCAAAAGCTGTTCTTACCTGTCCGGAGGATTCCTGGCTCCCTGCCCGCTTCAGTCAATGCCCGTTGCCGCTTCTGCCGACTTCCCGTGTGCATGGAGCGTCCCCATCCCTATGGGAACGCCTCCATGCTAAAATGTACTGTCGGATGTGAGAATCACGATCTCACAAATTTGACTAAGTTGTAATCGCAATGCGATTAATATAACCTGAATTATTCGCATTGCAATATTCATTCTATTCTAGCAATATAACCATTAGGAACTTAGCTCTAAGATCAATTCGCAACGCGAGTATATGTTCGCCTCGCGAATGAAACTTAGAGCTAGCTGAGTTCCTAATAGTGGTATTGCTAGAATATAACGAAGATTGAGAATATAGTGCTATATTCGTGAATTCGAGATATTCTCAATCTTCATTCTATTCCAGCAATACAACCATTAGAAACTCAGCTCTAAGTTTCATTCGCGAGGCGAACATATACTCGCATTGCAAATTGATCTTAGAGCTAAGTTCCTAATGGTTGTATTGCTAGAATAGAACGAAGATTGAGAATATCTCGAATTCACGAATATAGCACTATATTCTCAATCTTCTTTATATTCTAGCAACAATACAACCATTAGGAACTCAGCTCTAAGTTTCATTCGCGAGGCGAACATATACTCGCATTGCGAATTGATCTTAGAGCTAAGTTCCTAGTGGCTGTATTGTTAGAATATTAACGAAGATTGAGAATATAGTGCTATATTCGTGTGATATTCGTTATCTTTGTCAATTCTAGCAATACAAGTTAACCATTAGGAACGTGTAAAATTCGCAATATATAAAAAAATGACGAATATTCAATCGAATATTCGCGAAATATTGCGAAATCGAATATGGCACCTCCCGCTCATTACTATTCAGGTTAAATTGATTTGCTTCCATGAAGCACAAGGAAATTCGGCTTTGCGGAGAATCGAATGTATCCTTTGATTCGCTCAACACTAATTATGACCCCACACAATAAAGTTTGATCATATCCCATACATAAAAAAAACTGTTTTACACACCTAGAATGGTTTTGCATGTTATGCTATGAAGAGCATCAATTAGCATTCTACCAAAATGTGCTCTAATGCAAAATCCTGGCCTACTTTTCACTCCACTTCCAAAAGAGGGGATACTCACCTAATGTTGCAAAAATGTCTTGCATGTCATATACTGGCATCACGTGTAACTTTTTTATTTCACAAAAAAAACATCACAGATTTGATAAATGAGCCCCACAGTATTTTCTTCAGAAGATTTATATTACTTATTAACATAATAATTAAAATACCCTAGGCCAAGATGCTAGTACATGGCCTATAATTAGATCCTGGATAAAAAGAAAAACATCTTTTGGAAATGTTCCCAGTTTGGATATTTGACTACGTACAGAACAGGAAAACAAGGCTGTGCATGACTCAGAGTAATACTGGAATTAGATTCAATATGTACATAAAGTCTTTGTGCTGAAAATATGAAAATTGGCACCAAGCTGGCAAAGTAATAACAACTGTCTAAAAGACATAAAAGTCCACAGTAGTTCAGCTTCTAGCAAGTGAAAAAAGACTGCCACACAGTTTCCTCAGCCAGTGACAGAATTGTGCCTAAGATACAGCCTACATGGCTGATTCTATCTGTACACTCCAGAATTATGATGTAAAAATAAAAATGGAAATGTTTCAGCCATATTAATAAGGTATGTTATAATGTGACACATAGACTTCCATCTTGAAACTAGAATTAAGTCCTTATTCACACATCAGTCGCTCCATTATACGTTAGCACTGGATAGGCTCAACTTCTGTTTTTTGCAACCCCCCCCCCCCCCCCCACAAAAAAAATAAAAAATCTATTTTACAAGAAAAATTGTCAGGAAGCATTCTTCCCTGTATATTCAATTGTATATAAAGTGCAAGTGCTGCAAAAAATTTTGATTTTTTTCAGAACTGGGGCCATGATTAAGATGGACGGCCGGAGGTATCGGTATTGCGCTGCTATAGGTGAAATTCTTTGACTACCGCCAGAAGGACCACATTGAAAGCATTTGCCAAGAATGTTTTCAGTAATCTAGGATGAAAATTGTAGCCTGGTTTGAAAACGATCCGACATACGATCCAGCAGCGTTATTCCCATTACCCGCCGAGCATTTTTCTGGAAACCAAAGTATTTGGGTTCCGAGGGGAGTATGGTTGCAAAGCTTAAACTTAAACTAATTGACGAAAGGGTACCACCAGTAGTGGAGCCTGCGGCTTAAATTGATTCCACATGGGAAACCTCACCCTGCCCGGACACCTAAAGGATTGACAGTTTAATACCTCTTTCTCAATTCTGTGGGTGGTGGTGCATGGCCGTTGTGAGTGCATGTAGCGATTTGTCTGGTTCATTCCGATAACCAACGAGATTCCTCTGTGCTAACGAGTTATGTCACCCCCGGCTGCCAGTGCAAGGACATTGTAGAGATATTATCAAAAACACTGGCCACAAATTCTTTTTTAGGAATTTTTAAAATATTTTTTGCTTGCGGTAACGTTACATTGCAGAGTTAGCGCAGGGAACGGCGGTCAGCACCGGCTACGAAAAAAATGGTATTGAAATTTAAGAATATTTTTTGATTGCCCTGTAAAAGATGGTAGGTGAGGGCCTGCAGATGAGCTGACTCTCCCTGAAGAGGGACATAAGGAGATCTTGTGCACTGATCCCCAAACTCTTCAGCATCCATAGTCAGAAGAAGATGACGGCGAGGAATGGCAATTAGTGTTTCATGAGGTGGATGATGCAGATGAGACACAGTTATCAATGAGTGAGGGTCTTGTTAGGTCAACACAAGTCAGCAGGGTGACCAGAGTGAGGAAGTGGAAGAGGAGATGGGGGACGATGACATCACTGACCCAACCTGGAAAAGTGGCAAGCGAAGCGAGGACAGCAGGACAGAGGGGGAGGGATCCACAGCACCACAACAGGCTGGAAGAAACTGTGGGGTGGCAAAAGGGAGAAGGCGGGCCACGCCAAACAGGCCTGCAACTGTTTCCTCTTATGGAAATCTCCCTTGCCAAGGGGTAGGTGCTCCGCAGTCTGGCGCTTTTTTGAGGAAAGTGCGGATGATAAAAGAATGGCAATTTGCAAACTGTGCCATACCAAAATAAGAACTCATAAATAACCAAATAGCCGTAATATATTTTACATCCTATTCATAAACTCTAACTCAAACCATAACAATAAAAACTCAAACAATGGAGCATAATAGGCCCAGCCCCCAGCCATTTACAGCCCTCACCGGGCAGAATGACAACTCTGGCCAGTGACCACAGCAAAATGTCAGGAAATTCTCCCTCAAAAACCTGTCCTAATAATAGAATCTTAATCACTGAGCAGAAAACAACCTCTGCCCAGTGAAGAAGGTAAAATTGTACATGGGAAAAATACTGATATGGCTACGTGGATCCCTTTTTAATGTCCGGGATCCGGCCATACCATGCCTGGCCTATATGTTCGGAAATTTTTCAAAACCTACCCCAATTTGCCTAAGCTACTGGTGAAGGTGCGCCGTGTGTGTGCCTATTTCATAAAGTTATCTACAGCTGCCAACGGTCTGGCAATGCTGCTGCAGCGCTTATATTTGCCAGCTAACCGACTGTTGTGCGACGTGAGCACACGCTGGATTTCCACATTATTATTATTATTTTTTTATTTAAGCGCCATTCATTCCATAGCGCTGTACATATGAAAAGGGGTATACCTATAAAATACAGACAATTGAACTAAGCCGAGTTACAAGAACAAGGAGGAACAAGACGAGTTACAAACTGGTGCAGAAGGAGAGAGGGTCCTGCTCATGAGGGCTTACAATCTACATATATTACAAATGTTGGCCAGGCTTTGTGAGCAGCAGAAGGTAGTAGTGGAATACCAGCTGCAACATGGTCTTGTATGTCTGACATCTGTGAGCTTTTACGCAACTTTGAGGGATAAACACAGATGGTGAGTGGCGATGCCGCTATTATCAGTCTAACCATCCCACTTCTGTATCTATTGAAACGCTGGCTGCTAACAATGAAGGCGGACGCTTTACATGTGGAAGAGGTAGAACTAGGGGGAAGACATTACACAGGGTGATAGCCAGACCACCCTCAGTTCGTTTTCTCAGTGTGAATTGGATGATGATGATGAAGAGAAGGAGGAGGAGCAAGAGACAGTTGCCTCCGCTACAGAGGGTAGTAACCATAGCAGGTTTATTCCATCTGTTCAGCATAGATGGGCAGGAGAGGCGGAAGAGGATAAGGAGATTAAGAGTCATCCTCCTGATGAGGACTAGTGATGAGCAGGAGGTGCCATATTCGATTTCGCGATATTTCGAGAATATTCAATTGAATATTCGTCATATATTCGTCGAAATCGAATATTCGGCGTTATTCTATTTATCGCGAATAATATGCAATTTGATTATTCGCTTATTGCGAGTTGAACTTTGAACGGGGTATAACTTTCCTATTGGTTGGCTATCCAGAATTAATGAAGATAATGAATTTAGTGCTATATTCTCTATATTCGTTAATTCTAGCAAGCCAACCAATAGGAAAGTTATACCCCGTTTAAAGTTCTACTCACAGTACGCGAATATAATATTTGCGTACTGCGAGTGGAACTTTGAACGGGGTATAACTTTTCTATTGGTTGGCTTGCTAGAATTAGCAAAGATAGAGAAGATAGCTCTATATTCTCTATCTTTGTTAACAGTATCTTGGGTTCAGATTCGAAAAAAAAAAAATGAATATTAGTTTTTTACGA
Organism: Bufotes viridis; assembly: GCA_033119425.1. Taxonomy (NCBI): domain Eukaryota; kingdom Metazoa; phylum Chordata; class Amphibia; order Anura; family Bufonidae; genus Bufotes; species Bufotes viridis. The sequence continues at coordinate 265,506,482 of CM065589.1, forward strand.
ATATATATAGCACTATATTCGAAATATTCGCCAATTAGTGAAGTGCCGATATTCGTGAAAAAATTTACTATTGGAATATTCGCTCTCAACACTAATGAGGACAGCAAAGTCTATTCCGTTGGGACTCGGACCCACATGGCTGACTTTATGTTATGCTGCCTTTCCTGTGACCCTCACATTCCACGCACTTTGCACAACAGCAATTACTGGTTGTTCAATTCACCCTTCTTTACCCCCACTACAAAGAGAACTTCTCATCTCTCATTCCTGTGGAGGAGAGGACGAGCAAAATGGTGCCATACCAGAAGGTCCTTCTCGAAAAATTGCTCCATAAATTTCCATCTGACAACGCTGGCGGCAGAGTACGTAGTTACTTTGGCAACCCAGGAGAGGAGATGAGGGGAACACACAGCAGTTCCAACAGAGGCAGGACAACACTCTTCAAGGCCTGGGACAGTATTATTACACCCCGCCAGCACCCTCACCTTGATGCGTGGCCTAGTGTCTCAAGGATGGAAAAAATTTGGAAGATGGTGAAGGAGTACATAGCAGACTGTGTCAGTGTCCTCAGTGATCCCTCTGTGCCTTACAACTACTGGGTGTCCAAGCTTGACAAGTGGCATGAACTGGCACTTTACAGCTATAGCTAAATGATAAGGAACATGGAAGATATACTATATTGGACTGTAGTATTCAGGGTAAATTACCGTGTGGGCACTTTGCAATAAATAAATGGGTTTTGGGTTGCAGTTTCGGCACTCAGTCTCTAAAAGGTTCGCCATCGCCGTTTTAGAGGGTTAGCGTACCTGGAGGCCCTCAGCTACATTCTTTTACTCAGCTTCATTGCGCCCAAGGACACGGCCTCTGTGTGTATATATGCTTAAAAGTATGTCACATGTACAGTAGCGTAGGATTTGTAAATGTAAGCGCCAATAAGTTAAAACAGGTATTTGGGATGCACACACTTTACACAGGAGTAGTAGTCCTGATAATGTCAAAGACTAGCATACACCGCGGATAAAGTACAGTATATATCATAGTGATATGTTTGAAATGCACACACAGTAGATGTTGCACAAATAATTTACATTTCGCCAAAATACACTGTTTTCACATGTGGTACAGTATTTAACACAGAGAGCCATACGCTATGGACACTAGATTAGGCCCAGATTATTTAGATTTGCGCATCAGACACGGTTTTCAGATGTGGTACGGTATTTAACACAAAAAGCCACACACTATGGAGACTAGATGTTGCACAAATTTGTTAAATTTCCCCCAAAAACATAATTTGCGAATGAAGTACAGTATATGTCACGGATATAGATTAAACGCACACAAAGATGTGGCATAATTTATTTCAATTTCCCCAAAAAACATAGTTTGCGGATGGAATACAGTATATGTCACGGATGTGGATTAAACGCACACAAAGATGTGGCACAAATTATTAAAATTTCCCCAAAAACCAGAGTTTGCGGATGGAGCACAGTATATTTCACAGATATGGATTAAACACACACACAGATGTGGCAAAAATTTGTTAAATTTCCCCCAAAAACATAGTTTGTGGATGGAGTACAGCATATGGCACGGATGTGGATTAAACGCACACAGATATGGCACAAATTAGTTAAATTTCCCCAAAAACCAAAATTTGCAGATGGAGTACAGTATATGTCACAGATGTGGATTAAACGCACACAAAGATGTGGCACAAATTATTTCAATTTCCCCAAAAAACAGAGTTTGCGGATGGAGGACTGTATATGTCACGGATGTGGATTAAATGCACACACTATTGACAATAAATGTGGTGCTGATTACTGATTAGTTGAATTTACACAAAAATACACAGTCTGCGGATGATGTATAGTATATGTCAATAATAGGTATTAAAGAAAAATATATTTCTGCTGTCAAGCACACACACTAGCCATTAAAAGGATTATTGGTTGCATGAAAAGCTTTAGGTAGTTGTTAAAACAGCGATTTTTCTCCCTGCTCTGTGTCTCTTCCTCAGCACAGTTGTCGCTGAGACTGATGAATTGAGCGCAGGTACTAAAAATATATTGCTGCTCTCAAACACACACACACAGTAGTCCTCAAAAAGACTTTTGGGTCTTTGAAAAGCTTTCTTAGAATAAAAACTGTGAATTTCACTCCCTACACAGGCTCTCCCTGACCATGACTGATCCGAGTACGTGTCATCGGGTGCTATATACCCTCCTATGCGTTCCGGCCAGCCAATCACATGGCTACTGGTATTACAGTGAGGGCAGTACTTACCTGCACCTTCATTGGCTGCTTAAAACGCGCAAAACTTGTGGGTCAGAGACTCGAGCATTGTGCTCTAGCACATGTGTTACTCAGTCGAGTACCGCCATGTGCTGAGCATAGCGATGCTCGAGCCGAACAGATATTCATCCTTAGGGGGAGATGGAGGCAGCGTGCCCACGAGCCAGCAGGGTGGCAGGAGGCCGGTGAGCCAGAAGGGGGCGGAAGAGTGCCTGGGAGGCAGCAGGGTGGAAGCAATGGGAGATCTGAAGACAAATGTGGGAGGGGTACACCATCTGCTACTCAGGAGATCACCTATGAGGAATACACTAGCTGTGCGTAGGTTCAAAAAAGCAGCAGCAGGCAAGCATCACTCAGTGGTGGAGGGAAAATGCCATACTCTGCAGTGTAGGGATTTTTCACAAAGTCACTGGAAGACATTAGAGTGGCATTTTATAAGATGTGTGGGCAGAAGGTGAGGCACTGCCAGGGTGCTAATGTTGGCACGATGGCCTTGAGTCAACACATGGAGTGTCACCATAAAGTGGTGTGGAAAAAAGTGCCACTAATTTAGTGTTACAGCTTGATGCATTTCCCACAAGCCAGCACCCCCTCTCCAGCAGTCAGGGATGTCAACGTCAGCAGAAGGAAGCTGTCATTCCTTCCCATTGTCTTCAATGTCTTCAAGGGCAGAATATAAAATCAGTGATACAGTACTAACCTCAGTATCTGAGGAAAGGGATTTAGGGGTCATTATATCAGACGACCTAAAGGTGGGAAGACAATGTCATAGAGCAGCAGGTAATGCCAGCAGAATGCTTGGGTGTATAGGGAGAGGCATTAACAGTAGAAAGAGGGAGGTGCTCGTGCCGCTCTACAGAGCACTAGTGAGACCTCATTTGGAGTATTGTGTGCAGTACTGGAGACCATATCTGCAGAAGGATATTGAAACTTTGGAGAGAGTTCAGAGAAGAGCTACTAAATTAGTACATGGATTGCAGGACAAAACTTACCAGGAAAGGTTAAAGGACCTTAACATGTATAGCTTGGAAGTAAGAAGAGACAGAGGGGATATGATAGAAACTTTTAAATACATAAAGGGAATCATCACGGTAAAAGAGGAGAGAATATTTAAAAGAAGACAAACTGCTACAAGAGGACATAGTTTTAAATTAGAGGGGCAAAGGTTTAAAAGTAATATCAGGAAGAATTATTTTACTGAGAGAGTAGTGGACGCATGGAATAGCCTTCCTGCAGAAGTGGTAGCTGCAAATACAGTGAAGGAGTTTAAGCATGCATGGGATAGGCATAAGGCCATCCTTCATATAAGATAGGGCCTGGGGCTATCCATAGTATTCAGCATATTGGGCAGACTAGATGGGCCAAATGGTTCTTATCTGCCGACACATTCTATGTTTCTATGTTTCTATCTACTGCTCCTGATGCTCCTCCTTCTCCTTGTCACTTGTTTTGTCAGTAATTGATCTCTACGCTGATTGAAAAAGACAACAGTAGGCACACACTCATCAAGTGGTGCAAAAGCTAAATCTGGCCAAGTTGCTTTGTACTACAGTCCCTCCTTTTCCATGTAGTTGACTCTGCACATTTCAGAAAACGGATGGCTTGTGCCCATGCAAGGTCCCAAGCCAACAATACTTTTCCAAAAAAGCTGTACCAGCCCTGCACACGTCCATTGAGCAGAAGGTGGGCCAGTGCTTAGGCCTCTTGGTGTCTGATAAAGGTAGATGTATGGAGTTGCAACTATGGTCAAGCACAATATATGTAGTTCACAGCCAACTGGGTAAATGTCATTCCAGGGCAGGCACACCAACAACTTGGCCAGGTAACGGCAATGCCGCTTCCACGTTGTAATGCTAAGAATTTCTGCACTGCCTCCTTATCCTCCACCTTGTCCTCAACCCCACTTCTAGGCACAGATCACTGTGGTTCTCTCAGCATATTACCTATGCAAATCTGGGCATTGTCACACCGTTCTGCACTCTGCTTTGGGTAAGAGAGTGCAAGGTTCCGTCATTGACGGAAGGTACGTGTCACCGAGTTTCCTGGCCTCGGTGAGATAAGAGCCTGGTTTGTATGTCAGCAGCAGTTAGTGCTATTGGACAGTTTGATATTTTAGCATGGCTGCAAAACCGATCCGGGCCGGCTCTTACTGGGAGCAACTAAAGTGTAGGGTGGGTGGTTGCTCCACACGTTCCAGGCCGGGTTTTGAAGGCTTGTATAAAGCCCAGCCAAGCACTGTCAGGTGTGTGAATTATCCTCCATCTGCCAGTGACGCTGTGGAAGCTCTCAGTGCTGGGAGTGAGAGTCTGCATGGAAGCCTGCACCTGGACTTTCCTGTGGCTGAGCTGTCAGCCAGGTGTGAACAAACGCCAAAACCTTACAGGTGAACTTATGCTGTGTTGTTATTTTTGCCATGTGTGAACAAGCACCAAGACTTTGTTTTTCCTGAGTGTGAATAAAACACTACTGCTTGCTTCAAAGAACTGTGTACTTGCCTCTGTACTGCGTCCGCAAGCCTGTCTACTGGAGCAAATCCCCACACTTGGCCAATGGAGCCACACTGGGGAGAAACTGCGCTACATCGTTAACAAATCCAATACTAGCTATCTCCTCACCAACTGGAGATAGGAACTATGGTAACTGAAAACAGGAAGAACATTTTGTCTGTGCTGCATCAGGGAGGGGTGACCCATGCACCCTGCATGGTGCATATCTTCAATCTGGTTGTAATCTGGTTCCTCAAGTCTTCCACTGAATTGCAAGTCAGCCACTCTTACTTTGAAAAACACATCCTCCTTGAGCTGCAAAGGCAAAATGCTCTTCCCCAACATCCCCTGATATGCGACATTTCCACCCATTGGAACTCCAAGCTCCATATGTTTGACCTCCTGTACGAGCAGAGGAAGGCAGTCTATAATTTCTTAATGCAGCAGACGGACATGTTTACTCCTCTGTGTAACTTCCACATTAGCCAGTGGTAGCTTATTTATGACACGTGCCATTTGCTCAGGCCATTTGAGGAGGCCACTTTATTTGTGATTCAGAAGACCTATGGGATGAATGATGTAATTCCACTCCTTCGCATCCTCGATGGCATGCTGAGAAATCTGATTGGCAAGGGGAAAGAAGACGTGGCGCCTACATCTCACAGCCACCTGAACCATGAAAAGGAGGAAGAAAACATACTGTAAATGCTCAGGAATTTTATACACAAATAGACGGATGCAAATAGATGGAGGGACGGGAGAGGAGCAGGAGGAGCATGTGGAGCATGAAGAGCTGGAGAGCGATGTCGAAGACAACACCGATGACCATGACAAACCATGGCAATATACAGTGGAGATGGACACAGTGAGGCCCTACAAATCCCTTGTGTAAATGGCCAGATGCATGCTTTCTTGTTTGAGTAGTGACAGCCGCATTGTCTGGATTTCTCAGAGGGATGACTACTGACTACCCTCCTTGTTAGATCCTCACATCCAGTAAAAAATGGGTGCTATCTCCCCTCCTCAGGAAGGTCTGACCGGGGGATGGAAAGTTCCAGCAACCTAACTAGGAGTCAGTGTTAATTAGCCAGTGTTAACTATTTGTTGCCCATACATAACTATTAGGGATAAAGATTGCATAAGAGAATAAGTGATCTAGCAATAAATCACAGCATTAACCTCTTTAACCTTAGATTAATTCTTTATCATTAAATTAACAATTTGCAGTGATCTACTGGGTCACTTTATACTTCTCAAACAGGACATTGCATACAAGTTTTCTTGACAAAACTAACCCTGATTAAATCAGAACAGGAAATTTTGTTATTAGAATCGCTCAGAAAATATTACTTCAGATGTTGGACCTTATCTCAATATATGAAAAATGTTACAATATACAAATATATTTTACACATTGTGGGAACATTTTTCATGGCTAACAAATCCTGTCAGAAATTCAGGGGATCAGATCACTGCACTGCCAGCATTTATTGTCAACAAGGTATATTCCAACTTAAGAGCAGCAATTCAAGGCTTTCTAAGTAAAGGCCCTTTACACAAGTATATAATTAATTTAAACAAGGAAAGCAATTACAAATATTGTGGTTTAGGTGCTAAAGGCAAGAGGGGAAGAGGTAGAAGTTATCTCTTGGGTTCAAAATAGCTTATTTTTTATTCAATTTTGTTTGGGCTTTTTCATGTGCAATAGTTCTCATCTGGTGATGCCAGAGGTCAAGCAATGCCAGACAGAAAAATGCTCAATATTTCTGACTGGCACTAGATGTGTATGGACGGCGGATCACAAACGTATATCAATTGTGTGTAGCTCCCAGCCTGAAGTAGCTGGCTGAACACAACAGATATATGTGTAGCATGCTTTTGTTATGAAGCACTTTCTTTATCATTTGAATTGAATAAAAAACGCATGTTTTACATTAAAAACAAGGCACTGTGACAAGCTGTTTACTTCTAAGGTTATGGAACACACATATAGCACTACTAATAGGTGAATTTCTCTGCCCTCTTTACTGTCTATTACATTTCATTTTCTACCCATTACTCTATCAGCACGGTGCCATTTTTCATGTTTTCTTGATATTTCACATGTGACTGGAAAATGCTGTATATAAGGCATACATGGAAAATTGTCCTTTACATAGCTTGTTTGTTATATTTGCTTCAAATTGTGTTCAGTATGTTGCAATGGCAGTAAATATACAAAATACTAAACATACACCAAAGTACATTTCTATCCTTTTTCTAATTTCTTGCACCAATTTGTTTTTGTTAATTGTACATTACAGATTTGTTTCTTTAAAGTAATTTTTATTACTAATTTGTATATCATATTACATAGATATAACTTAAAATGAGTACATTTCCTGAAATTAGTTTCTGGTCCAATTCTACTGAATTGGTCTAAATATTTGATTTGGGTACAAATAAATTTGGCCAGAATCGAAAGTGGTTAGATTGCTCTGAACAGTTGTGTATGACAACTTGGGGTCTACTTGGATTGTATCCAACCCCTTTCACGCTCCTTAATACAAAGGCAGCATTGATAATGTCAAAGTGACAGTGATGTACAGATGTAGCTAGCGTTATATTGACACCAGCTGCACCGAGAAGGTCATTTTAACACAATTTGTTGTAGTACTGTAATCTGTTTCTGTTACGTTACTGCGTTAAGCCAGTCAGAATAATAGTGGCTTTGTATGGCTATGGGTAAACACATGGTTGACAGACTGGACTGTCAAATTTGTTAAGCTTTTTAATATTAAAATATTTTCCAAACAGTATCCCTTACTGTGTGCTTCTGCCACAGGATACTCTTTGCCATCTTTACTTATGACTTCCCAGGAATGTACTGAACAGCATTAGGATGCCTTAGGCATGACCCCTTATGCTGATCCCTGGAGTGGAGCTTACCCCTTAAACAGTTTACAATCTTACTAAAATCAGTTCATTTCACATGCATTGCCATGCAGTTCCAGATATACATGTTGGCAGTACCCATTGAAATACTGTCTGAGGGTATGTGAGTCCTATGGGAAAAGCCCATATCTGATGTCACCCCTCCCTATATACGTTTTACACATGGCATAATTATAAAGGACATTTAACTCAGTGGCACATAGTAATCATAACGTTACTGGTGTCTTCACGGGTAACAATCTAACTGTTCAATGTGGGTGGTATTGGCATCAACAGCATCAATGGTAATCCATATCAACTAAGTTTTCCTGTGAAAGGATACAAGTTACGGTAAGAGAGAGTGAGAGCATGTTCAAACCTCTTAAAATTTCCTACCTATGTCTACACTGAACCATCTGTCAAAGCGTAGGGTCGAAAAGCAGATTATAGTATTTTACAGAATATGTAACATAGACAAGTGGTTTATAAAAAGCCAGCCTAGTCCATTTATCAGTTTATTTCACATTATAATTAGGAATTGAAGTTTCTCTTTTGAACAGTTGATCATAAACCTTCACATTCATTTACCTTATACTATGCTTTGTGTATATTTTTGCAAAAGCCATTTTTGCATCAAATTTGTAACGTTTGATCTGATTTTACAGCCATCATTGTTGGTAATGTTAATGCGATGTACAAAAAATGTATCAATTGCGACTCTTTAAAAAGTCACAAAAAAAAGTTTATACTCCAGCAGAGGATAGTGTTGAGTAAAATCTCTAAGCAAAGGGATTATGATATATCGAATTTATGAAACAAAATGTGAACGTTTGGTGCACATTATACCAACACAGTCTCAGCAAAACTGACCTGAAAAATGTACCCCTATGCAGTGTCGGACTGGGGTACCTAGGGCCCACCAGTAAAATGTAGTTGGGGGCCCACCGTACGGATACATTGAAATATAATAATCTAACAAGTTTTTTATATGAACATCAGCTGGTGGAGGTGCTGTACATTGAATATATGTATGTAGTGCAGTAAGTCTAATGTGTTATGTGGCATATTTGCAGCGGGTGGGAGACTAGGGGCCCACTTTGCCCAGGGGCCCACCAGGGGATTCCTCTGTACCCCTGTGGGCCAGTCCGAGCCTGCCCCTATGTATTAGTAACTCTTCAGCTGATCTTTATACCTACTCATTCATTGTATTTTTCCCAGTAAAACAAAAAGGCCATCTAGCAGTAGAGGCACACCAACTTCCGAATATAACCTATTAAGGTAATTACTATTGGCCCTGTAATGTTATGCGACCTGATTTGTGACCAGGACCCTAGGTAGATCGCGAGTTTGGGGCATTCCCTATTTGTGTTTTGTGTAAGTTATATTTTAAAGTAGTTAAAAAGATTGTTATTTTAAGGGGAATATGTTTACTCCGTTATTTATCTGATATATATTATAATTTGAGTACTCCCGTAGATGCAAAGTTAAGGTGATAATAGTGGGATATTATATATCTACCAGTAGATATAAACAATTCAAATATATGGCATATTGTGCCAAGTCACTGAAATCACAATCTTTAATAAAAAATAAATAAAAAATACCATAGTTTAAAGCATCACTGGAGCTGGATTGATGTTTTTTTTCTTCCTCCCATTCCCAATGTAGACATGAAAAGCACAGAACAGTGATTTAGGTTTTTACCTTTAAATTGTATTTTCTCCATCAGTGAAAAACAGCATATCTTTTCTGTGTAAATAATGAGTTATCACCAGTTCAAAGATGTTATGAGCATGAATCAATCAAGTCAATTCATGAACTCGGTAAGACAGCTTATCTTTTTCGTCTTCATAAACATACATTTTATTGAAGAGATGAATACAGTTCTCATTAACGTGGGGATAGAAATTAGACTCCAACTTGATGGAGGAATGAATTTCTATCCAAAAAGAAGAGGACCTTCCAGTTAATTAACCGCTTTTCACTATTGGAAGCAAAAGATTAACATTGATTACTGTCTGTCACTTCTTTACTGTGCGAGGGGCCTAATTTACTATCGGATCGAATTTTCTTCAGTTGTGGTTCACAAAACCATCTTTTCATTAAAAGAAAACACAATTTAGAGCTCCCTCTCATGTAAGCCATTTATAAGGAATACACGGAAGTGAATTTAAATAGTTCTAGATACATTAAATGGCCTTAAAGGGGTTGTCTAACTTCAGTAAATGGCATTGATCATGTAGAGAAAGTTAATACAAGAAAACCATCAAAAAATGTGGTGATAAGGAAGCAGGATGCGCTCATACCCATATGCAGTTGTGCATTTCTGTAGGGGAGCACATCCTGCACTTGTAGTGCGTTGCTAATGGCAATCACCAGCAAAAAATGCATACAATGGATGATGCCAGCAACGGACTACAAGTACCACAATGGACATCCTACATAAGATGAAATTTATGTGGATGTGGCAAGAATTCAGAACAAACACAGAACCAGAGATAGGTGCACGCTGCCGTCACACTAAACCCTCACACTGATGTTAAAAATTGAGAGTTAGTTCGACATATCCTACTAGGAGGACGTGTCTTAAGCCTGGGGCACCAGCGTCAAGGTCTCTCAAGTAGCCCGTGGGCCCTAACACTCACCTACCTGCGCCATATGGGCGATATCAGGGGCCAGTGGGCAATTACAGGAGCATTAGGACGACTCACAAGCATCTCCTCTGTTACCTCCAGCATGTGGCCATGCTTGCAATGGGAGGTGGGAGGTGTCTATGAGCCCTACCCAAGACTGACTGATATAGCCCAAGGCCAAACAGGTGCACCCAAATGTGACCTGAAGATGAAAAACAGGCACATTTAAAATGGAGTTTATACACCTCCATACATATAT
>CM065589.1:265517573-265554779 GCA_033119425.1 Bufotes viridis
AGGATGGTGGGATTGGCTTTTTAGCTGGATACCTGACTTTGGTCAAATCCGATATGTATTAGAGTGGTATTTGCTATAATCACTATTATGATATGCTTATGTTGCTGTGTACAATGCGCACTCTCGCTTCTTTCCACATGTCAAACTTTCACTGAAAAGAGGGTGCGCTCGACGCCTTATTACACTCCAGTGCTCACAGGTGAGATGAACAATACCCCACCAAGACCTGAAGAATATACCCCTAGAGGCTTATATGGAATACTTAAGAACTTATAGGCAAAAGAGGGGCAAGGAGAACCATATAATATGAATATTTGGTTCTATGAGGGGATTGAAGGAATATGCTGTCTTGAACTTTGTGTAAGAACATTCTGTCATAACCAAATGTTCTGGGCAGCCAAGTATCTAACCGGAATTCCTTATCTTGTCCGTGTCAGCTAGTACGTGGAGCATGAAGGCCAGGATGTAACTGGGGAAAGTATGTTGTATGACGGTATGTGTCTCATTATGATTGGAGGCTATATTGTTTGGAAAAAGATGATTGAATAATGAAAGGGCGTATAATGTCCTATAAAGGCTTGAACCTTATTATCAATAAACAGAGTGATTTTGATCATCATATGTGTCGTGTCTGATATGGTCATTCACTCTCCTGGCACCAGAAAAGACTTAAACCAAGCTGATTCATCTAGTCATCTGTAATTATCATCCTATCACTATGGATAAACCATATCCATCACCTATTGTATGTAGTGGATCCTGTACTATCTAAAAAGAGATCAAACAAAATAATAGCTGATCCCAGGGAGACCAGCTACAGAAAACACCACGGAGCCTCATTTAAGAGTCTCAACACAGCAATCCAAAGTGCAAAGCTCCCTGGGAAACAGTAATATGCAAAATAAATGTGGAGCCCCAGTTATGGGTCTACAACACAATGAAAGCCAGATATCCCTCAAAGGAAGGAAAACCAAGCAAAGGGGTGTCTCCATTACAGAGATTACCAAATCCACCATATTAAGTGACCCCTATGTCAAGATCCCACTTTTTTACAAGCTTTAAGAATGTGACGGGGAAAACCTAAGCCAATTATCCATCCACAGACAGATGTCTCAGGGTGTTTCCCTCATCAGTGTGGAGTAGGATTCTGGCTAACCGGACCAATGCCTTGGAGACTACTCAAACAAAACAATAGCTGATCTCATTGAGACCAGCTACAGAAAACACTGCAGAGCCTCATTTAAGAGTCTCAACACAGCAATCCAAAGTTATTTTGCATATTACTGTTTCCCAGGGAGCTTTGCACTTTGGATTGCTGGGTTGAGACTCTTAACCACATCAGCCCCCTAGCTTAAACACCCTTAATGACCAAGCCACTTTTTACAATTCTGCACTACACTACTTTCACAGTTTATTGCTCGGTCATGCAACTCACCACCCAAATGAATTTTACCTCCTTTTCTTCTCACTAATAGAGCTTTCATTTGGTGGTATTTCATTGCTGCTGACATTTTTGCTTTTTTGCTATTAATCAAAAATGACCGAAATTTTTGCAAAAAAATGAAATGTTTCACTTTCTATTGTAATTTTTTTTTAAAAACTACATTTCTATATAAATGTTTCTATAAATTTATTTTTCTACATGTCTTTGATAAAAAAATCAAATAAGTGTATATTTATTGGTTTGGATAAAAGTTATAGCGTTTACAAACTATTGTGCAAAAAGTGAATTTTCGCATTTTGAAGCAGCTCTGACTTTCTGAGCACCTGTCATGTTTCTTCAGGTTCTAGAATGCCAGGATAGTATAAATACTCCCCAAATGACACCATTTTAGAAATAAGACACCCCAAAGTATTTACGGAGGGGCATGGTGAGTTCATGTATCATTTCATTTTTTTCACAAGTTAGCGGAAAATGACACTTTCTGAGGAAAAATAATAATAATAAAGTTTCCATTTCTGCTAACTTCTGGCAAAAAAAAATCTCCCACGGACTCACTATGCCCTCACTGAATACCTTGGGGTGTCTACTTTCCGAAATGGGGTCATTTGTGTGGTGTGTTTACTGTTCTGGCATTTTGGGTGGGGCTAAATTGTGAGCATCCCTGTAAAACCTAAAGGTACTCGTTGGAATTTGGGCCCCTTTGCACACCCAGGCTGCAAAAAGTGTCACTCATGTGGTATCGCCGTACTCAGGAGAGGTAGGGCAGTGTGTTTTGGGGGTGTATTTTTACATATACCCATGCTAGGTGAGAGAAATATCTCTGTAAATTGTCAACTTTGTATAAAAAAATTAAAAAGTTGTCATTTACAGAGATATTTCTCTGTCAATTTTTGAAGAGAATGCAACACATTTGTCTTACAATATGTGTTTTCCTAAAATTATCAAGCATGTGTCTATGCCAGCCAATTGTATAGAAATGTTTTCTATTGTTTTGCAGGAAGACAATAACAAGAATTACATATTGAAAGTAGTAAGCAGGTTAAGGCCCGGCTCCAATATTTGTACATGCTAGGAAAATTGTATTCAGAATATTAAGATGGTAATCTCATTCTACTCTGAATTTCTTAGGGCTTCTTCCAATGTATTGTTTAGTTGTGCTTTGTCGCAAAAGTCCTTATCTATATTATGCAGTTTGCTTGAAAACCCCATCTTTATAAATTCCCTCCATTGTATACTGAATGCAGTTTATTAATTTAGGAAACTTTCAATAGCAATTTACTTTCTAATGCATTGATCTTGTTAAGCAACAATAAAGCTGAAATGAATAGCCAAGAATGCAATTATCACAGTGGCCTCTTTTCAAATTGGAATTGATTCCATTATCCGCTTTACATATCAGGAAGTTAAATTAAAAATCAATTAATTGCATACAAATGAAATGGAATATATTGCATCTTGTCTGCTGTTCATGCAAAATTAACTTTATGATAAAAACTTGACTTTACTCCTTTAACTTTTTTTCCAAAATGGAGTAAATTCTTCAAGTGAATTGGATAATTTGATTTATGGATCATTTTTCGTGCTGAGAAAAAAATATAACTCACTGATTAAAAATGTACAATGAAAGATCATTAACTAGATTCCACCATTATATTAGAAGTGGTTTATCAATCTCGATAAGACTTGTATTTTACAAAAAATAAAAATCCACTGAACTGAGACAAATGGACAAAAAAAGCAATTTTGTTTTGTCTTTTCCTGGTCTGTCTTACACCAATAGTGGACTACTCTTTTAAAACTTAGCTTTCAATATGACTCTCAATAAAAAGTCCCAAACAAAAAAAATTCAAGTGCAAGTTGAGTATCCAATACACACGTTGGTCACTTACCATCTGGTAGATATAGCACCCCAAATGCAGAAAAGTGGCCAGCACATGACAAAATCCAATTAAAAGACGATACCTATCGTCATCAGCAATACAACATCTCCAGCAGCTGTATAATATGGAAATGTTGGACGGATCCGGTATCTTCCGGTGACCAGTTGCCCACAAATCGTGGTAGGTAGGGGAACCAAAAATTAAATCCTGATACAATGTTGGGAGGGAAATGTCCCTACTACCTCCGCATCTCAACCCTTAAATGTTCAAAGGATGGCGACTCATTTGAACATTTAAGGGGTGAGATGCGGCGGTAGTAGGGACATTTCCCTCCCGCTGATTGCTGTTTGGAACCACTGTCCATATTCAGGCCTTGGAGAGTGCCTGCTTGCTTCCTTATCCCCTAGTAACCAATATTACGTCCCCTGATGAGTCCCAGGTGTCGGGACGAAACGTGACATGTAGGGAGTTGAGAGTGAAGGGGGAGTGCAGTCGTATTAGGCACCATACAGGGTGCTCTGTGTCAGTAGGCAGAGGTGAGAATAGACCCAATCCCACTATCAGGCAGGGTATTGTTATAGGGTCATCCAGGGGACTCACCAGCCACTGACACGGACATCTGTCGTTCTGCATGTGGTGAATACACTTTGGACCTCACTTAGAAGTCTGTCCGCATGGTAACCTGTTACTCATTATACATCATATCAGGATGCGGTAAGGTATTTACTCTGTATTACTAATGACATGCAGTGGTGGTATGTTGGTTCATAGGCCCAAAATTATTGGGAAAAGGCTGTAGGTACCAACATTGTATCAGGATTTAATTTTTGGCTCCCCTACCTACCACGATTTGTGGGCAACTGGTCACCGGTAGATACCGGATCCGTCCAACATTACCATATTATACAGCTGCTGGAGATGTTGTATTGCTGATGACGATAGGTATCGTCTTTTAATTGGATTTTGTCATGTGCTGGCCACTTTTCTGCATCTGGGGTGCTATATCTACCAGATGGTAAGTGACCAACGCTTGTATTGGATACTCACCTTGCACTTGAATTTTTTTGTTTGGGACTTTTTATTGAGAGTCAAATTAAAAGCTAAGTTTTAAAAAGAGTAGTCCACTATTGGTTTAAGATATATAATTAGAGGTGTGACAAGAACCCCTGTGGGCTCACACACACACAGTGTGTTCAATTTTGGTTATACTCTTTTCCTGGTCTGCAATTAGGTATCTCTCAGAGAAGGAGAGCCATCTTGCTTATGCCACCTGTTAGAATTGACTCCATGCCTTTTTTTAGACGTTTTTATTTAAACACATTTGAGTTAACATATGCAGAAGGAAAAAATAGAGTAAAAAAATAATAATAATAATAATTATTTGTGCTTTTTGGACATAATCACACAAAAAATAGAAAAAATGAAAAAGAATAGAAAAATGAGAGGTAAAAGAGAAAGAAAAGAAAATACATCAAGCAGTGAGAAGCAGACCCATGTATTGCCTAACTTGGCATAAAATAATTGACCCATCTGTTTAGACCTTCACACATGTTAGTCTTATCTCAACAACCCATTCTGTCTTATATTGCAGATATCTTTTATTTCACCCTGTCAGGGGAATCCATAGAAATCACTGGGCCTCCTAAATTTAAA
Organism: Bufotes viridis; assembly: GCA_033119425.1. NCBI lineage: Eukaryota > Metazoa > Chordata > Amphibia > Anura > Bufonidae > Bufotes > Bufotes viridis. The sequence continues at coordinate 265,522,551 of CM065589.1, forward strand.
TAGAGTCCCCTTGCCCGATCCATAGCCCCTCTCATTACCCATTAATGGCCACCTGTGCTTGTGTTTCTGGACTCCGCTACCTGTTTGATCACTGCCTGCTTGCCTTGACTTTGCTGTTGCTGACACGGATTGCTTTGTCTGTACCTGAGCAGCCTACCCTGAACTTTAGCTTGTTTGACTTCGCCTCTGCCTCATCCTTCGGTCCAGCATTCATTTTTAGAAATGTGAGGTAGTCCACACTGTATAACGTAAAAAAGATTACGGCGCTCTTGTTCTGGCAGTTTCTTTTCTTTATTTCACCAAAAGTGTAGCAACGTTTCAACCATAAGGTCTTTATCAAGCTCATATGTGATAAGAATGGGAAGATGTCCAGCTTGTAGCACCAATGTTCATCTTTATTTTCCAAGCGGTAAAAATACAGTGACACATATGTCGCGTCTCACGTGTTTCGGATCTTAGAGACAATCCTGATCCTTAATTATGACAAAGCAACATTAAAAATGACTCCATAAATATGGGAGTGCATCAGCTGAGGAAAATTTCTCAGTAATGAGATACCTCCCACATACACGCCCATACACCATGTGCAAGGTAATTACAATTGCAGAGTGAGGAAAGACAGAATCAATAAAAGCATATCCAAAAATTAAAAAGAAATCACTAGTAGCAACAGACAATAATCAAAAATGTAGGATCAGATCGTGCTTCAAATTCAGGCCATTAGGCGAGCAGGAGCCCATTTTATATATCCAATAAGAACCCCTATTGAGGAGTTTTTACGGTGATCCCCACCTCTAATGGGGTGGAGAACCCGTTCTACTCCCTGGACTCGCATGCTATAAGGTCTTTATAAAGCTCATACAACCATTTACAAAGTGCCTATAAATACCCCAGGATTCCCTCTCATTGGTCACAGTGTACATTGCATCAATCACAATTAAAACAAGTCCTTTTCCCATATTTCTCACCATGTACCTTTACCACATCCATATCTGATTCATACTGTAGTCGATCCAACAATGTCCCATCCGAATTTATTTCTAAAAATTTAAAAATCCACTCTCGGCGTAACTCTGTATCTATTGCGCATGCTCCCATTATCTACGTCATAACGCACCACCAATCAATTCGTCTGGCGCTTGCCTTCAATGTACACACCTTAGTCCGGTCACGTGTGCGTTCCATGTGTGCGTTCCATTGACGTCATTCTCATCCACCCGCCTCCAACATTTTACATTAGCGCATGCGGAGCCACAGCATCACGTGACCGTTCACATGACCTAAATGCTAAACCAAGCACTTTCCTTCACATTACTAGCATAGAATTTAGAGTATAGCAACGCAGATTTTGAGCGGCTGACAGGTGTCTGAAAAGGGGGGCACGGGCAGTAATCCAAAGCCATCAATAATGGATTAACATCTGAATATCATTATCCCAAGGAGGAACACGTACCTGTAAAGACATAGATTCAACCATCGCACCCCTCCATAGGACCTATATATACACACGTTTCATTAATATCACCATATGTCCATCCCACTCAATTACTACATGGAACGGACCATAGGCTGGCTCATTTTCCTTTTACTTGAGTGTAATATGTAGCCCCAGTACATCCATACATCCATATGGGTGACCAGAAGCTGCACAAATCACCTCTACCGTGTTTCAAGGTTCCATAAAATCCCCAACAATCACCCTCATACGTGATCCTCCTTAGTAGACCAACAACATAGAAAACTACGACTACTTATATATACTGTCCGTGTCCTTACCACCAGCACCTGTTGTCCTCCCAAAGCTGTTCATACACGTGGATATTCACATCAGTCCATGGATGGAAAAAGGATCGACACAGAATTCATCCTAGGATAAACCTAAAAAGGACAAATAGTTAAAACCAACACGGCTATCAGCCGGGCAACCTTACTTTAGGGTACTCTTTATTGCACAATAACCCAGGGACACTTCAGATCAATATAGGGAGCCTACCTTAAAATCCCTATTTAACCCTCTCGGTTCCAATGTATCTAACTCAAAGATCCACTTTAGTTCTTTCCTTTTTAATAGTTTCTCCCTATCACCTCCCCTTCTTAACGGCGGAACTCCGTCAATGATCCGGAACCTCATCTGTGAGACATTATGACAATGTTTCACAAAATGTTCCGGAACTGGTAGTTCAGTCACCTCCTTCCTCTCTGTTTCTGTTTTACTCATCAATTTTAGTATCGTGTAACGATGCTGATTAATCCTGTTCTTGCAAGGTTGTGAGGTGGACGGAGGAACCACAACAGACAGGGTACACAAGGAAGATACTCAAGTGAGAATTACGAAGTCGAAGAAACCACCGAGTGGGAACTAGAGATGGCCCGAACTATCCGCCGGCGAACAGTTCCCAGCGAACATAGCTTGTTTGCGTTCGCCACGGCGGGCGAACACATGCGATGTTCGGTCCGCCCCCTATACATCATCATTGAGCAAACTTTGACCCTGTACCTCACAGTCAGCAGACACATTCCAGCCAATCAGCAGCATACCCTCCCTCCCAGACCCTCCCATCTCCTGAACAGCATCCATTTTAGATTCATTCAGGATTTGCAGTCTTAGTGAGTGGAGGGACAGTGTAGCTGCTGCTGATTTAATTGGGAAATCGATAGCTAGGCTAGTGTATTCAGTGTCCACTCCAGTCCTGAAAGACTCATCTGATCTCTGCTGTAAGGACAGCGTCCTGACAGCACCCCAAAAAGCCCTTTTTAGGGCTGCAACAATAGTCTGCTTTTTTTTTTCTCCATATATATATTGTAGTTGCCTGGCCTGCCCGTGTGTGAGGAGCTGCAGGCCCACTGACTGTAGTGTGCCCACTGCCAGTGCCCACCCCTGTTATCCCGTGTGGCACAGGACTTTGCATCAAAAAAAGGCATTTCATTTTTACACTTTAGTGTAATTTCAGTTGCTTGCCTGCTAGTGTGTGTCAGGCCGACTTCCACTGACTGTAGTGTGCCCACTGCCAGTGCCCACCCCTGTCATCCCGTGTGGCACAGGACTTTGCATCAAAAAAAGGCATTTCATTTTTACACTTTAGTGTAATTTCAGTTGCTTTCCTGCTGCCAGTGTGTGTCAGGCCGACTACCACTGACTGTAGTGTGCCCACTGCCAGTGCCAACCACTGATACTGGGTGGCACAGTAGCTTGCCAATAAGTAAGGCATTTCATTTTTAGACAGTAGTCTAAATTCAGTTGCTTGCCTGCTGCCAGTGTGTATCAGGCCCACTTCCACAGACTGTAGTGTGCCTACTGCCAGTGCCAACCACTGATACCGGGTGGCACAGTAGCTTGCCGATAAATAAGGCATTTAATTTTTAGACAGTAGTCTAAATTCAGTTGCTTGCCTGCTGCCAGTGTGTGTCAGGCCCACTTCCACAGACTATAGTGTGCCCACTGCCAGTGCCCACCACTCATACGGCACAGTATGGCACAGTACCTAGCACGCGTAGTAACACTTATCTAAAAAAAAATGACAGGCAGAGGCAGGCCACCCCGCAGGGGCCGTCGTGGTCTTGGTGCTGTGATTTCCACTGTCCCTGAATAATGCCTAGTGTTCAGAGGCCACGCACTCTGAACCCGAAAAATTCTGAGGACATAGTTGACTGGCTTAGACAGGACACCCAATCTTCAACAGCTTCCGCTAAGAACCTTGACGCACCATCCTTCTCCAGCTCAGCTTCGTGTCTGTCAGTGTCTGTCAAAGACATGTTTGAGCGTAAGAAGCCAATGTCACAGAATCACCCCCTTGCCCGGTGACTGACAGCTGGCTTGGACGGAACTCTTAGCCCGCCAGCTTTTACCATACAAGCTGGTGGAGTCTGAGCCCTTCAAAAATTTGTCGCTATTGGGACACCACAGTGGAAAGTACCCGGACGAATTTTTTTTCAAAAGGCAATCCCAAACCTCTACCATGTCATTGAAAAGGAAGTCATGGCATCTCTGGCATACAGTGTTGGGGCAAGGGTCCATCTGACCACTGATACCTGGTCTTCAAAGCACGGTCAGGGCAGGTATATCACGTACACTGCGCATTGGGTCAACCTGCTGACGGCTGACAAGCATGGAATGCATGGCTCCGCAACGGAATTGGAGACACCGCCACGACTTGCAGGCAGACCTACTGCCACCTCCTTTACTCCTACTCCATCCTCTTCCATATCCTCCTCGGCTGAGTCCTCTTCTGCTGCGGCGTCTGGCTGAACATCAACTGAATCCCCCTAGCTCCCCAGGGGCTATTCCACATCCCGGATACGACAGTGTCACTCTGTCTTGGGGTTGACTTGCCTGAAAGCAGAGAGCCACACAGGACCAGCATTCCTGTCCGCCCTGAACGCACAGGCGGATCAGTGGCTGACCCCGCACCAACTGGAGATCGGCAAAGTGGTATGTGACAATGGAACAAATTTGTTGTCGGCATTGAATTTGGGCAAGTTGTCACATGTGCCGTGCATGGCACATGTGTTGAATCTCATCGTACAATGCTTTGTGTCTAAGTACCCAGGCTTACAGGACGTCCTCAAGCAGGCCAGAAGGTTGTCTGGCCATTTCAGGCTTTCCTATACGGCCATGGCGCACTTTTCCGATATTCAGCGGCGAAACAACATGTCAGTGAGGCGCTTGATTTGCGACTGCCCGACACGTTGGAATTCAACACTCCTAATGTTCGACCGCCTGCTCCAACAAGAAAAAGCTGTTAACGAGTATTTGTATGACCGGGGTGCTAGGACAGCCTCTCCGGAGCTGGGAATTTTTTTGCCACGTTACTGGACGCTCATGCGCAATGCCTGTAGGCTCATGCGTCCTTTTGAGGAGGTGACAAAACTAGTCAGTCGCACTCAAAGGCACCATCAGTGACCTCATCCCATTTGTTTTCTTCCTGGAGCATGCCCTGTGAAGAGTGCTGGACCAGGCTGTAGATAAGCGTGAAGAGGAAGAACTGTGGTCACCATCACCACCAGAAACAGCCTTGTCATCATCGCTTGGCCGGACCTGCGGCAACGCTGGAAGAGGAGTATGAGGAAGAGGAGTCAGAGGAGGAATGTGGTGGCTTTGAGGAGGAGGAAGACCAACCACAGCAGGCACCCCAGGGTGCTCATTGTTGTGACCTATCTGGGACCCATGGTGTTGTACGTGGCTGGGGGAAGAACAGACTGTCAATGACATCAGTGAGGACGAGGAATGGGAAATGAGTAGCTCTGCATCCAACCTTGTTTCATGCTGTCATGTCTGTTGAGGGACCCACGTATAAAAAGGATGATGGAGAACGACCTGTACTGGGTGGCCACGCTACTAGACCCCGGTATAAGCAGAAAGTGGCAGAAATGTTACCAAATTACCGAAAGTCGGAAAGGATGCTGCAGTTCAAAACCAAACTAAAAATATGCTTTACACAGCTTATAAGGGGGATGTCACAGCACAACGGGAATCTAACAGCCTTCGGGATCCAGCCGTAGAGAACGACTCGAGCGACAGGTAGCAGACTACCTCGCCTTAACAGCAGATATCGACACTCTGAGGAGTGATGAACCCTTCACTACTGGGTGTGCAGGCTTGACCTGTGGCCTGAGCTATCCCAGTTTGCGATAGAACTTCTGGCCTGCCCTGCTTCAAGTGTCCTGTCAGAAAGGACCTTCAGTGCAGCAGGAGGCATTGTCACTGACAAGAGAAGTCGCCTCAGTCAAAAAGTGTTGATTACCTCACCTTCATAAAGATGAATTAGGCATGGATCCCGAAGGGACTGACAGTGGGGGATACGTTTAACTAACAAAAGGCCTGATTACATGCCTTGGCCTCAAAATGGTCCCCACGCTGCTGTATTTAATGTCTGCATACCGGATGACTTTCGTGGAATTCTCCACCACCAACTAGGGTTCAAGCCGCAATGTTTTAGTCACCCTTCTGCCTGGAAAACATCAATTTTCCGGCCGCTGCTACAATAGCGGCTACAACAATGCCATTATTTTTCAGGCATGTGTACATGCCTAATTTTTATAATCCTATGGTGCAGCACTGTGGCTGCAAAAACAAAACAAAAAAGGCACATACAAGTGTCAATTCCCCTTCGTGATCGTTACCTTGTTGTGGTGAAGGGGCTTGCGTATCACAATGAAGCAATCATCACCTCTATGAGTGTGTTGGCAATGTTGCCAAACCCCAGATGATAAGGCCGTTGTTTCATTATTGTCAGACCAAAAGCGATCGGACGGCTGGATAATATTCCATAGAAAAAACATTAATTTACCTCTTTTTTTTGTTAAAGTTGTATGTGTTTTTAATACATAAAATAAAAAATCATAATAAAGTCTCTTAATAGTTTATTAGAAATAATGCAGACAATTAAAAAAATCCCCATTAATTCCAATACAAAGCAAGTACAGACCTCAGAACTAAATTATTTCATGATGTCGTAATGGTTCGTTAATTCAACAATGTTTAATCAATTCGACACACGTCCCCGGATAGGGTACGTAACAGGGATTAAAATGATAGAAATAGTACTAGTTAAGACACCACTCATATAAGGTGTCACAGCACATTGCTCTGTGCACGCGCAGTTCCCCAATTTGGGAGTAAGAGGACCGACCAAGCTGCTTTTTCCATCTCCCGGTTCCTAAAATCAATTCAGTTTGGTGTATGAGAGTTTGGTCTGTCACTGTGAAGGCAGTCGAAGGTACCCGGCCTAAATTTTTTTTCACAAACGGCAATCCCTGATATGGGATGTAACAGGGATTAAACTGATGAGAATAGTACTACAGAAAATACCACTCATATGGGGTGTGACAGTAAATTGCACGGCGCAGACGCAGTGACCATGGATTAAAACAAAGGGGAGGGAGCCAGCGTTTTTTTAACCATCGTCCCGTTCGAAAAATCAATTCAATTCACCTTTCGGGGACCCTTGGTGTTGTACGTGGCTGGGTGGAGGAAGAAACCTTCAATGACATCACCGGGACATGGCTAGCTTGGTATCCAACCTTTGGCAAATGGGGAGTTTGCCGTTGTGCAAATGGACTGTTTGCGGTGCATTAAAAGGGGAGTTTGGTCTGTCAATATTTGTGAAGCGGGCGTAACCCTTACACTACCTGATCGATACAACATCATACCTGATCGCATACACACACTGGATGTTTTAAAGCATGTTATTCCAAACAATTAAGGAATGTTAGTTGATTTATGCCCTTTATGGATTAAAACCCGACTCTGCGTCCACTACGTAATTTTCCATGGGAGTTTTGCCATGGATCCCCTCCAGCATGCCACAGTCCAGGTGTTAGTCCTCTTGAAACAACTTTTCCATCATTATTGTGGCCAGAAAGAGTCCCTGTGGGTTTTAAAATTCGCCTGCCTATTGAAGTCTATGGCGGTTCTCCCGTTCGCGAACATTTGCGGAAATTTTATGTTCGAGACATCACTAGTGGGAACAAACAGGTAGCGGTGTAACGGGAGCTACAATGAAGTATATGGACAAGGACAATCAACCCTCGTCATCATTGGTAGTAAATATATCCTCCTATGAACTAACACAAGAAGAAATATCCCTTCTAAATAGGGGACTCTCTTTCTGTCCGGCCGCTCCAGTGGACTGGTTCCAGATAGAAATGGACTTGTATAATTTGTTTAGGAGAATTAAACTGAAGGTTTTCTTTAAAGATCAAAAAGGTTGTCACTGATGACGTTTCACCAGAGGCACATAAGTTGACGGTTTATATGTCAAAAGTGACTTTCAGCCTCCAGTTAGTAACAAGGCGGTGGATACTTTTATCTCTCTGGTGAAAAAAGAAATGGAGACTTTGAGGAAAAGAATAGAGACTGACAGAAAGCAGTCTAACTCTAAGCAAGTCTGATAGACAGGCATTGTCGAACCTTAAAAGAGAGAAGATCTTGTAATAAAGAAAGCAGATAAGGGTGGAACTATCGTTGTGATGGATACCATTAAATATAAAGCTAAAATACTGAGACAAGTGCAAGATGTAAATGTGTATAAGCCTTTGGATAAGGATCCCAAATGGGACATACTTAGGAAAATCAAATTGTTGGTTGATAATGCTTTGGCGATTGATTTCATTGATGAAAAGCTCCATTCCTATCTTATACCGTGCCACCCATTACCCCACTATTGTACGTCCTGCCAAAGATTCACAAGAGTCTTCTGATCCGCCGGGCGTCCAATAGTGGCTAGTACGGATTCTGTATTTTCCAATGCTGCCATTTACCTGGATAGGATGCTTAGGCCCCTGGCCACAGGGACAGTGTCCTATGTACAGGACACCACGGATTTTCTGAAGAAGCTAGAGGTAGTCAGTTTAGTGCAGGTGACAGGCTGGTGTCATTTGATGTCACCAGCCTGTACACCAGCATAGACCGTGAACTGGGGTTTGGAGGCAGTAAAATGGGCTCTCGATAAAACTGAGCAAGACCCCGGTAAGAAAGAATTCTTCTTATCCCTTCTAGAGATTCTATTAACTAATAATTTCTTCCTTTTCGAAGATACCTTTATGTACAGTGCAGAGGCATGGCCATGGGGTCGAATATGGCCCCGACATACGCAAATGTGTATATGTCCGCCATAGAGGAGTGTCACATGGTACCCATCCACCCTCTTCCAGTTTGTGAGGGGTGGATGAGGTACATAGATTACATTTTCCTGGTATGGAAGGCCACAGACAGTGAGTTACAGGCCTTGCATGATTTTATTAACCAGATCCACACAGAGTTAAAGTTCACCATGGTTCATTCCCGATGTTCATTACAGTTCTCGGATAAGTTGGTACATGCAAGAGGCAACAGGTTGGAAACAGATCTGTTTACTAAACCTACAGATCGTAACAACCTGTTTCACTTCCAGAGTGCACATCCAAAAAGAACAACGGAATCTCTCCCATATAGCCAGTTTTTGTGGGCAAAGAGAATAGTGTCAGAAGAGGGAAATCTAGGGAGAAGATTGGACGTAATGGCCAATAAGTTTAGAGATAGACAATACCCCAAGAATCTGATTGATAAGCAGTTGAGTGAGGTGAAAATGAAGGACAGACAGCAACTATTAAGGGGAAGAGTGAAGGTAAACCCCAGATAAAAAGAGTACCGTTTGTGTCTAAGTATACGAATGTCAGTGGGAATATCTCTAAAATCTTAAGGCGCAATTGGCAAATTTTAGCCAGATCGTTTCCAGAGGTGGAGGAGTTTTAGTCTCCACCCCTGATGTCGTATAGTCGAACGAGGAATCTGGAGGATGAATTGGTCAGGATGGACACCATGAAGCCGAGACAGTGTTCTAAAAAGAGGGGGTGCTACCCCTGCTTGGGCTGCTGCAATTGCGGGCCCTAATCAGAGGTAGCTCCTTCAATCATCTGAGAACAAGGAGGAGATATGAGATAGGGGACTTTTACACCTGTTTATCTGAGTTTGTAATTTATGTTATCCAATGCCTGTGTGGTCTCTTGTACGTTGGGGAGACCACACAACCTTGCAAGAACAGTATTAATCAGCATCGTTACACGATACGAAAATTGATGAGTAAAACGGAAACAGAGAGGAAAGAGGTGACTGAACTACCAGTTCCGGAACATTTTGTGAAACATTGTCATAATGTCTCACAGATGAGGTTCTGGATCATTGACAGAGTTCCACCGTTAAGAAGGGGAGGTGATAGGGAGAAACTGTTAAAAAGGAAAGAACTAAAGTGGATCTTTGAGTTAGATACATTGGAACCGAGAGGGTTAAATAGGGATTTTAAGGTAGGCTCCCTATATTGATCTGAAGTGTCCCTGGGTTATTGTGCAATAAAGAGTACCCTAAAGTAAGGTTGCCCGGCTGATAGCCGTGTTGGTTTTAACTATTTGTCCTTTTCTAGGTTTATCCTAGGATGAATTCTGTGTCGATCCTTTTTCCATCCATGGACTGATGTGAATATCCATGTGTGTGAACAGCTTTGGGAGGACAACAAGTGCTGGTGGTAAGGACACGGACAGTATATATAAGTAGTCGTAGTTTTCTACGTTGTTGGTCTACTAAGGAGGATCACGTATGAGGGTGATTGTTGGGGATCCTATGGAACCTTGAAACACGGTAGAGGTGATTTGTGCGGCTTCATGTCACCCATATGGATGCATGGATGTACTGGGGCTACATATTACACTCAAGTAAAAGGAAAATGAGCCAGCGTATGGTCCGCTCCATGTAGTAATTGAGTGGGATGGACATATGGCGATATTAATGAATGTGTGTATATATAGGTCCTATGGAGGGGTGCGATGGTTGAATGTATGTCTTTACAGGTACGTGTTCCTCCTTGGGATAATGATATTCAGATGTTAATCCATTATTGATGGCTTTGGATTACTGTCCGTGCCCCCCCCCCCTTTTTTCAGACACCTGTCAGCCGCTCAAAATCTGCGTTGCTATACGCTAAGTTCTATGCTAGTAATGTGAAGGAAAGCGCTTGGTTTAGCATTTAGGTCATGTGAACAGTCACGTGATGCTGTAGCTCCGCCTGTGCTAATGTACAATGTTGGAGGCCGGCGGATAAGAATGACATCAATGAAACGCACACATGGAATGCACATGTGACCGGAATAAGTTGTGTACATTGAAGGCAAGCGCCAGATGAATTGATTGGAGGCGCGTTATGACGTACATAGCGGGAGCATGCGCAATAGATACAGAGTGATGCCGAGAGTGGATTTTTACATTTTTAGAAATTAATTCGCATGGGACATTGTTGGATCGACTACAGTATGAATCAGATATGGATGTGGTAAAGGTACATGGTGAGAAATATGGGAAAAGACTTGTTTTAATTGTGATTGATGCAATGTACACTGTGACCAATGAGAGGGAACCCTGGGGTATTTATAGGCTCTCTGTAAATGGTTGTATGAGCTTGATAAAGACCTTATGGTTGAAACGTTGCTACACTTTTGGTGAAATAAAGAACAGAACCCGCCAGAACAAGAGTGCCGTAATCTTTTTTACGTTATACTGAATGGACTGAGGACCCATGGGCAGGGACCTGACATTACAGGTACCACCACCGAATGATCTTCTGTTAAGGAACTGTAAGTAGTGCTGCCCGAACCATTGCTGTACAGGTAGTCCACACTGTCATGAGCTAGGTGAGTGTGCTTATCGTTCACGATCACCCCTGCTGTGCTGAACGTCCTTTTGGACAGGACACTTGACGGTCGTCAGAAGGTTCACCCGGTGGGCAGCAAAAGTTATGTACCTTCCCTGCCTGTGTTTGCTAGACCAAGTGTCTGTGGTCAGATGTATCTTGGCACCGACACTGTGTGCCAGATTTATATTTACTTGCCACTGAACGTGGCCATATAGCTCTGGGATGCCCTTCTGAGAGAAATATTTACTTCCGGGGACCTTCCATTGTGGTGTGCTAATGGCCACAAATTTTCTAAATGCCTCCGAGTCCACCAGTTTATATGGCAGTAGTTGGCGGGCTAGCAGTTCCGACAAGCCAGCGGTCAGGCGTTGGGCAACATGATCCATAAATCAAATTAGCAACTTTTTATGCTCAGACATTTGGGCCATGGTGTTACCACCACAGATTGCATGCAGACCTGCCTTTTCTTCTCCTCCTTCTTTTAGATGAACGAGACGACGGCAGAAGGTGAAGTGGAAGACAAATGGGAGGAGAGAGTAGAAGGAGAAGATGCATGATGTGTAGCGCCGGGAGTGTGGCTTTGTGGGTTCTGAGTTGACTGCGTTGCTCCCACTGGGCTTGGTGATGGGAGGCTAGGTGCCTTCTTAAGACAGTTGTCCCTAGGTGAGTGTTGGGCTTACCGCGACTTATGCGTTGACAGCATAGGCTGCAGATGTCAACACTGTAGTCAGCAGCTGACACGTTAAAAGAAGCCCACAATCCGGAGCCATGTGCCAGCATCCTGGGAGCGCCAGATGTGCATGGTGGATGTCTCGCTCCAGATACATTTGCAGTCTGCTTTTTGCCTCCTGTGCACTGCAAGCTCTTCCTGCTTCTCCTGCTTCTCCTCCTTCTCCTCCTATCTGCTGCTCCATCTCTCCCTCTGAACTCTCCTCCTCTTCCTCTCTTGTGGGCACCCACGTGACGTCCATCGACACTTCATCATCGTCACCTTCACCACCACTGATATTTGAGATCTCGGAGTAGCTGGGTGGCGGCCGTTGCTACCTCCTCTTCCTCATCCGATGCCAAAAATGGCTGCGCATTGGTAAGGTCTTGAATGGATGGTAAAATAATTCCTCTGACTCGAGTGGAGGGGCTATACTGGTGGTGTCTTTGGGGGTGAACACAGCAGAGAGTGAGGAGGCTGCAGATACAGAGGATGAGGAGGGTGCAGAAGCAGAAGGCTGAGTCAGTCACTCAAACAACTATGATGCGTCCTTTGAAGTAATCACACGCCATTTCTCCAACTTCCCACTTAATCTCCCGCCTGGTGCACCTGCCCGACCCTACCACCTCTGTGGAATGGCTTGCCTCTTCCTCTGCCTGTAATTTTCAAAATGACCCTGTGCCAAAGTCCCTAGAGAAGAGCAGCATTTGTGGAAGTAGGTTATATCGGAGGCCTCAATCAGTATTTGGTGAAAGCAGGTATATCAAACCCCTTAATCTATATTTTGTGGAAGCAGGTATATCGCAGCCCTCAATCAGTATTTTGTGGAAGCAGGTAAATCAAACCCCTAATTAGTATTTTGTGGAAGCAGGTATATCGCAGGACTCAATGAGTATTTGGGGGAAGCAGGTATATCCAACCCTTTAATCAGTATTTTGTGGAAGCTGGAATATCGCAGGCATCAATCAGTATTTGGTGGAAGCAGGTCTATCAAACCCCTTTATCATTATTTTGTTGATGCTGGTGTATCTCAGTCCACAATCAGTATTTGGTGGAAGCAGATATATCAATCCGCATAATCAGCATTTTGTGGAATCTGTTATTATTTTTTTGCCACAACAGTTATATCACACCACCCTGTTTTTTGGGGCAACATGTTACATGTATATCGCAGCCGGTCAACCAGTATTTTTGTGGAAGCAGGTATATTGCACCCTCAATCTGTTTTTTAGGGGGCAACAGGTATATCACACCCATTGCAAATAGTTGTTCCAATAGAGCTTGTCCCTCTTTATGCCTCGCGGTATCGGGCGCAGAACCGCACACAACTGCTGCACAATACAACTGCTTTCTGTGTTTCAAAGTATATTATAGGTATATTACACCCCTCAATCACTTTTCTGGGGGACAACAGGTATCTCACACCAGTTGCAATTAGTTATTCCAATAGCGTTTGTCCCTCTATAAACCTGAGGTATCGCAACTGAACCGCACACACCTGCTGCACAATACAAATGCACTATAATATACTTTCTATGTTAGAAAGTATATTATAAGTATGTCACACCCCTCAGTATGTCACACCTGTCGATAGCACACCTATACCAGTCCTTAAAAAAACTTTTGTGGCCCTAATAGCTAGTGTTTGGTGTCCCTAACAGTCTGTCCCTGCTCCACAAAGCAACCTCTCCCTACACTGGCAAAACACAGAATGTAAAATGGCTGCCAGATCTGGTTCATTTATAGGGTGGGGTGTGTCCATGTGCTGAAATGTCTCAATTAGCTGTCCTGTCCCACCTGATGGATGTGTCATGTGTCAAAGTTCAGCGCAATGAAAAGAATATGGCACATGCGAATATCGCCATATGTTCACATGTTCAGCAAATCGCAAGCGCGCAAAGTTCGCAACAAAATGACCGCCGGGCGAACCGCAAGGCCATCTCTAATCTTCATACACCGCCTGCCAATGGTTGCACCCTCCCAGGGGTGGGCTGGGCCGGGGGCAGGGAGGCAATTTCCTCCTAGGCTGCTTTAAATAATATAAGAAAAAACGTCCACTGGGCTCAGGACCTCCTTACCGACGCGGCGTGCAGCGCATATGGGAGGTGATTTATTCTCATGCCCTGTGCCGCGTGTCTCCATCTGCCAGGCTGGAGCACTGCACTAGCAAATTGCAGCGCTCAGTTCACAGCCTCAGAGGTCCCAGGCTATTAGCTGAGTGCTGCGATTGGCACAGCGCTCCAGCCTGGCTGGATGGAGACAGAGATGCACGTGGATGTCAAGACCCAGCTGGTGAGAGGCACTGGGGGCAGATGAGAGGCACTGGGGGCTGGTGAGAGGCACTGGGGGCAGCTCAGAGGCACTGAGGGCTGGTCAGAGGCACTGGGGGCTGCTCAGAGGCACTGGGGCTGCTCAGAGGCACTGGGGGCTGGTGAGAGGCACAGGGGGCAGATCAGAGGCACTGGGGACAGCTCAGAGGCACTGGGGGCAGGTGAGAAGCACTGGAGGCAGCTCAGAGGCACTGTGGGTTGATGAGAAGCATGGAGCTCTTATCTGAGGTCTGATTGTGGCTCCTTCATATTGAGGTCTGAGCTGAGGTCTGTTCGGGAGTCTGATCTGGGGTCTTATTTGGGGCTGTTAGCTGAGGTCTGATTAACATTGGGGGTCTGACCAGAGGTATAATGAAAAATATTATTTTCTTAATGTCTCCCTCTAAAACCTAGGTGCGTTTTATGGTCCGGTACGTCTTATGGGGAGAAAAATGTGGTACTTGCTTGCTCCTCCTCCCAATCTCTTCTGCCCTTTGTGTACGCCACCCGCCGTGATGTCTTGGATGGTGAGTTGATTTTGTGGTGCAGTGGGCCACTTGACTGCATTTGGCCCCAGGACTAAGGCTGCCAGCCCTCCCCTGCTCCCCCCGGACACCTGATGTTTTCATCTGTGTACAGGGTGAAGCAGCAGTGGCAGTGCAGGGACCAGGAGTGTCACAGGGAGCAGGGAGCGGGGTAAGTATATTACCTGTGAGGGGCCTGGCACATATGATAGGGCTGTTTGTGAAATTGGATAACCCCTTTAAAGGGGTTGTCCACTTTCTGGCTACTGCTGACTACTGTGTTTGTAAGATGACTATATGGCACTAATATAGTCTCTGTTGATATTCTGCACCATTTTCTATATTTAATAAGGTATTCTCCCATGTTGACCAAGTCTTTTGTGCTATCCACACTGAGGTCTTGTCCATAAAATGACTGCTGAGGGAGTCATGTGACCAGGAAAATCACTCAGTCTCCTCCATTCAAATATAGAACATCTGCACTAAACTGCCAACAGGGTAAGTACAGATGGCAGGTGCAGTGTATTTCAGTGGAGAAGGTTGACTGCCGTGTCTAGAGTTATTCTTGCCTGGTCACATGACCCTCCATCAGTGGCCATCTTATGAATAGGATCTCTATGCAGACAGCACAGAAGATAAGCCAAACAAGGGGCATTACTTAAGAAACATAGCTAATGGCATAGAATATCAACAAATGCTAAGGTAACATTAGCGATGCAGTTCTCCTTCTCTGAGAGACACCTCTCTGCATATTATTTTACCATGGAGCATCGCCACTAATTCTCCATACATAACTAGTCTCCTCAAGGAGAGCCACCCTGCCTATGATTTATTCAAGGTTGTAGCAAACAGCAAGAGATTGTTAGCTGCTCTATCCATGCATTTAGAGACCTGGGCCAAAAGCAGAATGGCTTATTGGCAATCCCTTCCTGGAATATAACATCTGTGACATGTGCCCTGCTGCCCCCAAACCTAGGTAGACCTCTGATCTATTATAGAGTTAGCATTTCCCACATGACTCAAGCTACTGTGTATTATTCTTATCTACAGTATATAGTTTTTAACATCTATAACATCTAAAAATATTATAGACCATTTTTCTATTAAAGAGGACTAAAAACATATGAAGATAATAATATGCTACTTCAATAGCAGCTAGCTTGTTAAAAAAAAAAAATCTATTTACTTCTATCATTATTAGTGCATGCAACAGAGTAGAGCTGTTAGAAAGAACATCTCTCGCTCGAGAGGGTGCTCATAAATTGGTGCTATGTTATACCACATAGCTCCTCCGTTTTCCCTAAAGGCATTTGCAGGCAGCCAAAATGTTATCACTGAACACTATGCAGGAGAACTGGAGCTCTGTATGAGAAAAATGGAGTTGTGACTGATTTTCCTTGATGATTCACTATTTGCACTACATTGTAAAATAATCTTTACCATATCCTTCCAGGAACATATAGAGTGCCTGTAGCCTCTGATTCATACTGTACATTTTCTTCTATTTTCCCACTGTTATCTGAAATATATTTATTTTTTATTTGATCTTAACTCCTTCGCAACCAGAGCCGCAAGTGTACAGCACTGGAGCTATATTTAAATATGGCGCCTGCTCGCAATCTATCAACGGTGGCCATGCTTGCACACTATAGGAAAAAGCACCGGCCTCTCTGGTGGCCGGAACTGTGGGAGTGTGCGTATAGTCTGGTGCTTTTTCCTAGACAGTGCAATCATGACCACTAGAGATGAGCTAATCGAAGCTGACAAAGTGGAATTCGATCCAATTTTCTGGAATAATTCGATTTGCACCGAATCCGAATTTCCTCAGGCTTCGTGGTAACGAATCTAATTTTTTCCTAAAATGGCTGCTGCATGTGTGGGGACATGGAGCAAGGAACTTTGGGAAGGCGGGATTACCCATAATGCCATGCATTCAGCCAATCAGCAGCCAGCCCTGTGATGTCACAGCCCTATAAATAGCCTTAGCCATCTTGGATTCTGCCATTTACCAGTGTTCTTAGTGCAGGGAGAGACATCTGCAAGCGCCAGGAGAGTGTTAGAAAAACTACATTGTGCTAAAAAACTATTTACAAATGTAAAGAAAGATTATTTAAGGTGTAGGGAAAGGATAGGGAGGAATCATTCCACAGCATTTATGTTGAACAGGGTTCGGTAGAGGAGGTTACAGCCAGGGTAATAGGAACAATCCTATTACACCTTGCTGCAGTGACTGGGGACCCAAATTGCCATTATACAGTTCTGTAATTCCAGCAAACCGTTCTTGTTATTGGGGTGCAAGTGCTGTTTGATACAGCCATTAACAGGGTTTATTACAAGGAAATATTTCTATGTCTTATTTGCCCTTGCAGTTATATGTTCTAAAGCATTTTTTGGCTTGTAGAAAGAGGGAGGTGCTCGTGCCGCTCTACAGAGCACTAGTGAGACCTCATTTGGAGTATTGTGTGCAGTACTGGAGACCATATCTGCAGAAGGATATTGAAACTTTGGAGAGAGTTCAGAGAAGAGCTACTAAACTAGTACATGGATTGCAGGACAAAACTTACCAGGAAAGGTTAAAGGACCTTAACATGTATAGCTTGGAAGTAAGAAGAGACAGAGGGGATATGATAGAAACTTTTAAATACATAAAGGGAATCATCACGGTAAAAGAGGAGAGAATATTTAAAAGAAGAAAAACTGCTACAAGAGGACATAGTTTTAAATTAGAGGGGCAAAGGTTTAAAAGTAATATCAGGAAGAATTACTTTACTGAGAGAGTAGTGGACGCATGGAATAGCCTTCCTGCAGAAGTGGTAGCTGCAAATACAGTGAAGGAGTTTAAGCATGCATGGGATAGGCATAAGGCCATCCTTCATATAAGATAGGGCCTGGGGCTATCCATAGTATTCAGCATATTGGGCAGACTAGATGGGCCAAATGGTTCTTATCTGCCGACACATCCTTTGTTTCTATGTTTCTATGTTGTATTAGTGGAGAAAGAAAAATATATTTGCCGTTCAGCGGTGCAGTTATATGTTCTAAAGCCTTTTGTGGCATGTATTAGTGGCAAAAGAATTTTATATTTGCTGTTCATCGGTGCAGTTATATGTTCTAAAGGCTTCTGTGGCGTGTATTAGTGGCAAAAGTAAAATATTTTTGCCGTTCAGCGGTGCAGTTATATGTTCTATAGCCCTTTTTGGCATGTATTAGTGGCAAAAAATATATCCTATTTGCCGTTCAGCGGTGCAGTTTTATGTTCTAAAGCCTTTTGTGGCATTTATTAGTGGCAAAAGAAACATAACTTTGCTGATCAGTGGTGCAGTTATATGTTCTAAAGCCTTTTGTGGCGTGTATTAGTGGCAAAAGAAAAATATATTTGCCATTCGGCGGTGCAGTTATAGGTTATAAAGCCCTTTTTGTCGCTAATAGTGGCAAAATAAAAATATATTTGCAGTTCATCAGTGCAGTTATATTTTCTAAAGCCCTTTTCGGCGTGTATTAGCGGCAAAAAAAAAAAAATTATTTGCCGCTCAGCGGTGCAGTTTCATGTTCTAAAGGCCTTTTAGGCGTGCATTGGTGACAAAAAGAAAATATATTTGCCATTCAGCGGTGCTGTTATATGTTCTAAAGCCTTTTGTGGCGTGTATTAGGGGCAAAAGAAAAATGTATTTGCCATTGAACAGTGCAGTTATATGTTATAAAGCCCTTTTTGATGTGTAATATTGGCAAAATAAAAATGTATTTGCCGTTCAGCAGTGCAGTTATATGTTCTAAAGCTCTTTTTATGTGTATTTGTGTGTATATCAGACAGAGAAGTGCCAGGCCTGAACAGGGGAGTGGTAGAGGCCTAAATGTTTCTGGCACAGGCAGAGGTCGCAGCAGAGTAAGGGGCAGCAGGGGTCACTTTGAGAGGCCTGAGCTCCCAGTGTCAGCTAGCAGTCGTGTCTTGACCAGCAATCCAGCGTTTCTTGAATGGTTGACTCTATCTTCGACTTTGTCGCAAGTGACATCAGACACTACCAGCCAAGAGTCAGTGGGTTTGTGGCAAGGTGACACTATGTGACCCTGCCACTCTGTGGTCTCCTCATGCTGCTGCCAGCTCTACAATTGTCACCTTGCCACTCTGTAGCCCCCTGATGCTGCCAACACCTCTACATTATGTCACCTTGTCACTCTGTGGTCTCCTCATGCTGCTGCCACCTCCACTATATGTCACCTTGCCACTTTGTGGCCTCCTGATGCTGCCACTACCTGCACACTGTCATTGTGCCACTCTGTGGCCTGATGCTCCTGCTGCCGCCACCTCCACACTGTCATTGTCACAGGGCGCCGGCAACGCGATCTTCCTGCGCTGCGCCGCCAGCGTCCTGCCTCTCTTCCTTAACGGGGACGCCTGACACCTGTCATCTGCATGTCATACGGACTCACAGTATTATTTCACTACCACAGCAGACTCCCTATGCATGTTACTGCAAGGCACAGTGTCCTACACCACTATAAAAGCTCTCTGCAGCCAGGAAATAGCCGTTTTTTCAAAGAATTTTGCGAATCGGCCAAATACATTTTTTTTTAAAATTCGCTCATCTCTAATGACCACCTCTGCTGCTGGATTGCAGGGTGGTCGTAACCATGGATACTAGCAGTGTGTAAAGTGATAGAAAAATGAATCCAGCCAGCAAAGGAGGGAAAGTGGATAATTACAATATATTAGTAAGTCCCATTTGCTGAAGTGACACAACCCCTTTTATGTATGTTCAGATTCCTGCTGGTTCAAATGTATAAATCCTATAATGGCTTAAATATAATGACACATCCTGTACTTTTAGAAATTACAGTAAAAATTCTAACATCTAGTGGCCTCTCATTCTGGAGTACTTATTGAGTACTATTTGAGCAAAGTTCTTTCCACCCTTTTTTTTAAAAGGATTATCACACAAATATAATACTCTTTTCTTAGGCCGGGTTTACATCACCATTTCGTTTTCCATTCTCCTGATCTGTCAAAGGAACAGAAAAAAATGATTCTTTATTTTAAGCTACTGTTATGCTTATTTAGCATCCATTTTAGCCATTTCTATCTAAGATCTGTTATTTTACACCGAAGAAAAAGACTTGCTCAAAATCTGCAATCAGAAAATAGAAACAGATTAGAAAAAGAGGATATCAATTGCAATCTGGTTTTAACTAGGGGATAAACCTTAAAGGGGTTTTGTCACTTTAGTAAGTGGCATGTATCATGTAGAGAAAGTTAATACAAGGCACTTACTAATGTATTGTGATTGTCCATATTGTCTCCTTTGCTGGCGGGATACATTTTTCCATCAAATTATACACTGCTTATTTCCATGGCTACGACCACCCTGCAGTCTATCAGTGGACAATCACAATGCATTGGTAAATGCCTGGTATTAACTTTCTTTACATGATAAAGGCCATTTGCTGAAGTGACAAAACCCCTTTAACTTTAACCACTTCACATCCGCCCCATAAGATATAAACGCACTATAGGTGGATGTTTAATACTGAATGGAAGTTCTGGAACGTCCATTCAGAGATCGCAGCTGAGTGCTAATCGTGCAACCCAGAGAGAAGGCAAGGACAGTTTCCAGGTGTCCCTGCCTTCTAGATCGCTGTATACACGGCGCTCACCGAGTGTGACCGCCGGGCCAGGAGAGTGCAGGAGCTGTCGGGTCTTTCACAGACCTCGATCAGCCCTGCACTGAGGCTGTATAGCGTTGTATTCTGCTCTGGCGGCTGTATTTCCACTGTAACTGGAGCTACTATGTCAGCCCAAGTTACAGGAGAAATCAATAGTGAAAAAAACCAAAACAAATTAAGTCAAATGTCCCCCAGAGGTCTTGTATGACCTTATGGGGGACACAAAGTGTAAAATAAAAAATAAAGTGTTTTGTAAAAAACAAAAAAAAGGTTTCACATGTAAAATAAAAAATTCCTAATTAAGTAAGAAAAAAATATATATTAAAAATAGGAAAAAATTAATTTACCACTTCAGCCCCCCTAGATTAACCGCTACAGGACCGCCTAATGCAGGGATGCGTCCTGTAGCTCTGAGACGACGCATCGGCGCGTCATCTCGCGAGAGCCGTGACTTCCTGTGAAGCGCGCGGTCACAGTGAAGCACGTCTCGGCAGTTCAGCTACAGCCTGCCAGCGATGATCCATCGCTGGCAGGCTGTAGATGCAAATTAAATCTCATCAAACAGCTATATCAGACGCTGTTTTGTGAACAGCGTCTGATATAGCTGCTACCTGGTCCTCTGGTGGTCCTATTTGCTGGGATCGACCACCAGAGGACCAGGTAACACTGTAAAGTTGCACCAAACACTACACTAACCCCCCACCCCACCCCTCACCTATTAACCCCTTGATCACCCCATCTAGACCCCCTGATCACCCCCCTGTCATTGATCACACCCCTTGTAAGGCTCCATTCAGATGTCCATATGTGTTTTGCGGATCCGTGGATCCTCAAAACACGGACACCGGCAATGTGCTTTCCACATTTTGCAGATCCGCACATTGCCAGAACTATATAGAAAATGCTTTTTCTTGTCCGCAATTGCGGACAAGAATAGGACATGTTCTATATTTTTGCGGAACGGAAGTGCAGACCCGGAAGCGCGGATCCGTAATTCCGGATCCGAGCGGGAAAAAGTCTGTCCCCATAGAAATGAATGGGTCCACAATTCCGTTCCGCAAACAGAATTTCGGATGTGTGAATGGGGCATAAGGGTCTCTTATCACCGCCAGTTAGTTAGCTACTTGTTAGGTAGCTAGCGCCCAGCCCACCGCACCGCAGTCACTTATTTTGGCAGAGATTTTTTCATCCACATTGATCGATGCGAATGAAAAAATCTGTGCCGTTAATTTTTTTTTTTTTCAGCGCAGAGGCTGAACGGAAAAAAAAAATCTCATTACCCGTATGCTCAATATAAGGAGAATCGCAGAAACTCCTAATGCTGGCCATACGTGTAATGATTGCGTAGACCCTCAAATGCGAGGGCAGTACAAAAACCTCACATGTGACCCCATTTTAGAAAGAAGACACCCCAAGGTATTCCGTGAGGGGTATGGTGAGTTCATGCAAAATTTTAATTTTTGTCACAAGTTAGTGGAATATGAGACTGTAAAAAAAAAAAAAAAAAAAAAAACAATTTCCGCTAACTTGTGTCAATTTTTTTTTTTTTCTGTGAACTCGCCATACCCCTCACAGAATACCTTGGGGTGTCTTCTTTCCACAATGGGGTCACATGTGGGGTATTTATACTGTCCTGGCATTTTAGAGGCCCTAAAGCGTGAGAATCCAAATGCGTAAAAATGGCCTGTGAAATCCTAAAGGTACTCATTGGTTTTAGGGCCTCTTTGCACATCTTGGCTGCAAAAAAAGTGTCACACATGTGGTATCGCCGTACTCAGGAGAAGTAGGGCAATGTGTTTTGGGGTGTATTTTTACATATACCCATACTGTGTGTGAGAAATATCGCTGTAAACGACAACTTTTTAAATTTTTTTATTCAAAGTTGTCAATTTACAGAGATATTTCTCTCACCCAGCATGGGTATATGTAAAAATACACCCCAAAACACATTGCCCTACTTCTCCTGAGTATGGCAATACCACATGAGTGACACTTTTTTGCAGCCAAGATGCGCAAAGGGGCCCAAATTCTAATGAGTACCTTTTAGGAGGGCATATTTACGCATTTTTCTTCTCACGCTTTAGGGCCCCTAAAATGCCAGGGCAGTATAAATACCCCACATGTGACCCAATTTTGGAAAGAAGACACCCCAAGGTATTCGCTGAGGGGCATAATGAGTCCATGAAAAATTAAACTTTTTGTAAAAAGTTAGCGGAAAGGGAGACTTTGTGAGAAAAAACAATAAAAAATCAATTTCCACTAACTTGTGCCAAAAAAAAAAAACTTCTATGAACTCGCCATGCCCCTCATGGAATACCTTCGGGTGTCTTCTTTCAAAAATGGGGTCAGTTGTGGGGTATTTTTACTGCCCTGGCATTTTAGGGGCCCCTAAAACGTGAGAATCCAAATGCGTAAAAATGCCCTGTGAAATCCTAAAGGTACTCATTGGAATTAGGGCCCTTTTGCGCATCTTGGCTGCAAAAAAGTGTCACACATGTGGTATCGCCGTACTCAGGAGAAGTAGGGCAATGTGTTTTGGGGTGTATTTTTACATATACCCATGTTGGGTGAGAGAAATATCACTGTAAATTGACAACTTTGTATAAAATTCTGCCCGGCAGAAGCAGGGCAATGTGTTTTGGGGTGTATTTTTACATATACCCATACTGGGTGTGAAAAATCTCTCTGTAAATGACAACTTTTTCAATTTTTTTTATACAAAGTTGTCAATTTACAGAGATATTTCTCTCACCCAGCATGGGTATATGTAAAAATACACCCCAAAACACATTGCCCTACTTATTCTGAGTACGGCGATACCACATGTGTGACACTTTTTTGCACCCAAGATGCACAAAGGGGCCCCAATTCCAATGAGTACCTTTTAGGATGGCATTTTTACGCATTTTTCTTCTCACGCTTTAGGGCCCCTAAAATGCCAGGGCAGTAAAAATACCCCAAATGTGACCCCATTTTAGAAAGAAGACACCCCAAGGTATTCTGTGAGGGGCATGGTGAGTTCATACAAGATTTTTTTTTTGGCACAAGTTAGCGGAATTTGATTGTTTTTGTTTTTTCTCACAAAGTCTCCATTTCCGCTAACTTGTGACAAAAAATTCAATCTTTAATGGACTCAATATGCCCCTCAGCGAATACCTTGGGGTGTCTTCTTTCCAAAATGGGGTCACATGTGAGGTTTTTGTACTGCTCTGGCATTTGAGGGTCTCCGCAATCATTACCTGTATGGCCAGCATTAGGAGTTTCTGCTATTCTCCTTATATGGAGCATACGGGTAATGAGATTTTTTTTTCCGTTCAGCCTCTGGGCTGAAAGAAAAAATGAACGGCACAGATTTCCTCATTCACATCGATCGATGTGGATGAAAAAATCTCTGCCAAAAAATGTGCAAAAAAAAAAGAGGGGCCTGGCGATTGCCAGGACATAGGGGCTCCACCCAAACATCCATACCCACTTCAGCTCCTATGTCCTGGCAAACGTGATTTCTCCATTCACATCGATCAAACGATCGGTGTGGAGGAAGACATCTTTGCCAGATTTTTGATACAAAGTGTTTGCCAAAGTATATGAACTCCAACACCTCTCCTCAGCTCATATGCCTGGGCAAACGTACCTGTCCTGCAGAGGAGAAATCTCGTCTTGCAGAGCCGCATACACCGACTTCACGTGTCTTCTGACAGCAGCGCAATGCTTCTCTCAGAATTCACATCAGTGCTGCGGCGTTTTCATCGGTTGGTCCGTTGATCTACCTGGAAAATAAAGGGTGGTTAGGGGGAAAAAAAAAAAGAAGAAGAAAAAAAAGGCAGCAGGCACATAACTTGAACGTTACAAACTTTATAAAACATGAATAAAACCTGAACATGAAAAAAGAACGGAACTTTTAAAACCTGAACTAACTCAAGATTTTTTTTTCTTGCTAGCTGTTTAATTTTTTTTTTTCTTTTTTTAACCATATCACTCTTTATTTTCCTAGCAGAAACCTCTCCTTTCCCATGGGACAATGTGTAAAGTGTAAATCACACAGAGATGGTGAGAAGTACACTATACACGTTATCCCAAGTGAAAGGAGAGGTTTCTACCGTTTCACACTTCTGCAGTAGCACAGCAGCACCGTCCCCTATGTGTTAGGGTCTCTCAAAACCTAGTATCCTGAGAGACCCTTGAGCCTGATTGTAAAAACTACCTGTGATGTGCTGTCCCTAGGTCCCTAAGTGTACCTGAGTGTGGTACTTCCGGAAACAC
This sequence comes from Bufotes viridis, assembly GCA_033119425.1. Taxonomy (NCBI): domain Eukaryota; kingdom Metazoa; phylum Chordata; class Amphibia; order Anura; family Bufonidae; genus Bufotes; species Bufotes viridis. Next base: position 265,547,170 of record CM065589.1, read on the forward strand.
TCCCTAGGCATAGGGCAGGGTGGTCAGGACAGTCAGGACAGAAATAACGGGTGTCACGCCTTATTCCACTCCTGCTACAGACACAACATCTTTTCGGGGTGGCGGTTGGGTTGAGGTACCGGTAACAACACTGGGGAAGTGTCGCTCGTGTAGACGGCTCACTACACTGGTGGATGGGGCCACGGAACCTCCTGGATACAGGAGTTCCGAAATGATCTCTTCCTGAAATTTGAGGAAGGATCCTGTTCTCCCAGCCTTACTGTAGAGAACGTAACTATTATAGGCAGCCAATTGAATCAAATATACAGACACCTTCTTATACCAGCGTCTGGTGCGTCGGGAAATCAAATACGGGGCCAACATCTGGTCATTGAAGTCCACCCCTCCCATGTGGAGGTTATAGTCGTTGACTGAGAGGGGCTTTTCAACGACACTGGTTGCCGGTTCAATTTGTATTGTCGTGTCTGCGTGAATGGAGGAGAGCATGTAAACGTCACGCATGTCTCTTTATTTCACCGCGAGCAGTTCTTCGTTACACAATGCAGCCCTCTGCCCCCTTGCAAGTCGGGTGGTAAGGAGCCGTTGGGGGAAGCCCTGGCGCCACAGCAGCCAATCTGTTCTAGGAACAAATGCTTGAAGAGGGCCACACTTGTGTAAAAGTTGTCCACATAAAGATGGTACCCCTTGCCGAATAAGGGTGACACCAAGTCCCAGACTATCTTCCCACTGCTCCCCAGGTAGTCAGGGCAACCGACCGGCTCCAGGGTCTGATCTTTTCCCTCATAGATCCGAAATTTGTGCGTATAGCCTGTGGCCCTTTCACAGAGCTTATACAATTTGACCCCATACCGGGCGCACTTGCTTGGGATGTACTGTTTGAAGCCAAGGCGCCCTGGTAAAATGTATTAGGGACTCGTCTACGCAGATATTTTGTGCGGGGGTATACAAATCTGCAAATTTCTGGTTGAAATGGTCTATGAGGGGCCGAATTTTGTGGAGCCGGTCAAAAGCTGGGTGGCCTCTGGGACGGGAGGTGGTGTTGTCTCTAAAGTGCAGGAAACGCAGGATGGTCTCAAAACATGTCCTGGACATGGCAGCAGAGTGCATGGGCATGTGATGAATTGGGTTCGTGGACCAATATGACCGCAATTCATGCTTTTTTGTAATGCCCATGTTGAGGAGAAGGCCCAGAAAAGTTATAAATTCGGAAACTTGGACTGGTTTCCACCGGAAAGGCTGGGCATAAAAGCTTTCCGGGTTGGCGGTAATAAATTGAGTGGCATACCGATTTGTTTCTGCCACGACTAAGTCAAAGAGCTCCGCAGTGAAGAACAGCTCAAAAAACCCCAGCGCCGATCCTATCTGAGCTGTCTCCACCCGAACTCCTGACTGGGCGGTGAAAGGGGGAACTAATGGTGCGGCTGAAGTTGGGGGCTGCCAATCAGGATTTGCCAGCACCTCAGGGACTCTAGGGGCTCTACGGGCCTGTCTGCGCGGTGGCTGCGACGGGGGAATTACTGCACGTGCCACCGTACCAGCTTCGACTGCCCTTCTGGTGCTCGCCACTTCACCATGTTGTACGGCAGTGCTGGTAGAAGGTCCAGGATGGGCTGCGCTGCTGGTGTATGCCTCACCACGTAATCCGGCAGCGCCAGCCCCACTCTGCTGCCCTTGAAACTGATCCTGCGCTACCTGCGGTCTAGCGACACGGGGCCGGGTACGCCTGGTGCTATCAGGGACCTCAACCTCCTCGTCCGAACTTTGGGTCAGACTGCCACTGCTCTCTACAGGTTCGTATTCTGACCCGCTAGATTCGTCAGATGAGGGTTCCCATTCCTCATCCGACTGGGTCAGAATCCTGTAGGCCTCTTCAGAGGAATACCCCTTGTTTGACATTTGGGCGACTAAATTTAGGGGGTATTCCCTGAGACTACCCAAGAAAAAAAGCAAGCCTGTCTTACAAATGGGAGTGTAGCGAAGTACAGAAGCCGCTGCGATTGATAAAAAAGATTGAAAACTGATTTTTTTTATCGCTGCAGTGCTTGTGAAGTGATTGTGCAGTGATACAAAAAAAAAAAATTTTTTTGTCACTGCGGCGGGGCGGGCGTGGGTGAACGCAGGTGTGGGCGACCGATCAGGTCTGATCGGGCAAACACTGCGCTTGGGGTGGAGAGTACTATAAAAGTACAAACGCTGATTAGCGCTACGCTAATCAGCGAATCAGTGACTGTGGTGCGGAGGCCTGGGCGCTAACGCTAACTACCTAACAAAGGGGCCTAAACTAAACTAAGACTAACAGTCAAACCTAGTGAAAAAAAAAAGTGACAGTTCACAAAAGTGACACTGATCACTTTTTTCCCTTTCACTATGTATTGACAGGGTGATCAAGGGGTTAATTAGGGTGATGGGGGGTGATCAGGGCCTGATGTGTAGTGATTGGTGCACTTACTTGGGATCTGTGCTCTGTGCTGGGTCCAACCGATGAAAAGGACCCAGCACATGGCACAGATCCCTTATAACATGTTCATATTTATAAATAAAAACTATATTGGTGATTTCTAAAGGTGATTTTGAAAATCACCAGCCTGCCAGCGCTGATCATTGGCTGGCAGGCTGGTGACTCACCTCTCCTGAGTCCGGCGGTGCGTTCCATTTGCGTTCCACCGGACCCAGGAGTGCGTCATCTCGAGTCTCGCTAGATGACGCGCCCGAGTGTCAACGAGGAGTAAACCGACCGCCCGCAGGACGCAATCCTGCGTTAGGCGGTCGGAAAGAGGTTAAATAGACATATTTGGTATTGCCGCATCCGTGATGGCCAGCTCTATAAATATATCAAATGATCCACTTTGTCCGATAAACACCATAAAAAATGAAAACTGTGTCAAATAAAGATATTTTTGTCACCTTACATCACAAATGTGCAAAACAAAGTGATCAAAAAGGCGTATGTCCCAATAAAACAGTCACCTCATTCGCCAAAAAATTAGCCCCTATATAAGAAAATTGCTTAAAAAATAAAAAAATATAGCTCTCAGAACATGGAGAACAAGTGAAATAAACAAAAAATTTGGTATATTAGGTATCGCCACATCTGTAACAACAAGCTCCTCTATAAAAATATCACATGACCCAACCCCTCAGGTGAACGCTGTAAAAAAATTAAAAATTGAAACAGTGCCACAAAAAGCTATTTTTGTCACCTTACATCACAAAAAGTGTAATACCAAGCAATCAAAAGGTCATATGCATCCTAAAATAGTACCAATCAAACCGTCATCTCATCTCGCAAAAAATGATACCCTACATAAGATAGTCGCCCCCCAAAAAAAAAAAAAAAAACTCTGGCTTTCAGAATGTGGAGACACTTAAAAATATATTTTTTAAATGCTTTATTATATAAAACTGAAACAAACAACCCAAAAAAGTTGTCATATTTGGTATTGTTTGTCACGTCCGTAACAACCTGCTCTATAAACCTAGCACATAATCTAACCTGTCAGATAGACATTGTAAATAACAAAAATAAAAACGGTGCCAAAACAACTATTTTTGCTACCTTGCCTCACAAAAAGTTTAATATAGAGCAACTAAAAATCATATGTACCCTAAAATAGTACCAACCAAACTGCCACCTTATCCCGTAGTTACCAAAATGGGTCACTTTTCGGGAGCTTCTACTCTAGGGGTGCATCAGGGGTCTTCAAATGGGACATGGTGTCAATAAACCAGTCCAGCAAAATTTGCTTACCAAAAACCACATGGCACTCCTTTCCTTCTGAGCAAACCCCATAAAACATTGCAGTGATGGCCTACAGGTGAGCAGACCTTATAAAGCATTGGAGGTGAGGGCCTGAAGCCTAGTGAACCCCATAAAACATTGCAGTAATGGCCTACAGGTGAGCAGACCTTATAAAGCATTGGAGGTGAGGGCCTAAAGCCTAGCAAACCCCATAAAACATTGTAGTGATGGCCTACAGGTGAGCAGACCGTATAAAGCATTGGAGGTGAGGGCCTGAAACCTAGTGAACCCCATAAAACATTGCAGTGATGGCCTACAGGTGAGCAGACCTTATAAATTTTTACAGGTGAGGGCCTGAAGCCAACCCAACCCCATAAAACATTGCAGTGATGGCGTACAGGTGAGTATATGTTATAAAGCATTGGAGGTGAGGGCCTGAAGCCTAGCGAACCCCATAAAACATTGCAGTGATTGGCTACAGGTGAGCAGACCATATAAAGCATTGGAGGTGAGAACTGAAGGTGAGCGAACCCCATAAAACATTGCAGTGATGGCCTACAGGTGTGCAGACTGTATAAAGCATTGGAGGTGAGGGACTGAGGCTTAGCGAACCCCATAAAACATTGCAGTGATGGCCTACAGGTGAGCAGACCATATAAAGCATTGGAGGTGAGGGACTGAAGCCGAGCAAACCCTACAAAACATTGTAGTGAGGGCATATATATTCTGTATGGAAGAGGAGGCGGAGTAGGAGCCAGGTGAGAGAACAAGATTCAAACATATACCCTTTTTCTTGTGGTGAAAAGGGTGCATCTGAATCTTGTGGATTGAGTACATTATAAAGCATACATATAAATTGCGTTTTTGTTCCTCATTAGCCCAGCTTTTCTCTGGTGGAGCGGAGAAATCAGGGGTAGTGTTGAGTGAACCCGAACTGTATAGTTCGGGTTAGTACCCAATTTTGGGGTGTTTTCAAAAATTTCGGGTTCGGGTCCGTTGTTCGCTATTTCTTCCGCTTTCTGAAGGGCTGCACAGCAGCCAATCAGCTAGCGCTTACTTCTTGCACTAAGAGCGATCACAGCCATGCTTACTAATGGCATGGCTGTGATTGGCCAAGTGCAGCATGTGACCCAGCCTCTATTTAAGCTGGAGTCACGTAGCGCCTCACGTCACTCTGCTCTGATTAGTGTAGGGATAGGATGCAGCTGCTGTGAAGGCGACATTAGGCAGGGAAAACTCAGCAAAACACCTAATGAAGTGATCGACTACAGCTGTGAAACATTCAACTTCTGCTAGTTAATTGCTCACTGCTTTTTAGGCTGCCAAGAGCGTTTTTCTGTCACTTTTTTCTGGGGTGATCAGAGGCCATTTTGTGTCTTGTGGTGCACCAGCACAAGCTGCCACCAAGTCCATCAATCCATCAATAGTAGGTTTTCTTTGCTATATCCTACATCAGGGGCTTGGCTGTGCTTATTGTCACCCCCAGAAACTCAGGATAGAAATTTCTATATTTTATTGATGGGTGAAATTCAATTGCCAAAATAGCAATACCCTAAATCTGGTGTTCCAGCTGTGGCTAGCCAAGGGTAATACTGTCCGGCAAAGGATAGATTTTGTTCTGGGGTTAAATTCTATTGCCAAAATAGCAATACTGTAAATCAGTGGTTTCAGCTGTGGCTAGCCAAGTTTAATAGTGTCTGGCAAAGGATATCTTTTGTTCTCGGGTGAAATTCAATTGCCAAAATAGCAATCCCCTAAATCTGGTGTTCCAGCTGTGGCTGGCTAAGTTTACTACTGTCAGGCAAAGGATATATTATGTTCTGGGGTGAAATTCAATTGCCAAAATAGCAATCTCCTAAATCTGGCGTTCTAGCTGTGGCTGGCCAAGATTGATAGTGTCCGGCAAAGGATAGATTTTGTTCTGGGTTGAAATTCAATTGCCAAAAAAGCAATACCATAAATCAGTGGTTTCAGCTGTGGCTGGCCAAGTTTAATAGTGTCTGGAAAAGGATAGATTATCTTCTGTGGTGAAATTCAATTGCCAAAATAGCATTCCACTAAATATGGTGTCCCAGCAGTGGCTGGCCAAGATTATTAGTGTCCGGCAAAGGATAGATTTTTTTCTGGGGTTTTCACACGCTACTGTGCATCTCCAAGTGTAATTCTGTCCGTAAAAGGATACCTTTTATCCAGGGCCTGAATACTAGGCCTACAATTGATATTACCCTAAATCTGTGGTTATTGCTGTGCCTGTATTAGTGTAATACGGTATATAAATAGATAGCTAGATAGTGTTAGGTGCCTGTAAAAAAAAGGCCTGAATTTGAACTTAATACATTGGGCCAAATAATTTTTTTCTTATTGTGGTGAACGGTTACAATGAGGAAAACATCTAGTAAGGCACGCGGACATGGTTGCGGTGGTGTTAGTGGACCCTCTGGTGCTGGGAGAGGACGTGGCCATTCTGCCACAGCCACACAAAAGAGAGAAAACAGAAGAAAAAAAGGAGCTCACAACTTCCATGTACGAAAAGTATATATATCCTTTATTGTCACAATAACAAATATCACATGTTAAAAAAGGTAGTAGGGGACAAGAAACACCATCCCAGTACACCAGGTCACAATACTATTTCATATAATTAAAAAATATTTCATTATACCATATGAAATATATGTGCAAAATCGCAAACCATATAGCGTCAATAAGTTATATATGGAGTGAATATCTAAGGAGAGCATGTACAAGAATAAAGACCATAAATGCTGATAATTACAGAAAGTATAACAATATTATAGCAGAGTCATATATATTAGGTCATGACTATGCTAAACCCATATGGCTAATTGTGCATATAACAAAAGGTCTAACTGCAGGAATGAAAAAGTACATTGTGCCCCGCTAGTAGGGAACAGGGGACTCACCTTGTTATGTCACAGCCTGTGAGACTGGGATGGCGCTACTCCTGACGCTGCTTTCGGGCAAGCACACAAACTAGTGAACCAACTACCTCAGGTTCCAGTACCCGCCAGAATGTACAGCGATATTTGGTGGGGCCCAATGCTATTCTAAGGATGATTAGGCCTGAGCAAGTACAGGCACTAGTCAATTTGTTGGCCGACAGTGGATCTAGAACGCTTCACAACATTATCTCCCACCAAGTCTTCTGCAGAAAGCGCACAGGTGGCGCCTGAAAACCAAGCCCATCAGTCTGTCACATCACCCACATGCATATCAGGGAAACTGTCTGAGCCTCAGCTATGCAGCAGTCTCTTATGCTGTTTGAAGACTCTGCTGGCATGGTTTCCCAAGGGAATCCACCTAGCCCTTTCCCAGCGGTGGAAGACATAGAATGCACTGATGCACAACCACTTATGTTTCCTGATGATGAGGACATGGAAATACCACCTCATCAGAGTCTGCACGCTCTCTTATGATGACGAAACACAGGTGCCAACTGCTGCGTCTTTCTGCAGTGTGCAGACCGAACAGGAGGTCAGGGAGGAAGACTGTGTGGAAGACGATGCAGGGGACGATAAGGTCCTAGACCCCACATGGAATGAAGGTCGTGCCACTGACTTTCATAGTTCAGAAGAAGAGGCAGTGGTGAGACCGAGCCAACAGCGTAGAAAAGAGGAGCTGGGGCCAAAAGCAGACCAGCCGCCGCCAAGAGAGTTCGCCGGCTACTGGCCACCTCCACCAGGGGCCGAGCACCCCAAAGGCAGCTTCAAGGAGTTCCCTGGCATGGCACTTCTTCAAACAATGTTTGACAAGACCCGAGTGGGTTGCACGCTGTGCCATCAGAGCCTGAAGAGAGGCATTAATGTTCTGAACCTTAGCACAACCTGCATGCAAAGCATGAACTGCAGTG
>CM065589.1:265554790-265644879 GCA_033119425.1 Bufotes viridis
AGTATGATGCATGTTGATTGGCTGCTTTGCAGCCTTTCAAAATGCGCCTAAATACATGCCGAACGACGAACCCGAACCCGAACTTTTTTGAAAATGTCCGGGTTCGGGTCCGGGTCCCGGACACCCCAAAATTCGGTACGAACCCGAACGATGCTCGAACTGTTCGCTCAACACTAAAAATAATGTATCCTTTGACGGACACTTTGAAATTTGTCCAGTCACATCTGGAACACCAGATTTACGGTATTTCTATTTTTGCAACTGAATTTCACCCCAGAAAATAATATCTCATTTGACAGACACTATAACACTTGTCCAGTCACAGCTGGAACACCAGATTTAAGGTATTTCTATTTTTGCAACTGAATTTCAACCCAGAAAAAAATATATACTTTGCCGGACAATGCTAGGACACCAGATTTATGGTATTGCTATATTGTCAATTGATTTTCACCCCAGACCAAAATCTATCCTTTGACGCACACTATTAAACTTGGCCAGCCACTGCTGGGAAACCAGATTTAGGAGGTTGCTTTTTTGGCAATTGAATTTCACCCCAGAAAATTTTCTATCCTTTGCCAGACACTATTAAACTTGGCCAGCCACTGCTGGGACACCATATTTAGGGAATTGCTATTTTGGCTATTGAATTTCACCCCAGAACAAAATATATCCTTTGCCGGACACTATTAAACTTGTCCAGCCACTGCTGGGACACCAGATTTAGGGGATTGCTATTCTGCCAATTGAATTTCACACCAGAACAAAATATATCCTTTTACTGATACTATTATTATTGAACTTGGCCAAGCATAGCTTAAACCACTGATTTACGGTATTGCTATTTTGGCAATTGAACTTCACCGCTGAACAAAATATATCCTTTGCTGGACACTATTAAACTTGGCCAGCCACTGCTGGGACACCAGATTTAGGGGATTGCTATTTGGCTATTGAATTTCACCCCAGAACAAACATATACTTTGCCGGACACTATTAAATTTGGCCAGCCACAGCTGAAACCACTGATTTACAGTATTGCTATTTTGGCAATTGAATTTCACCCCAGAACAAAATCTATCCTTTGCCGGACACTATTAAACTTGGCCAGCCACAGCTGAAACCACTGATTGCGGTATTGCTATTATGGCACTTGAATTTCACCCCAGAACAAAATATATCCTTTGCAGGACACTATTAAACTTGGCCAGCCACTGCTGGGACACCAGATTTAGGGGGTTGCTATTTTGGCAATTGAATTTCACCCCAGAAAATTATCTATCCTTTGCCAGACACTATTTAACTTGGGCAGCCACTGCTGGGACACCAGATTTAGGGGATTGCTATTTTGGCAATTGAATTTCACCCCAGAACAAAATATATCCTGTGCCGGACACTATTAAACTTGGCCAGCCACAGCTGAAACCACTGATTTACGGTATTGCTATTCTGCCAATTGAATTTCACACCAGAACAAAATATATCCTTTTACTGATACTATTAAAATTTGCCAGCCACTGCTGCAACACCATATTTATGGTATTTCTATTTTTGAAACTGAATTTCACCCTAGAATATAGTATATCCTTTGACGGACACTATGAAACGTATCCATTCACAGCTGTAACACCAGATTTACTGTATTTCTGTTTTTGCAACTGATTTTTACCCCAGAAAAAAATCTATCTTTTGCCGAACATTATTAAACTTGGCAGGCCTCAGCTGAAACCACTGATTTATGGTATTGCTATTTTGGGAATTGAATTTAACCCCAGAACAAAATCTATCCTTTGCCGGACACTATTAAACTTGGCCAGCCACTGCTGGGACACCAGATTTAGGGGATTGCTATTTTGGCTATTAAATTTCACCCCAGAACAAAATATGTTCTTTTCCGGACACTAGTAAACTTGGCCAGCTACAGATGAAACCACTGATTTACGGTATTTCTATTTTTGCAACGGAATTTCACCCCAGAAAGTAGTATATCCTTTAACGGACACAATGAAACTTTTCCATTCACAGCTCTAACACCATATTTATGGTATTTCTGTTTTTGCAACTGAATTTTACCCCAGAAAAAAATCTATCTTTTGCCAAACACTGTTAAACTTGGCCAGCCACAGCTGAAACCACTGATTTATGGTATTGCTATTTTGAGAATTGAATTTCACCCCAGAACAAAATCTATCCTTTGACGGACACTATTAAACTTGGCCAGCCACTGCTGGGACACCAGACTTAGGGGGTTGCTTTTTTGGCAATTAAATTTCCCCCCAGAAAATTTTCTATCATTTGCCGGACACTATTAAACTTGGCCAGCCACTGCTGGGATACCAGATTTAGGTAATTGCTATTTTGGCAACTGAATTTCACCCCAGAAAAATATATATCCTTTGCCGGACACTATTGAACTTGGCCAGCCATAGCTGAAACCACTGATTTACAGTATTGCTATTTTGGCAATTGAACTTCATCCCAGAACAAAATATATCCTTTGACGGACATTATGAAACTTGTCCATTCACAGCTGGAACACCAGATTTACGGAATTGCTATTTCGGTAATTGAATTTCACTCCAGAACAAAAGCTATCCTTTGACGGACACTATAAAACTTGTCCTGCCACAGCTGAAACTACTGATTAAAGTTATTGCAATTTTGGCAACTGAATTTCACCCCAGAAAATAATGTATCCTTTGACGGACACTTTGAAATTTGTCCAGTCACATCTGGAACACCAGATTTACGGTATTTCTATTTTTGCAACTGAATTTCACCCCAGAAAATAATATCTCATTTGACAGACACTATAACACTTGTCCAGTCACAGCTGGAACACCAGATTTAAGGTATTTCTATTTTTGCAACTGAATTTCAACCCAGAAAAAAATATATATACTTTGCCGGACAATGCTAGGACACCAGATTTATGGTATTGCTATATTGTCAATTGATTTTCACCCCAGACCAAAATCTATCCTTTGCCGCACACTATTAAACTTGGCCAGCCACTGCTGGGAAACCAGATTTAGGAGGTTGCTTTTTTGGCAATTGAATTTCACCCCAGAAAATTTTCTATCCTTTGCCAGACACTATTAAACTTGGCCAGCCACTGCGTATCTTAGAGCAAAACAACTGCAGCCTCCAGCAGCACACACTTCATCCAGGAAGTAATATAAACCGCACAGAGAAGAAGTAAGAGAGGGAATATAACGGAAACCAATTAATCAAGATAAGAGGCAGCTGAGGGAGAGAAAGGAACTGAGCAAAGTGAAACCAAAACAAAGAACGTCATCTACAAGACAGAGAGGAACCTCTGACCGACCGTCTCACAGAACCGGCGATGACAGTACCCCCCCTTCTACGGGTGGACTCCGGACACTCAGGACCGACCTTCTCAGGATGAGACCGATGGAAAGCCCTGATGAGACGAGTGGCCTTAATGTCCGCCAGTGGGACACACATCCTCTCCTCAGGACCAAACCCTTCCCAATGAATGAGGTACTGAAGAGAACCGCGGATAATGAGGGAATCCACAATCCTGGAGACCTGAAATTCAAGATTATTATCAACTTAAATCGGGGGAGGAGGCAAACAGGAAGGAACAGTAGGTTGGACATAAAGTTTCAGTAGGGACTTGTGAAAAACTTTATGGATCTTCCAAGACTAGATCAAGATCAAGACGGACAGTAACGGGATTAATGACGGATAAGATCTTGTAAGGCCCAATAAACCTAGGACCCAACTTCCAGGAGGGAACCTTCAGTTTGATATTCTTTGTAGACAACCACACCAGATCACCCACATTCAGGTCCGGACCAGGCACACGTCTCTTATCTGCCACACGCTTAAATCTCTCACTCATCTTCTTTAGATTACCCTTAATCTTTTGCCAAATAAGAGACAAGGATGAGGAAAATCTCTCCTCATCAGGTAAACCAGAAGAGCCCTCTCCAGAGAATGTCCCAAACTGCGGATGAAACCCATATGCACCAAAAAATGGTGACTTATCAGAGGAGTCCTGGCGACGGTTATTTAAAGCAAACTCTGCAAGGGACCAATTCTCCTGATTCTCCGCAACAAAACAGCGCAGATATGTTTCCAGATTCTGATTGACGCGTTCGGTCTGACCATTCGACTGCGGATGAAAAGCAGAAGAAAACGACAACCAAGCCCCAAGCGAGAACAGAAGGCCTTCCAGAATCTGGAAACAAATTGCGTGCCCCTATCAGAAACGATGTCAGAAGAAATGCCATGTAACTTAACAATATGATCAATAAATGCTTGCACCAGCGTCTTAGCATTGGGAAACCCAGGAAAAGGAATAAAATTTTGCTAAAATGGTCCACTACCACCAGAATCACAGTCTTCCCTGAGGAGCGAGGCAAATCCGTGATGAAGTCCATGGACAGATGTGTCCAAGGAAGCCAAGGTATGGGTAACGGGAGGAGAGATCCCGATGGCCGTGAATGAGGGACCTTGGCACGAGAGCAGGTCTCACAGGCTGCCACAAACCCCTCAACTGTCTTATGAAGAGCTGGCAACCAGAATCTGCGAGCAATGAGATCCACTGTGGCTCTACTCCCCGGGTGCCCAGCAAGAACACTGTCATGGTGCTCCTTAAAAACTTTGTGTCACAAAGCGAGCGGCACAAATAACCTCTCAGGAGGGCAAAGATCAGGTGCCTCTGTCTGGGCTGCCTGAACCTCTGCCTTCAAATCAGGATAAAGAGCAGAGACGGCCACCCCATCAGCCAAAATGGGACCTGGGTCCTCAAAGTTCCCCCCTCCCGGAAAACAATGTGACAGGGCATCCGCCTTCACATTTTTAACCCCAGGGCGGAACGTAACAACAAAATTAACCTAGAAAAGAACAAGGACCATCTGGCCTGTCTCGGGTTTAGATGCTTGGCTGATTCCAAATAGGCCAGACTCTTATGGTCGGTAAACACGGTAATTGGGTGTCTGGCTCCCTCCAACCAATGACGCCATTCCTCAAAAGCCAATTTGATGGCCAACAACTCCCTATTTCCCACATCGTAATTTCTCTCTGCGGCTGAGAGCTTTTTTGAGAAAAAAGCACACGGTCGCCATTTAGCAGGAGAGGGACCCTGAGATAAGACCGCGCCCACCCCCACCTCAGAGGCATCCACCTCAACAATAAAAGGTAGAGAGACATCAGGTTGTGCCAAAATGGGAGCGGAAGCAAAACGCTCTTCAATACTAGAAAAGGCTTGAAGTGCCTCTTCTGACCATGAGGAAAAATCCACCCCCTTTTTAGTCATATCAGTATCATATTTTTAGTGAGTGGCTTAACAACAGAGGAATAATTCAAAATGAACTTTCTGTAATAATTAGCAAAACCCAAAAAGCACATCAGCGTCTTCTGATTTTCAGGAAGCTCCCAATCAAGCACGGCGCGGACCTTCTCCGGGTCCATCCGAAAACCAGAAGCGGAGAGAAGAAAACCAAGAAATTGAATCTCTGGAAACGCAAACACACATTTTTCCACTTTAGCGTACAATTTATTCTCCTGCAGTATCAGCAAGACCTGAAATAGGTGGTCCCGATAAGTCTTGAAATCAGGAGAAAAAATCAAAATGTCATCTAGATACACCAGTACAAATTTCCCCATTGAATGATAGAAAATGTTGTTCACAAAATGTTGGAAGACGGCCGGAGCATTCATCAAACCAAGTTCTCAAAATGACCCTCCGGGGTATTGAAGGCCGTCTTCCATTCGTCCCCCTTCCTGACCCTAACAAGGTTGTATGCCCCTCTTAAATCCAACTTAGAAAAAACTTTAGCCCCACAATCTGGTTAAACAAATCCGGGATCAGAGGAAGCGGATAGGAGTCATGAATCGTGATACGGTTAAGCTCCCTGTAATCCAGACAAGGTCTTAAAGAACCATCTTTTTTTTAACAAAGAAAAAAACAGCGGCAACAGGTGGGTTTGATATGTCCCTTTATCAGGCTCTCAGAGATATAAGTACGCATGGCGGCTCTCTCAGGTTGAGAGAGATTGTATAATCACGATTTAGGCAGCTTGGCACCTGGAATGAGATTATTTGGACAATAATACTCCCGGTGAGGGGGCAACTCCTGGACACCACTCTTGGAAAACACCTCAGAAAATTCAGAGAGAAAAGAAGGTACGGTCTTGGTAGAAACCTCTGCGAGAGTTGCCGTGAGGCAATTCTCTCTGCAAAACTCACTCCAACCATTTATTTGCCTTGCTTGCCAATCAATGGTGGGGTTATGTTTAGTGAGCCAGGGTAGCCCCAACACTAGAGGAATAGTTAATCCGCTTAAGACAAAACATGACACATCCTCAACATGAGTGTCACCCACAGTCAAACAGATATTGTGAACTATGCCCTTTAACGATTTTTGAGAAAGTGGAGCTGAATCGATAGCAAAAACAAGTATAGCTTTTTCCAAAGTGCACACCTGGAAACCATGTGTTGTAGCAAATTGACTATCAATAAGATTGACAGCTGCTCCACTATCAACAAAAATCTCGCAAAGTTCTTGCTGTCTAGCGCCACCCTGGCAGGTAGGAGAAAACGGGAACTACAGGCAAACGGCAAATCTTCAATTTCCGCATTAACCTTGCCAATTGTAGAAAATGGAAAGTTATTAGAGGGTTTCTTCATCTTTTTCTTTTTATTACCCTCAGGAAACCCCATGAACCTCCTAGAAGGGCAAACATTAGCTAAATGGTTAATCCCTCCACAACAGAAACATACCCTCCTCTGAGGGCTGAATCCTCTAGTATCAGAGGCAACTAAACCCAGCTGCATGGGGTCCTCCACAGAGGGTATAGAGACAGAGTGAGACCCCTGCGCACTGCATGAGACAACTCCAGTGTCCTTGGGCTGAATATGACAGGAAAGAGTAGTCTCCTCTCTCTCTCTCAGACGCCTGTCAATATGAACAGCTAGAGACAGGCAGACTCCAAAGACACTGGCCTCTCATGAAACGCAAATGCATCTTTTAATCTCTCAGAAAGACCATGACAAAATTGACTTCGGAGTGCAGCGTCATTCCAACCAGTATCAGCTGCCCACCTCCGAAATTCAGAACAATTTATCTCTGCGGACTGTTTACCCTGGTATTAAAGACGCAGTTTAGATTCAGATAGAGCAATACGATCCGGATAATCGTATATCTGACCCAGGGCTATAAAAAATTAATCTACCGATCGGAGGGAGCGTGCCCCCGATGGCAGCGAAAAGGCCCAAGACTGAGTGTTATCCCTGAGCAGCGAGATGATGATCCCCACCCTCTGCTCCTTATCACCAGAGGAATGGGGACGTAAGTGAAAATGGAGTTTGCAAGCCTATCTAAAACAAACAAAATTCTCACTACCCTGGAAAACATATCCAGAAGAGAGATTTTAGGCTCGGAACAAACTCCATGAACGCCAGCAGAACCGGTCACCTGAAGCTGAGAAACAGTTTCACAGAGATCTGCTACATCCAGAGAAAGACCTTGCATGCGGTCAATCAAGGCTGAAACCGGATTCATGCTTGAGACGGTTATGGCGGTTTATAATGTCAAGGATGGAGGACAGTTAGCAGGAACTAATAAATAACGACAGACTGGCTTGATCCCAAACTAAGGAAAACATAGGAGGGCCCTATAAATCCCTAAGAACTCTCCCAAACTACTGTGCACATGTACAAGTCCCCGTGGTAGACAGATACATGCCCTCGTACCTATAACTGAGTGACACCTGAATTCCCTATAGTAGTGAGGGGAACGGCCACCGGCTCCCTGAACTGAATATGGAGGGAGTCAGGGTCACCTAGAATCAAGCCAGCAAACAAAACACAAAGTAAACGGAAAGCACTTATCTTAAAGCAAAACAACTGCAGCCTCCAGCAGCACACACTTCATCCAGGAAGTAATATAAACCGCACAGAGAAGCAGTAAGAGAGGGAATATAAAGGAAACCAACTAATCAAGATAAGAGGCAGCTGAGGGAGAGAAAGGAACTGAGCAAAGTGAAACAAAAACAAAGAACGTCATACACAAGACAGGGAGGAACCTCTGACCGACTGTGTCCCAGAACCGGCGGTGACAAATAGACAAGAACAGTATGCTTAAACTAATAACACACAAGGAATTCAATATTACCATGTTTTTATTGAACACACCATGTAAACATTCACAGTGCAGGTGGAAAAAGAATGTGAAGCCCCAAGACTAAGAGCTAATTGGAGTGAGGTGTCAGCCAACTGGAGTCCAATCAATGAGATGAGATTGGAGGTCTTGGTTACAGCTGCCCTGCACTATATAAAACTCACAATAGTTCTGGGTTTGCTTTTTCCAAAAAGCATTGCCTGATGTGAATGATGCCTCGCACAAAAGAGCTCTCAGAAGACCTATAATTAAGAATTGTTGAATTACATAAAGCTGGAAAGGGTTATAAAAGTATCTCCAAAAGCCTTGCTGTTCATCAGTCCACGGTAAGACAAATTGTCTATAAATGGAGAACGTTCAGCACTGCTGCTACTCTCCCTAGAAGTGACTGTTCTGTAAAGATGACTGCAAGAGCACAGCGCAGACTGCTTAATGAGGTGAAGAAGAAACTAGAGTGTCAGCTAAAGACTTACAAAAGTCCCTGGCATATGCTAACATCCCTGTTAGCGAATCTGTCACAGGACACCGGTGACACGCGTTCTCCTCCTTGCGCCGTGGGCATTCTGTCAATCTCCGGCAGCAGCAGGAGACGTCTTCCCAGCAGAGCAGAGCCTGCCGCACACTCCTTCTATCTGCGGCCAGTGTCCTCTGTTGCCAGGATACCTGTGTGGTCTGAGCACCGAGCTGGGCACTCGGAGCTCAGCTCTCTGTCCTGGGGCAGATCATGTGATGCTGGCCACATCACATGACCTTAGCCTCTGTGTATATAAGCAGGCAACCTGCTGGCCACGGGTTGCCCGTGATTGAGTTTATTTGGGCTACTTTGCTTAATGCTTGGAATTTGACCTCGGCGTGTTATGTGTTGCTTCTCCCTTGGATTCTGACGCGACCTCCAGGTTTGACCTCCGGCTTGTTACTCATAATGTCTTGCCTCTCCCTTGTATCCTTGTGACCTTTGTTGTGACTGTTGCCAGTTTGATTACCCGCCTAGCCTGCTGTACGCTCTTGCTGCCACATGCCACCCGTTACCTGTCTCTGCCTTTCTCTGTCCCTCCTGCACCTACTTAAGTTAGGGACTGCCGTCCAGTTGCGCTCCGTTACCTAGGACGGGTAAGTGCAAGTAGGCAGGGACAGAGGCATGGGTGGCAGTCTAGTGGGTGCACGCTCTCTCTCTGATTCCAGGGCGGCGTGACAGATACGTAAAACACTAAACAAGAATGGATTTCATAGGAGGATACCACAGTGGAAGCCACTGCTGTCCAAAAAAGACCCATTGCTGCACGTTTACAGTTTGCACAAGAGCACCTGAATGTTCCACAGCAGTACTGGCAAAATATTCTGTGGACAGATGAAACCAAAGTTTAGTTGTTTGGAAGAAACATGCAAAACTATGTGTGGAGAAAAAGAGGCACAGCACACCAACATCAAAACCTCATCTCAACTGTGAAGTATGGTGGTGAGGGCATCATGGTTTGGGGCTGCTTTGCTGCGTCAGGGCCTGGACGGATTGCTATCATCAAAGGAAAAATGAATTCCCAAGTTTATCAAGACATTTTGCAGGAGAACTTAAGGTCATCTGTCCTCCAGCTGAAGCTCAACAGAAGATTGGTGTTGTAACAGGACAGCAACCCAAAGCATAGAAGTAAATCAACAAAAGAATGGCTTAAACAGAAGAAAATACGACTTCTTGAGTGTCCCAGTCAGAGTCCTGACCTCAACCCGATTGATATGCTGTGGCATGACCTCAAGAAAGCGATAAAGAGCAATGGTCAAGAATTACTCCTGACCATTGTGCACATCTGATCTGCAACTACTGGAAATGTTTGGTTGAAGTTATTGCTGCCAGTTATTAAATCCAAGGGTTCACATACTTTTCCCACCTGCACTGTGAATGTTTACATGGTGTGTTCAATAAAAACATGATAGCATTTAATTATTTGTGTTATTAGTTTAAGCAGACTGTGATTGTCTATGGTTGTGACTTAGATGAAGATCAGATCACATTTTATAACCAATTTGTGAAGAAATCCATATCATTCTAAAGTGTTCACATACTTTTTCTTGCAACTGTATGTCACAGAAACCTCCAGAAAATGGACAGTATATTATGGCCAGAAAAAAGTAATTTTACATACAGACAATGTAATAAGATGCCAGACTGTATATGTCCCTCCCCAAAAAAACAAAAACAAAAATATAGACAGTATATTACGCCTAGATAAATGAAATTTAAAATACAGAAACTGTTTTGGGATGACGGATACTATATGTCACAGAAACCGACAGAAAATGGACAGTATATTATGGCCAGATTAATGTAATTTTAAATACAGACACTGCAAGGAGAAAACAGAGAGACTGTCATATACCCTCACGTGCCGCCAGTCTCTCCGATCTTCTCACCTCTGTCATGGGAGGGACCATGACAGTGATGACATAACAGGAGGACGATGATGGTTGCGTTTCAGGGATTAATTCATGTATAGTTATAACATCAAAACAACCTGCCAGGAGAATATTTACTTAGGGCTCATACACACAAACTTATTTTCTTTCCATGTCTGTTCCAATTTCTTTGCAGACCGTTTGCGAACCATTTATTTTGATGGGTCTGCAAAAAAAAAAAGGAAGACACTCCATGTGTATTCCGTTTCTGTATGTCCGTATTTCCATTCTAGTACTGTTCTATTAGGGGCTAGCTTTTTCGTTCCGCAAAATACGGAATGCACACGGATGCCATACGTATTTTTTGCGGATCCGTTTTTTGTGGAATGCAAAACACATACAATCATGTGTATGAGCCCTTATACTGTGATCGGGCTCAGTAACCAGGACCATAAGGGCCATCATCACCATTTGTCATTCTAGTAGCCAGGCCACATGTACAAGTAGTATATGGTCATTGTTGTCGTCATCACTGTCAACATTATTAACATTGCTATGACTACCCCTCTTTTCCAAAGGCTGCCGTCCCTAACATAATGTGTGGGCAGAAAACAACAATATGCACCCAGTAATTTGCTTGTATGTGAACTAAACTTTCACTTGACCAAGATTCTGGCAGTACTACTTAGTGGATTGCTTACATGCAGACAAGAATATTGTTATCATCAGGCAAATGTATGACTATTAGTGTTAATCGAGCACCAAAGTGCTTGTGTGCTCGAGCAGAACACTTTGCGATGCTTGGGTGCTCTACCGAGCACGCGAGCACAATGGAAGTCAATGAGAATACCCAAACTTTAAAAAAGGCACCCTCTGCTCTGAAGAAGGGAGGGTGTTGGGACTCTAGTTCGGCTTAGGAGTCCCTGCTCTGACTCCATATATAGCTATGTCCATATATGGAGTCAGTGTTTTGACACCCAGTGTATTTAAATCTAATTTAGCCTGTATTTCAGAAAAGTTTCATGACCTTCTGCATTAGAGGCAAGGTACTTAACCATTTGGCTATAATAGCTGCATAGCCAGTTACTTTAAATTTAAAAAAAAAGAGAACTACAGTACCACTGTAGAGGAATACTTACTCCTAGTAAGTATTCCAATACAGTTGAAGCTCATATTTTATTTATTTTTGGGCTATTGGCTATGCAGTTATATAGTGTAGTGGTTAAAGTTCTGGGCTGTGATGCCGAAGCGGTGAGTTCAAATCTCATTGCAAACTTTTTCAGAAATAGAGGCTAAACTTAATTTCAACTTAATTTCTTTTTTTTTTTTTTATTACACATTTATTTTGTGCCATATATTACTTGATTACTAAATTACTTAATTACAAAAAAATATATAAACTATTTAAATCTAATTTAACCTCTATTTCTGAAAAAGTTTGTGATGGGATTTGAACTCATATCTTTTACATCACAGACCAGACTTTAAACACTACACTATACAGCTGCATAGCCAGTTAGCCTGCAGATAGCTAAAATCATACTTAATATATTATAATATATTATATATTTTAAAGATATAACAATATGTGTAAATATATTATGGCCTCATGTGCATGAGGCCTAAAAGAAATATTGAGGATTTTTAACTTGGAAAGAGATAAAATTGTCGTATTACCAGGATATGCTCTGTATGCAGATTCAGCACCTTTCTTCAAGTAGACACCTGCTGGTTGCATGTACGACTAGGAGACCCCTTTCCAGTACTACCAGTCAAGTAGAAGAGAAAGCAGCACCAGAAGCAGCCAATTTAGTTTTCTGAATATGATAGAACAGTTTTTTCAACCACTGCACCAGCCTGACGCACATCAGCAAATGGATAGTAACTGCCTGAAATACCAGGTTCAGTTGTACCTTGACTTATTTGTTCTCCAGAAAATACCACTATCCCTGAACAGTTGGACTTCTGGGTCATCAAATTGCACAGATGGCAACAACTTCCTAAGTTTTCTATAGGTGTACTGACTTGTCCACCCTCTAGTCAGAGAAGTTATTCAATGCGACAAGTGGCATTACACCAAAGGGGAAAAAATTCTCCCTCATAAATGTGAAAAACATTTCCTTTGTGAAAATGAATTAGGCATGCATCCATCAGGATTTTCACACACATCTGCCTGATGACACTGAATAGATTTGCCATTAATGACAATGGGGACTCACTCTTTATCACAGGCCCAATGATGCCACTGCCTTGGCCATTTTGTTCCATGTTGCTCTGTGCTACTGCTGCTGCTAATACAGAGTGGAGAGGGTGTCAGTAGAAAGTTTGTGTTGACGTCACTGATTAAGTTGCCCTTCCTCTGATCCGTCAGAACAATAACCCATAAAAAACGGATCCTGTCTGTGGCGCATACGCCTTCACTTGGTCAGCATTTGCTCAATGATCCATCAGTATTGCTAATGAAGAAAAAAAACAGGAGTGGATCTAAAACAGAGATAACACATGAATGGAATATTTTCTGTGTTTTGTACCCACTCTGGTTTAGGCTACTAAATCATAAGCCAATTCTGATGGGACCATACAGGCCTTACAGCTGCTAAACAGACAGGATCCGGTGTGCGTCTCATTTTTCCTTCCTTCTGACAGACCAGAAGAAAGGTCAAATAAATGATGATGTCAACCAGGCCGAAAGCCAAAATAGTGGACCAGTCATGAAGTGGTGAGGGTGGGAACAGCATGAGAAGTCCACAGAGTGGACCTATGACATAGTGGTGAGGTGGAAGCAGCATGAGGAGACCACAGAGTGGTCCAATGACAGGGTCTGGAGGTGGAAGCAGTAAGAGGAGGCCACTGAGTGGCACAATGACATGGTCTGGAGGTGGAAGCAGTAAGAGGAGGCCACTGAGTGGCATAATGACAGAATCTGGAAGTGGCGGAAGCAGCAGCAGAATCATGAGAAGGCCACCAAGTGGTACAGTTCTGGGGTGAAATTCAATTGCCAAAATAGCAATACCATAAATCAGTGGTTTCAGCTGTGGCTGGCCAAGTTTCATAGTGTCCTGCAAAGGATATATTTTGTTTTGGGGAGAAATTCAATTGCAAAAATAGCAATACCCTGAAAATGGTGTTCCAGCTGTTGCAGGCCTCGTTTAAATCTGTACGTAACAGGGTATATTTTGTTCTAGGGTGAAATTCAATTGCCAAAATAGCAATACCAAAAATCAGTGGTTTCAGCTGTGGCTGGCCAAGTTTCATAGTGTCCTGCAAAGGATATATTTTGTTTCTGGGGTGAAATTCAATTGCCAAAATAGCAATACCATAAATCTGGTGTCACAGCTGTGGCTGGAAAACTATAATAGTGTCCGCAAAAACATATATTTTGTTCTGGGGTGAAATTCAATTGCCTAAATAGCAATAATCTGAATCAGTGGTTTCAGCTGTGGCTGGCAAACTAAAATAGTGTGCGCAAAAACATATATTTTGTTCTTGAAGGAAATTCAATTGCCAAAATAGCAATACCATAAATCAGTGGTTTCAGCTGTGGCTGGCCAAGTTTCATAGTGTCCTGCAAAGGATATATTTTGTTCTGGGGTGAAATTCAATTGAAAAAATAGAAATACCATAAATCTGGTGTTCCAGCTGTGGCTGGCAAACTATAATAGTGTCCACGAAAACATATATTTTGTTCTGGGGTGAAATTCAATTGCCAAAATAGCAATACCATAAATCAGTGGTTTCAGCTGTGGCTGGACAAGTTTCATAGTGTCCTGCAAAATATATATTTTGTTCTGGGGTGAAATTCAAATGACAAAATAGCAATACCCTGAATCTGGTGTTCCAGCTGTTGCAGACCTAGTTTAAATCTGTCCTGCAAAGGATATATATTGTTCTGGGGTGAAATTCAATTGCCAAAATAGCAATACCATAAATCAGTGGTTTCAGCTGTGGCTGGCCAAGTTTCATAGTGTCCTGCAAAGGATATATTTTGTTCTGAGGTGAAATTCAATTGCCAAAATAGCAATACCATAAATATGCTGTTCCAGCTGTGCCTGGCCTAGTTTAAATCTGTCCGTAACAGGGTATATTTTGTTCTGGGGTGAAATTCAATTGTCAAAATAGCAATACCATAAATCAGTGGTTTCAGCTGTGGCTGGCCAAGTTTCATAGTGTCCTGCAAAGGATATATTTTGTTCTGGGGTGAAATTCAATTGCAAAAATAGCAATACCATAAATCAGTGGTTTCAGCTGTGGCTTGCCAAGTTTCATAGTGTCCTACAAAGGATATATTTTGTTCTGGGGTGAAATTAAATTGACAAAATAGCAATACCCTGAATCTGGTGTTCCAGCTGTTGCAGACCTAGTTTAAATCTGTCCTGCAAAGGATATATTTTGTTCTGGGGTGAAATTCAATTGCCAAAATAGCAATACCATAAATCAGTGGTTTCAGCTGTGGCTGGCCAAGTTTCATAGTGTCCTGCAAAGGATATATTTTGTTCTGGGGTGAAATTCAATTGCCAAAATAGCATTACCATAAATATGGTGTTCCAGCTGTGCCTGGCCTAGTTTAAATCTGTCCGTAACAGGGTATATTTTGTTTTGGGGTGAAATTCAATTGCCAAAGTAGCAATACCATAAATCAATGGTTTCAGCTGTGGCTGGCCAAGTTTCATAGTGTCCTGCAAAGGATATATTTTGTTCTGGGGTGAAATTCAATTGCCAAAATAGCAATACCATAAATCAGTGGTTTCGGCTCTGGCTGGCCAAGTTTCATAGTGTCCTGCAAAGGATATATTTTGTTCTGGGGTGAAATTCAATTGCCAAAATAGCAATACCATAAATCAGTGGTTTCGGCTCTGGCTGGCCAAGTTTCATAGTGTCCTGCAAAGGATATATTTTGTTCTGGGGTGAAATTCAATTGCCAAAATAGCAATAACATAAATCAGTGGTTTCAGCTGTGGCTGGACAAGTTTCATAGTGTCCTTCAAAGGATATATTTTGTTCTGGGGTGAAATTCAATTGCCAAAATAGCAATACCATAAATCAGTGGTTTCAGCTGTGGCTGGCCAAGTTTCATAGTGTCCTGCAAAGGATATATTTTGTTCTGGGGTGAAATTAAATTGACAAAATAGCAATACCATAAATATGGTGTTCCAGCTGTGCCTGGCCTAGTTTAAATCTGTCCGTAACAGGGTATATTTTGTTCTGTGGTGAAATTCAATTGTCAAAATAGCAATACCATAAATCAGTGGTTTCAGCTGTGGCTGGCCAAGTTTCATAGTGTCCTGCAAAGGATATATTTTGTTCTGGTGTGAAATTCAATTGCCAAAATAGCAATACTATAAATCAATGGTTTCAGCTGTGGCTGGCCAAGTTTCATAGTGTCCTTCAAAGGATATATTTTGTTCTGGGGTGAAATTCAATTGCCAAAATAGCAATACCATAGATTTGGTGTCACAGCTGAGGCTGGCAAACCATAATAGTGCCCGCAAAAAAATATATTTTGTTGTGGGGTGAAATTCAATTGCCAAAATAGCAATACCATAAATCAGTGGTTTCAGCTGAGGCTTGCCAAGTTTCATAGTGTCCTGCAAATAATATATTTTGTTCTGGGGTGAAATTCAATTGCCAAAATAGCAATAAGCTGAATCAGTGGTTTCAGCTGTGACTGGCAAACTAACATAGTGTCCGCAAAAATATATATTTTGTTCTGGGGTGAAATTCAATTGCCAAAATAGCAATACCATAAATCAGTGGTTTCAGCTGTGGCTGGCCAAGTTTCATATTGTCCTGCAAAGGATATATTTTGTTCTGGGGTGAAATTCAATTGCCAAAATAGCATTACCATAAATATGGTGTTCCAGCTGTGCCTGGCCTAGTTTAAATCTGTCCTTAACAGGGTATATTTTGTTTTGGGGTGAAATTCCATTGCCATAATAGCAATACCATAAATCAATGGTTTCAGCTGTGGCTGGCCAAGTTTCATAGTGTCCTGCAAAGGATATATTTTGTTCTGGGGTGAAATTCAATTGCCAAAATAGCAATACCATAAATCAGTGGTTTCGGCTCTGGCTGGCCAAGTTTCATAGTGTCCTGCAAAGGATATATTTTGTTCTGGGGTGAAATTCAATTGCCAAAATAGCAATACTATAAATCAGTGGTTTCAGCTGTGGCTGGACAAGTTTCATAGTGTCCTGCAAAGGATATATTTTGTTCTGGGGTGAAATTCAATTGCCAAAATAGCAATGCCATAAATCAGTGGTTTCAGCTTTGGCTGGCCAAGTTTCATAGTGTCCTGCAAAGGGTATATTTTTTCTGGGGTCAAATTCAATTGCCAAAATAGCAATAACCTGAATCAGTGGTTTCAGCTGTGGCTGGCCAAGTTTCATAGTGTCCTGCAAAGGATATATTTTGTTCTGGGGTGAAATTCAATTGCCAAAATAGCAATACCATAAATCAGTGGTTTCAGCTGTGGCTGGCCAAGTTTCATAGTGTCCTGCAAAGGATATATTTTGTTCTGGGGTGAAATTCAATTTACAAAATAGCAATACCATGAAACTGGTGTAACAACTGTGGCTGGCAAACTATAATAGTGTCCGCAAAAACATATATTTTGTTCTGGGGTGAAATTCAATTGCCAAAATAGCAATACCATAAATCAGTGGTTTCAGCTGTGGCTGGACAAGTTTCATAGTGTCCTGCAAAATATATATTTTGTTCTGGGGTGAAATTCAAATGACAAAATAGCAATACCCTGAATCTGGTGTTCCAGCTGTTGCAGACCTAGTTTAAATCTGTCCTGCAAAGGATATATATTGTTCTGGGGTGAAATTCAATTGCCAAAATAGCAATACCATAAATCAGTGGTTTCAGCTGTGGCTGGCCAAGTTTCATAGTGTCCTGAAAAGGATATATTTTGTTCTGAGGTGAAATTCAATTGCCAAAATAGCAATACCATTAATATGCTGTTCCAGCTGTGCCTGGCCTAGTTTAAATCTGTCCGTAACAGGGTATATTTTGTTCTGGGGTGAAATTCAATTGTCAAAATAGCAATAACATAAATCAGTGGTTTCAGCTGTGGCTGGCCAAGTTTCATAGTGTCCTGCAAAGGATATATTTTGTTCTGGGGTGAAATTCAATTGCAAAAATAGCAATACCATAAATCAGTGGTTTCAGCTGTGGCTTGCCAAGTTTCATAGTGTACTACAAAGGATATATTTTGTTCTGGGGTGAAATTAAATTGACAAAATAGCAATACCCTGAATCTGGTAGTTCCAGCTGTTGCAGACCTAGTTTAAATCTGTCCTGCAAAGGATATATTTTGTTCTGGGGTGAAATTCAATTGCCAAAATAGCAATACCATAAATCAGTGGTTTCAGCTTTGGCTGGCCAAGTTTCATAGTGTCCTGCAAAGGATATATTTTGTTCTGGGGTGAAATTCAATTGCCAAAATAGCAATACCATAAATCAGTGGTTTCAGCTGTGGCTGGCCAAGTTTCATAGTGTCCTGCAAAGGATATATTTTGTTCTGGGGTAAAATTCAATTGCCAAAATAGCAATACCATAAATCAGTGGTTTCAGCTGTGGCTGGCCAAGTTTCATAGTTTCCTGCAAAGGATATATTTTGTTCTGGGGTGAAATTCAATTGCCAAAATAGCAATACCATAAATCAGTGGTTTCAGCTGTGGCTGGCCAAGTTTCATAGTGTCCTGCAAATAATATATTTTGTTCTGGGGTGAAATTCAATTGCCAAAATAGCATTACCATAAATATGGTGTTCCAGCTGTGCCTGGCCTAGTTTAAATCTGTCCTTAACAGGGTATATTTTGTTTTGGGGTGAAATTCAATTGCCAAAATAGCAATACCATAAATCAATGGTTTCAGCTGTGGCTGGCCAAGTTTCATAGTGTCCTGCAAAGGATATATTTTGTTGTGGGGTGAAATTCAATTGCCAAAATAGCAATACCATAAATCAGTGGTTTCGGCTCTGTCTGGCCAAGTTTCATAGTGTCCTGCAAAGGATATATTTTGTTCTGGGGTGAAATTCAATTGCCAAAATAGCAATAACATAAATCAGTGGTTTCAGCTGTGGCTGGACAAGTTTCATAGTGTCCTGCAAAGGATATATTTTGTTCTGGGGTGAAATTCAATTGCCAAAATAGCAATACCATAAATCAGTGGTTTCAGCTGTGGCTGGCCAAGTTTCATAGTGTCCTGCAAAGGATATATTTTGTTCTGGGGTGAAATTAAATTGACAAAATAGCAATACCCTGAATCTGGTGTTCCAGCTGTTGCAGACCTAGTTTAAATCTGTCCTGCAAAGGATATATTTTGTTCTGGGGTGAAATTCAATTGCCAAAATAGCAATACCATAAATCAGTGGTTTCAGCTGTGGCTGGCCAAGTTTCATAGTGTCCTGCAAAGGATATATTTTGTTCTGGGGTGAAATTCAATTGCCAAAATAGCAATACCATAAATCAGTGGTTTCAGCTGTGGCTGGCCAAGTTTCATAGTGTCCTGCAAAGGATATATTTTGTTCTGAGGTGAAATTCAATTGCCAAAATAGCAATACCATAAATCTGGTGTCACAGCTGAGGCTGGCAAACCATAATAGTGTCCGCAAAAACATATATTTTGTTGTGGGGTGAAATTCAATTGCCAAAATAGCAATAACATAAATCAGTGGTTTCAGTTGAGGCTTGCCAAGTTTCATAGTGTCCTGCAAATAATATATTTTGTTCTGGGGTGAAATTCAATTGCCAAAATAGCAATAACCTGAATCAGTGGTTTCAGCTGTGGCTGGCAAACTAACATAGTGTCCACAAAAACATATATTTTATTCTGGGGTGAAATTCAATTGCCAAAATAGCAATACCATAAAACTTTTGTCACAGCTGTGGCAGGCAAACTATAATAGTGTCCGCAAAAACATATATCTTGTTCTGGGGTGAAATTCAATTGCCAAAATAGCAATACCATAAATCAGTGGTTTCAGCTGTGGCTGGCCAAGTTTCATAGTGTCCTGCAAAGGAAATATTTTGTTCGGGGGTGAAAATCAATTGCCAAAATAGCAATACCATAAATCAGTGGTTTCAGCTGTGGCTGGCCAAGTTTCATAGTGTCCTGCAAAGGATATATTTTGTTCTGGGGTGAAATTCAATTGCCAAAATAGCAATACCATAAATCAGTGGTTTCAGCTGTGGCTGGCCAAGTTTCATAGTGTCCTGCAAAGGATATATTTTGTTCTGAGGTGAAATTCAATTGCCAAAATAGCAATACCATAAATCTGGTGTCACAGCTGAGGCTGGCAAACCATAATAGTGTCCGCAAAAACATATATTTTGTTGTGGGGTGAAATTCAATTGCCAAAATAGCAATAACATAAATCAGTGGTTTCAGTTGAGGCTTGCCAAGTTTCATAGTGTCCTGCAAATAATATATTTTGTTCTGGGGTGAAATTCAATTGCCAAAATAGCAATAACCTGAATCAGTGGTTTCAGCTGTGGCTGGCAAACTAACATAGTGTCCACAAAAACATATATTTTATTCTGGGGTGAAATTCAATTGCCAAAATAGCAATACCATAAAACTTTTGTCACAGCTGTGGCTGGCAAACTATAATAGTGTCCGCAAAAACATATATCTTGTTCTGGGGTGAAATTCAATTGCCAAAATAGCAATACCATAAATCAGTGGTTTCAGCTGTGGCTGGCCAAGTTTCATAGTGTCCTGCAAAGGAAATATTTTGTTCGGGGTGAAAATCAATTGCCAAAATAGCAATACCATAAATCAGTGGTTTCAGCTGTGGCTTGCCAAGTTTCATAGTGTCCTACAAAGGATATATTTTGTTCTGGGGTGAAATTAAATTGACAAAATAGCAATACCCTGAATCTGGTGTTCCAGCTGTTGCAGACCTAGTTTAAATCTGTCCTGCAAAGGATATATTTTGTTCTGGGGTGAAATTCAATTGTCAAAATAGCAATACCATAAATCAGTGGTTTCAGCTGTGGCTGGCCAAGTTTCATAGTGTCCTGCAAAGGATATATTTTGTTCTGGGGTGAAATTCAATTGCCAAAATAGCAATACCATAAATCAGTGGTTTCAGCTGTGGCTGGCCAAGTTTCATAGTGTCCTGCAAAGGATATATTTTGTTCTGGGGTTAAAATCAATTGCCAAAATAGCAATACCATAAATCAGTGGTTTCAGCTGTGGCTTGCCAAGTTTCATAGTGTCCTGCAAAGGATATATTTTGTTCTGGGGTGAAATTTAATTGACAAAATAGCAATACCCTGAATTTGGTGTTCCAGCTGTTGCAGACCTATTTTAAATCTGTCCTGCAAAGGATATATTTTGTTCTGGGGTGAAATTCAATTGCCAAAATAGCAATAACATAAATCGGTGGTTTCAGCTGAGGCTTGCCAAGTTTCATAGTGTCTTGCAAATTATATATTTTGTTCTGCGGTGAAATTCAATTGCCAAAGTAGCAATACCCTGAATCAGTGGTTTCAGCTGTGGCAGGCAAACTAACATAGTGTCCGCAAAAATATATATTTTGTTCTGGGGTGAAATTCAATTGCCAAAATAGCAATACCATAAATCAGCGGTTTCATCTGTGGCTGGCCAAGTTTCATAGTGTCCTGCAAAGGATATATTTTGTTCTGGGGTGAAATTCAATTGCCAAAATAGAAATGCCATAAATCAGTGGTTTCAGCTTTGGCTGGCCAAGTTTCATAGTGTCATGCAAAGGATATATTTTGTTCTGGGGTGAAAATCAATTGCCAAAATAGCAATACCATAAATCAGTGGTTTCAGCTGTGGCTGGCCAAGTTTCATAGTGTCCTGCAAAGGATATATTTTGTTCTGGGGTGAAATTCAATTGCCAAAATAGCAATACCATAAATCATTGGTTTCAGCTGTGGCTGGTTAAGTTTCATAGTGTCATGCAAAGGATATATTTTGTTCTGGGGTGAAAATCAATTGCCAAAATAGCAATACCATAAATCAGTGGTTTCAGCTGTGGCTTGCCAAGTTTCATAGTGTCCTGCAAAGGATATATTTTTTTTTCTGGGGTGAAATTAAATTGACAAAATAGCAATACCTTGAATCTGGTGTTCTAGCTGTTGCAGACCTAGTTTAAATCTGTCCTGCAAAGGATATATTTTGTTCTGGGGTGAAATTCAAT
The DNA here is from genome assembly GCA_033119425.1 of Bufotes viridis. Classification (NCBI taxonomy): domain Eukaryota; kingdom Metazoa; phylum Chordata; class Amphibia; order Anura; family Bufonidae; genus Bufotes; species Bufotes viridis. The sequence goes on from CM065589.1 coordinate 265,576,507, forward strand.
TGCCAAAATAGCAATACCATAAATCAGTGGTTTCAGCTGTGGCTGGCCAAGTTTCATAGTGTCCTGCAAAGGATATATTTTGTTCTGGGGTGAAATTCAATTGCCAAAATAGCAATACCATAAATTTGTTTTTCCAGCTGTGCATTGCCTAGTTTAAATCTGTACGTAACAGTGTATATTTTGTTCTGGGGTGAAATTCAATTGTCAAAATAGCAATACCATAAATCAGTGGTTTCAGCTGTGGCTGGCCAAGTTTCATAGTGTCTTGCAAAGGATATATTTTGTTCTGGGGTGAAATTCAATTGCCAAACTAGAAATGCCATAAATCAGTGGTTTCAGCTTTGGCTGGCCAAGTTTCATAGTGTCCTGCAAAGGATATATTTTGTTCTGGGGTGAAATTCAATTGCCAAAATAGCAATACCATAAATCAGTGGTTTCAGCTGTGGCTGGCCAAGTTTCATAGTGTCCTGCAAAGGATATATTTTGTTCTGGGGTGAAATTCAATTGCCAAAATAGCAATACCATAAATCAGTGGTTTCAGCTGTGGCTGGTTAAGTTTCATAGTGTCCTGCAAAGGATATATTTTGTTCTGTGGTGAAATTCAATTGCCAAAATAGCAATACCATAAATCAGTGGTTTCAGCTGTGGCTGGCCAAGTTTCATAGTGTCCTGCAAAGGATATATTTTGTTCTGAGGTGAAATTCAATTGCCAAAATAGCAATACCATAAATCTGGTGTCACAGCTGAGGCTGGCAAACCATAATAGTGTCCGCAAAAACATATATTTTGTTGTGGGGTGAAATTCAATTGCCAAAATAGCAATAACATAAATCAGTGGTTTCAGCTGAGGCTTGCCAAGTTTCATAGTGTCCTGCAAATAATATATTTTGTTCGGGGGTGAAATTCAATTGCCAAAATAGCAATAACCTGAATCAGTGGTTTCAGCTGTGGCTGGCAAACTAACATAGAGTCCACAAAAACATATATTTTATTCTGGGGTGAAATTCAATTGCCAAAATAGCAATACCATAAAACTTTTGTCACAGCTGTGGCTGGCAAACTATAATAGTGTCCGCAAAAACATATATCTTGTTCTGGGGTGAAATTCAATTGCCAAAATAGCAATACCATAAATCAGTGGTTTCAGCTGTGGCTGGCCAAGTTTCATAGTTTCCTGCAAAGGATATATTTTGTTCGGGGGTGAAAATCAATTGCCAAAATAGCAATACCATAAATCAGTGGTTTCAGCTGTGGCTTGCCAAGTTTCATAGTGTCCTACAAAGGATATATTTTGTTCTGGGGTGAAATTAAATTGACAAAATAGCAATAGCCTGAATCTGGTGTTCCAGCTGTTGCAGACCTAGTTTAAATCTGTCCTGCAAAGGATATATTTTGTTCTGGGGTGAAATTCAATTGCCAAAATAGCAATACCATAAATCAGTGGTTTCAGCTGTGGCTGGCCAAGTTTCATAGTGTCCTGCAAAGGATATATTTTGTTCTGGGGTGAAATTCAATTGCCAAAATAGCAATACCATAAATCAGTGGTTTCAGCTGTGGCTGGCCAAGTTTCATAGTGTCCTGCAAAGTATATATTTTGTTCTGGGGTTAAAATCAATTGCCAAAATAGCAATACCATAAATCAGTGGTTTCAGCTGTGGCTTGCCAAGTTTCATAGTGTCCTGCAAAGGATATATTTTGTTCTGGGGTGAAATTTAATTGACAAAATAGCAATACCCTGAATTTGGTGTTCCAGCTGTTGCAGGCCTATTTTAAATCTGTCCTGCAAAGGATATATTTTGTTCTGGGGTGAAATTCAATTGCCAAAATAGCAATACCATAAATCAGTGGTTTCAGCTGTGGCTGGCGAAGTTTCATAGTGAAATGCAAAGGATATATTTCTTTCTGAGGTTAAATTCAATTGCCAAAATAGCAATACCATAAATCTGGTGTCACAGTTAAGGCTTGCCAATCATAATAGTGTCCGCAAAAACATATATTTAGTTCTGTGGTGAAATTCAATTGCCAAAATAGCAATAACATAAATCGGTGGTTTCAGCTGAGGCTTGCCAAGTTTCATAGTGTCTTGCAAATTATATATTTTGTTCTGCGGTGAAATTCAATTGCCAAAATAGCAATACCATAAATCAGTGGTTTCAGCTGTGGCTGGCGAAGTTTCATAGTGTCATGCAAAGGATATATTTCTTTCTGAGGTTAAATTCAATTGCCAAAATAGCAATACCATAAATCTGGTGTCACAGTTAAGGCTTGCCAATCATAATAGTGTCCGCAAAAACATATATTTAGTTCTGTGGTTAAATTCAATTGCCAAAATAGCAATAACATAAATCGGTGGTTTCAGCTGAGGCTTGACAAGTTTCATAGTGTCTTGCAAATTATATATTTTGTTCTGCGGTGAAATTCAATTGCCAAAGTAGCAATACCCTGAATCAGTGGTTTCAGCTGTGGCAGGCAAACTAACATAGTGTCCGCAAAAATATATATTTTGTTCTGGGGTGAAATTCAATTGCCAAAATAGCAATACCATAAATCAGCGGTTTCATCTGTGGCTGGCCAAGTTTCATAGTGTCCTGCAAAGGATATATTTTGTTCTGGGGTGAAATTCAATTGCCAAAATAGAAATGCCATAAATCAGTGGTTTCAGCTTTGGCTGGCCAAGTTTCATAGTGTCATGCAAAGGATATATTTTGTCCTGGGGTGAAATTCAATTGCCAAAATAGCAATACCATAAATCAGTGGTTTCAGCTGTGGCTGGCCAAGTTTCATAGTGTCCTGCAAAGGATATATTTTGTTCTGGGGTGAAATTCAATTGCCAAAATAGCAATACCATAAATCAGTGGTTTCAGCTGTGGCTGGCGAAGTTTCATAGTGAAATGCAAAGGATATATTTCTTTCTGAGGTTAAATTCAATTGCCAAAATAGCAATACCATAAATCTGGTGTCACAGTTAAGGCTTGCCAATCATAATAGTGTCCGCAAAAACATATATTTAGTTCTGTGGTGAAATTCAATTGCCAAAATAGCAATAACATAAATCGGTGGTTTCAGCTGAGGCTTGCCAAGTTTCATAGTGTCTTGCAAATTATATATTTTGTTCTGCGGTGAAATTCAATTGCCAAAATAGCAATACCATAAATCAGTGGTTTCAGCTGTGGCTGGCGAAGTTTCATACTGTCACGCAAAGGATATATTTCTTTCTGAGGTTAAATTCAATTGCCAAAATAGCAATACCATAAATCTGGTGTCACAGTTAAGGCTTGCCAATCATAATAGTGTCCGCAAAAACATATATTTAGTTCTGTGGTTAAATTCAATTGCCAAAATAGCAATAACATAAATCGGTGGTTTCAGCTGAGGCTTGACAAGTTTCATAGTGTCTTGCAAATTATATATTTTGTTCTGCGGTGAAATTCAATTGCCAAAGTAGCAATACCCTGAATCAGTGGTTTCAGCTGTGGCAGGCAAACTAACATAGTGTCCGCAAAAATATATATTTTGTTCTGGGGTGAAATTCAATTGCCAAAATAGCAATACCATAAATCAGCGGTTTCATCTGTGGCTGGCCAAGTTTCATAGTGTCCTGCAAAGGATATATTTTGTTCTGGGGTGAAATTCAATTGCCAAAATAGAAATGCCATAAATCAGTGGTTTCAGCTTTGGCTGGCCAAGTTTCATAGTGTCATGCAAAGGATATATTTTGTCCTGGGGTGAAATTCAATTGCCAAAATAGCAATACCATAAATCAGTGGTTTCAGCTGTGGCTGGCCAAGTTTCATAGTGTCCTGCAAAGGATATATTTTGTTCTGGGGTGAAATTCAATTGCCAAAATAGCAATACCATAAATCATTGGTTTCAGCTGTGGCTGGTTAAGTTTCATAGTGTCATGCAAAGGATATATTTTGTTCTGGGGTGAAAATCAATTGCCAAAATAGCAATACCATAAATCAGTGGTTTCAGCTGTGGCTTGCCAAGTTTCATAGTGTCCTGCAAAGGATATATTTTTTTTCTGGGGTGAAATTAAATTGACAAAATAGCAATACCTTGAATCTGGTGTTCTAGCTGTTGCAGACCTAGTTTAAATCTGTCCTGCAAAGGATATATTTTGTTCTGGGGTGAAATTCAATTGCCAAAATAGCAATACCATAAATCAGTGGTTTCAGCTGTGGCTGGCCAAGTTTCATAGTGTCCTGCAAAGGATATATTTTGTTCTGGGGTGAAATTCAATTGCCAAAATAGCAATACCATAAATTTGTTTTTCCAGCTGTGCCTTGCCTAGTTTAAATCTGTCCGTAACAGTGTATATTTTGTTCTGGGGTGAAATTCAATTGTCAAAATAGCAATACCATAAATCAGTGGTTTCAGCTGTGGCTGGCCAAGTTTCATAGTGTCCTGCAAAGGATATATTTTGTTCTGGGGTGAAATTCAATTGCCAAACTAGAAATGCCATAAATCAGTGGTTTCAGCTTTGGCTGGCCAAGTTTCATAGTGTCCTGCAAAGGATATATTTTGTTCTGGGGTGAAATTCAATTGCCAAAATAGCAATACCATAAATCAGTGGTTTCAGCTGTGGCTGGCCAAGTTTCATAGTGTCCTGCAAAGTATATATTTTGTTCTGGGGTTAAAATCAATTGCCAAAATAGCAATACCATAAATCAGTGGTTTCAGCTGTGGCTTGCCAAGTTTCATAGTGTCCTGCAAAGGATATATTTTGTTCTGGGGTGAAATTTAATTGACAAAATAGCAATACCCTGAATTTGGTGTTCCAGCTGTTGCAGACCTATTTTAAATCTGTCCTGCAAAGGATATATTTTGTTCTGGGGTGAAATTCAATTGCCAAAATAGCAATACCATAAATCAGTGGTTTCAGCTGTGGCTGGCGAAGTTTCATAGTGAAATGCAAAGGATATATTTCTTTCTGAGGTTAAATTCAATTGCCAAAATAGCAATACCATAAATCTGGTGTCACAGTTAAGGCTTGCCAATCATAATAGTGTCCGCAAAAACATATATTTAGTTCTGTGGTGAAATTCAATTGCCAAAATAGCAATAACATAAATCGGTGGTTTCAGCTGAGGCTTGCCAAGTTTCATAGTGTCTTGCAAATTATATATTTTGTTCTGCGGTGAAATTCAATTGCCAAAATAGCAATACCATAAATCAGTGGTTTCAGCTGTGGCTGGCGAAGTTTCATAGTGTCATGCAAAGGATATATTTCTTTCTGAGGTTAAATTCAATTGCCAAAATAGCAATACCATAAATCTGGTGTCACAGTTAAGGCTTGCCAATCATAATAGTGTCCGCAAAAACATATATTTAGTTCTGTGGTTAAATTCAATTGCCAAAATAGCAATAACATAAATCGGTGGTTTCAGCTGAGGCTTGACAAGTTTCATAGTGTCTTGCAAATTATATATTTTGTTCTGCGGTGAAATTCAATTGCCAAAGTAGCAATACCCTGAATCAGTGGTTTCAGCTGTGGCAGGCAAACTAACATAGTGTCCGTAAAAATATATATTTTGTTCTGGGGTGAAATTCAATTGCCAAAATAGCAATACCATAAATCAGCGGTTTCATCTGTGGCTGGCCAAGTTTCATAGTGTCCTGCAAAGGATATATTTTGTTCTGGGGTGAAATTCAATTGCCAAAATAGAAATGCCATAAATCAGTGGTTTCAGCTTTGGCTGGCCAAGTTTCATAGTGTCATGCAAAGGATATATTTTGTCCTGGGGTGAAATTCAATTGCCAAAATAGCAATACCATAAATCAGTGGTTTCAGCTGTGGCTGGCCAAGTTTCATAGTGTCCTGCAAAGGATATATTTTGTTCTGGGGTGAAATTCAATTGCCAAAATAGCAATACCATAAATCAGTGGTTTCAGCTGTGGCTGGCGAAGTTTCATAGTGAAATGCAAAGGATATATTTCTTTCTGAGGTTAAATTCAATTGCCAAAATAGCAATACCATAAATCTGGTGTCACAGTTAAGGCTTGCCAATCATAATAGTGTCCGCAAAAACATATATTTAGTTCTGTGGTGAAATTCAATTGCCAAAATAGCAATAACATAAATCGGTGGTTTCAGCTGAGGCTTGCCAAGTTTCATAGTGTCTTGCAAATTATATATTTTGTTCTGCGGTGAAATTCAATTGCCAAAATAGCAATACCATAAATCAGTGGTTTCAGCTGTGGCTGGCGAAGTTTCATAGTGTCATGCAAAGGATATATTTCTTTCTGAGGTTAAATTCAATTGCCAAAATAGCAATACCATAAATCTGGTGTCACAGTTAAGGCTTGCCAATCATAATAGTGTCCGCAAAAACATATATTTAGTTCTGTGGTTAAATTCAATTGCCAAAATAGCAATAACATAAATCGGTGGTTTCAGCTGAGGCTTGACAAGTTTCATAGTGTCTTGCAAATTATATATTTTGTTCTGCGGTGAAATTCAATTGCCAAAGTAGCAATACCCTGAATCAGTGGTTTCAGCTGTGGCAGGCAAACTAACATAGTGTCCGCAAAAATATATATTTTGTTCTGGGGTGAAATTCAATTGCCAAAATAGCAATACCATAAATCAGCGGTTTCATCTGTGGCTGGCCAAGTTTCATAGTGTCCTGCAAAGGATATATTTTGTTCTGGGGTGAAATTCAATTGCCAAAATAGAAATGCCATAAATCAGTGGTTTCAGCTTTGGCTGGCCAAGTTTCATAGTGTCATGCAAAGGATATATTTTGTCCTGGGGTGAAATTCAATTGCCAAAATAGCAATACCATAAATCAGTGGTTTCAGCTGTGGCTGGCCAAGTTTCATAGTGTCCTGCAAAGGATATATTTTGTTCTGGGGTGAAATTCAATTGCCAAAATAGCAATACCATAAATCATTGGTTTCAGCTGTGGCTGGTTAAGTTTCATAGTGTCATGCAAAGGATATATTTTGTTCTGGGGTGAAAATCAATTGCCAAAATAGCAATACCATAAATCAGTGGTTTCAGCTGTGGCTTGCCAAGTTTCATAGTGTCCTGCAAAGGATATATTTTTTTTCTGGGGTGAAATTAAATTGACAAAATAGCAATACCTTGAATCTGGTGTTCTAGCTGTTGCAGACCTAGTTTAAATCTGTCCTGCAAAGGATATATTTTGTTCTGGGGTGAAATTCAATTGCCAAAATAGCAATACCATAAATCAGTGGTTTCAGCTGTGGCTGGCCAAGTTTCATAGTGTCCTGCAAAGGATATATTTTGTTCTGGGGTGAAATTCAATTGCCAAAATAGCAATACCATAAATTTGTTTTTCCAGCTGTGCCTTGCCTAGTTTAAATCTGTCCGTAACAGTGTATATTTTGTTCTGGGGTGAAATTCAATTGTCAAAATAGCAATACCATAAATCAGTGGTTTCAGCTGTGGCTGGCCAAGTTTCATAGTGTCCTGCAAAGGATATATTTTGTTCTGGGGTGAAATTCAATTGCCAAACTAGAAATGCCATAAATCAGTGGTTTCAGCTTTGGCTGGCCAAGTTTCATAGTGTCCTGCAAAGGATATATTTTGTTCTGGGGTGAAATTCAATTGCCAAAATAGCAATACCATAAATCAGTGGTTTCAGCTGTGGCTGGCCAAGTTTCATAGTGTCCTGCAAAGGATATATTTTGTTCTGGGGTGAAATTCAATTGCCAAAATAGCAATACCATAAATCAGTGGTTTCAGCTGTGGCTGGCTAAGTTTCATAGTGTCCTGCAAAGGATATATTTTGTTCTGGGGTGAAATTCAATTGCCAAAATAGCAATACCATAAATCAGTGGTTTCAGCTGTGGCTGGCCAAGTTTCATAGTGTCCTGCAAAGGATATATTTTGTTCTGGGGTGAAATTCAATTGCCAAAATAGCAATACCATAAATCTGGTGTTCCAGCTGTGGCTGGCCTAGTTTAAATCTGTCCTGCAAAGGATATATTTTGTTCTGGGGTGAAATTCAATTGCCAAAATAGCAATACCATAAATCAGTGGTTTCAGCTGTGGCTGGCCAAGTTTCATAGTGTCCTGCAAAGGATATATTTTGTTCTGGGGTGAAATTCAATTGCCAAAATAGCAATACCATAAATCAGTGGTTTCAGCTGTGGCTGGCCAAGTTTCATAGTGTCCTGCAAAGGATATATTTTGTTCTGGGGTGAAATTCAATTGCCAAAATAGCAATACCATAAATCAGTGGTTTCAGCTGTGGCTGGCCAAGTTTCATAGTGTCCTGCAAAGGATATATTTTGTTCTGGGGTGAAATTCAATTGCCAAAATAGCAATACCATAAATCAGTGGTTTCAGCTGTGGCTGGTTAAGTTTCATAGTGTCATGCAAAGGATATATTTTGTTGTGGGGTGAAATTCAATTGCCAAAATAGCAATACAATAAATCAGTGGTTTCAGCTGTGGCTGGCCAAGTTTCATAGTGTCCTGCAAAGGATATATTTTGTTCTGGGGTGAAATTCAATTGCCGAAATAGCAATACCATAAATCAGTGGTTTCAGCTGTGGCTGGCCAAGTTTCATAGTGTCCTGCAAAGGATATATTTTGTTCTGAGGTGAAATTCAATTGGCAAAATAGCAATACCATAAATCTGGTGTCACAGCTGAGGCTGGCAAACCATAATAGTGTCCGCAAAAACATATATTTTGTTGTGGGGTGAAATTCAATTGCCAAAATAGCAATAAAATAAATCAGTTGTTTCAGCTGAGGCTTGCCAAGTTTCATAGTGTCCTGCAAATAATATATTTTGTTCTGGGGTGAAATTCAATTGCCAAAATAGCAATAACCTGAATCAGTGGTTTCAGCTGTGGCTGGCAAACTAACATAGTGTCCACAAAAACATATATTTTGTTCTGGGGTGAAATTCAATTGCCAAAATAGCAATACCATAAAACTTTTGTCACAGCTGTGGCTGGCAAACTATAATAGTGTCCGCAAAAACATATATCTTGTTCTGGGGTGAAATTAAATTGCTAAAATGGCAATACCATAAATCAGTGGTTTCAGCTGTGGCTGGCCAAGTTTCATAGTGTCCTGCAAAGGAAATATTTTGTTCGGGGTGAAAATCAATTGCCAAAATAGCAATACCATAAATCAGTGGTTTCAGCTGTGGCTTGCCAAGTTTCATAGTGTCCTACAAAGGATATATTTTGTTCTGGGGTGAAATTAAATTGACAAAATAGCAATACCCTGAATCTGGTGTTCCAGCTGTTGCAGACCTAGTTTAAATCTGTCCTGCAAAGGATATATTTTGTTCTGGGGTGAAATTCAATTGCCAAAATAGCAATACCATAAATCAGTGGTTTCAGCTGTGGCTGGCCAAGTTTCATAGTGTCCTGCAAAGGATATATTTTGTTCTGGGGAGAAATTCAATTGCCAAAATAGCAATACCATAAATATGGTGTTCCAGCTGTGCCTGGCCTAGTTTAAATCTGTCCGTAACAGTGTATATTTTGTTCTGGGGTGAAATTCAATTGTCAAAATAGCAATACCATAAATCAGTGCTTTCAGCTGTGGCTGGCCAAGTTTCATAGTGTCCTGCAAAGGATATATTTTGTTCTGGTGTGAAATTCAATTGCCAAAATAGCAATACCATAAATCAGTGGTTTCAGCTGTGGCTGGCCAAGTTTCATAGTGTCCTGCAAAGGATATATTTTGTTCTGGGGTGAAATTCAATTGCCAAAATAGCAATACCATAAATCAGTGGTTTCAGCTGTGGCTGGCCAAGTTTCATAGTGTCCTGCAAAGGATATATTTTGTTCTGGGGTGAAATTCAATTGCCAAAATAGCAATACCATAAATCAGTGGTTTCAGCTGTGGCTGGCCAAGTTTCATAGTGTCCTGCAAAGGATATATTTTGTTCTGGGGTTAAAATCAATTGCCAAAATAGCAATACCATAAATCAGTGGTTTCAGCTGTGGCTTGCCAAGTTTCATAGTGTCCTGCAAAGGATATATTTTGTTCTGGGGTGAAATTTAATTGACAAAATAGCAATACCCTGAATTTGGTGTTCCAGCTGTTGCAGACCTAGTTTAAATCTGTCCTGCAAAGGATATATTTTGTTCTGGGGTGAAATTCAATTGCCAAAATAGCAATACCATAAATCAGTGGTTTCAGCTGTGGCTGGCCAAGTTTCATAGTGTCCTGGAAAGGATATATTTTGTTCTGGGGTGAAAATCAATTGCCAAAATAGCAATACCATAAATCAGTGGTTTCAGCTGTGGCTTGCCAAGTTTCATAGTGTCCTGCAAAGGATATATTTTTTTTTCTGGGGTGAAATTAAATTGACAAAATAGCAATACCTTGAATCTGGTGTTCTAGCTGTTGCAGACCTAGTTTAAATCTGTCCTGCAAAGGATATATTTTGTTCTGGGGTGAAATTCAATTGCCAAAATATCAATACCATAAATCAGTGGTTTCAGCTGTGGCTGGCCAAGTTTCATAGTGTCCTGCAAAGGATATATTTTGTTCTGGGGTGAAATTCAATTGCCAAAATAGCAATACCATAAATTTGTTTTTCCAGCTGTGCCTTGCCTAGTTTAAATCTGTCCGTAACAGTGTATATTTTGTTCTGGGGTGAAATTCAATTGTCAAAATAGCAATACCATAAATCAGTGGTTTCAGCTGTGGCTGGCCAAGTTTCATAGTGTCCTGCAAAGGATATATTTTGTTCTGGGGTGAAATTCAATTGCCAAACTAGAAATGCCATAAATCAGTGGTTTCAGCTTTGGCTGGCCAAGTTTCATAGTGTCCTGCAAAGGATATATTTTGTTCTGGGGTGAAATTCAATTGCCAAAATAGCAATACCATAAATCAGTGGTTTCAGCTGTGGCTGGCCAAGTTTCATAGTGTCCTGCAAAGGATATATTTTGTTCTGGGGTGAAATTCAATTGCCAAAATAGCAATACCATAAATCAGTGGTTTCAGCTGTGGCTGGTTAAGTTTCATAGTGTCCTGCAAAGGATATATTTTGTTCTGTGGTGAAATTCAATTGCCAAAATAGCAATACCATAAATCAGTGGTTTCAGCTGTGGCTGGCCAAGTTTCATAGTGTCCTGCAAAGGATATATTTTGTTCTGAGGTGAAATTCAATTGCCAAAATAGCAATACCATAAATCTGGTGTCACAGCTGAGGCTGGCAAACCATAATAGTGTCCGCAAAAACATATATTTAGTTGTGGGGTGAAATTCAATTGCCAAAATAGCAATAACATAAATCAGTGGTTTCAGCTGAGGCTTGCCAAGTTTCATAGTGTCCTGCAAATAATATATTTTGTTCGGGGTGAAATTCAATTGCCAAAATAGCAATAACCTGAATCAGTGGTTTCAGCTGTGGCTGGCAAACTAACATAGTGTCCACAAAAACATATATTTTGTTCTGGGGTGAAATTCAATTGCCAAAATAGCAATACCATAAATCAGTGGTTTCAGCTGTGGTTGGCAAGTTTCATAGTGTCCTGCAAAGGATATATTTTGTTCTGGGGTGAAATTCAATTTACAAAATAGCAATACCATGAAACTGGTGTAACAGCTGTGGCTGGCAAACTATAATAGTGTCCGCAAAAACATACATTTTGTTCTGGGGTGAAATTCAATTGCCAAAATAGCAATACCATAAATCAGTGGTTTCAGCTGTGGCTGGCCAAGTTTCATAGTGTCCTGGAAAGGATATATTTTGTTCTGGGGTGAAAATCAATTGCCAAAATAGCAATACCATAAATCAGTGGTTTCAGCTGTGGCTTGCCAAGTTTCATAGTGTCCTGCAAAGGATATATTTTTTTCTGGGGTGAATTTAAATTGACAAAATAGCAATACCTTGAATCTGGTGTTCTAGCTGTTGCAGACCTAGTTTAAATCTGTCCTGCAAAGGATATATTTTGTTCTGGGGTGAAATTCAATTGCCAAAATAGCAATACCATAAATCTGTGGTTTCAGCTGTGGCTGGCCAAGTTTCATAGTGTCCTGCAAAGGATATATTTTGTTCTGGGGTGAAATTCAATTGCCAAAATAGCAATACCATAAATATGTTTTTCCAGCTGTGCCTGGCCTAGTTTAAATCTGTCCGTAACAGTGTATATTTTGTTCTGGGGTGAAATTCAATTGTCAAAATAGCAATACCATAAATTAGTGGTTTCAGCTGTGGCTGGCCAAGTTTCATAGTGTCCTGCAAAGGTTATATTTTGTTCTGGGGTGAAATTCAATTGCCAAAATAGAAATGCCATAAATCAGTGGTTTCAGCTTTGGCTGGCCAAGTTTCATAGTGTCCTGCAAAGGATATATTTTGTTCTGGGGTGAAATTCAATTGCCAAAATAGCAATACCATAAATCAGTGGTTTCAGCTGTGGCTGGCCAAGTTTCATAATGTCCTGCAAAGGATATATTTTGTTCTGGGGTGAAATTCAATTGCCAAAATAGCAATACCATAAATCAGTGGTTTCAGCTGTGGCTGGTTAAGTTTCATAGTGTCATGCAAAGGATATATTTTGTTGTGGGGTGAAATTCAATTGCCAAAATAGCAATACAATAAATCAGTGGTTTCAGCTGTGGCTGGCCAAGTTTCATAGTGTCCTGCAAAGGATATATTTTGTTCTGGGGTGAAATTCAATTGCCGAAATAGCAATACCATAAATCAGTGGTTTCAGCTGTGGCTGGCCAAGTTTCATAGTGTCCTGCAAAGGATATATTTTGTTCTGAGGTGAAATTCAATTGGCAAAATAGCAATACCATAAATCTGGTGTCACAGCTGAGGCTGGCAAACCATAATAGTGTCCGTAAAAACATATATTTTGTTGTGGGGTGAAATTCAATTGCCAAAATAGCAATAAAATAAATCAGTTGTTTCAGCTGAGGCTTGCCAAGTTTCATAGTGTCCTGCAAATAATATATTTTGTTCTGGGGTGAAATTCAATTGCCAAAATAGCAATAACCTGAATCAGTGGTTTCAGCTGTGGCTGGCAAACTAACATAGTGTCCACAAAAACATATATTTTGTTCTGGGGTGAAATTCAATTGCCAAAATAGCAATACCATAAAACTTTTGTCACAGCTGTGGCTGGCAAACTATAATAGTGTCCGCAAAAACATATATCTTGTTCTGGGGTGAAATTAAATTGCTAAAATGGCAATACCATAAATCAGTGGTTTCAGCTGTGGCTGGCCAAGTTTCATAGTGTCCTGCAAAGGAAATATTTTGTTCGGGGTGAAAATCAATTGCCAAAATAGCAATACCATAAATCAGTGGTTTCAGCTGTGGCTTGCCAAGTTTCATAGTGTCCTACAAAGGATATATTTTGTTCTGGGGTGAAATTAAATTGACAAAATAGCAATACCCTGAATCTGGTGTTCCAGCTGTTGCAGACCTAGTTTAAATCTGTCCTGCAAAGGATATATTTTGTTCTGGGGTGAAATTCAATTGCCAAAATAGCAATACCATAAATCAGTGGTTTCAGCTGTGGCTGGCCAAGTTTCATAGTGTCCTGCAAAGGATATATTTTGTTCTGGGGTGAAATTCAATTGCCAAAATAGCAATACCATAAATCAGTGGTTTCAGCTGTGGCTGGCCAAGTTTCATAGTGTCCTGCAAAGGATATATTTTGTTCTGGGGTGAAATTCAATTGACAAAATAGCAATACCATGAATCAGTGGTGTTCAGCTGTGGCTGACCAAGTTTCATAGCTGTCCTGCAAAGGATATATTTTGTTCTGGGGTGAAATTCAATTGCCAAAATAGCAATACCATAAATCAGTGGTTTCAGCTGTGGCTGGCCAAGTTTCATAGTGTCCTGCAAAGGATATATTTTGTTCTGGGGTGAAATTCAATTGCCAAAATAGCAATACCATAAATCAGTGGTTTCAGCTGTGGCTGGCCAAGTTTCATAGTGTCCTGCAAAGGATATATTTTGTTCTGGGGTGAAATTCAATTGCCAAAATAGCAATACCATAAATCAGTGGTTTCAGCTGTGGCTGGCCAAGTTTCATAGTGTCCTGCAAAGGATATATTTTGTTCTGGGGTTAAAATCAATTGCCAAAATAGCAATACCATAAATCAGTGGTTTCAGCTGTGGCTTGCCAAGTTTCATAGTGTCCTGCAAAGGATATATTTTGTTCTGGGGTGAAATTTAATTGACAAAATAGCAATACCCTGAATTTGGTGTTCCAGCTGTTGCAGACCTAGTTTAAATCTGTCCTGCAAAGGATATATTTTGTTCTGGGGTGAAATTCAATTGCCAAAATAGCAATACCATAAATCAGTGGTTTCAGCTGTGGCTGGCCAAGTTTCATAGTGTCCTGGAAAGGATATATTTTGTTCTGGGGTGAAAATCAATTGCCAAAATAGCAATACCATAAATCAGTGGTTTCAGCTGTGGCTTGCCAAGTTTCATAGTGTCCTGCAAAGGATATATTTTTTTTCTGGGGTGAATTTAAATTGACAAAATAGCAATACCTTGAATCTGGTGTTCTAGCTGTTGCAGACCTAGTTTAAATCTGTCCTGCAAAGGATATATTTTGTTCTGGGGTGAAATTCAATTGCCAAAATAGCAATACCATAAATCTGTGGTTTCAGCTGTGGCTGGCCAAGTTTCATAGTGTCCTGCAAAGGATATATTTTGTTCTGGGGTGAAATTCAATTGCCAAAATAGCAATACCATAAATATGTTTTTCCAGCTGTGCCTGGCCTAGTTTAAATCTGTCCGTAACAGTGTATATTTTGTTCTGGGGTGAAATTCAATTGTCAAAATAGCAATACCATAAATTAGTGGTTTCAGCTGTGGCTGGCCAAGTTTCATAGTGTCCTGCAAAGGTTATATTTTGTTCTGGGGTGAAATTCAATTGCCAAAATAGAAATGCCATAAATCAGTGGTTTCAGCTTTGGCTGGCCAAGTTTCATAGTGTCCTGCAAAGGATATATTTTGTTCTGGGGTGAAATTCAATTGCCAAAATAGCAATACCATAAATCAGTGGTTTCAGCTGTGGCTGGCCAAGTTTCATAATGTCCTGCAAAGGATATATTTTGTTCTGGGGTGAAATTCAATTGCCAAAATAGCAATACCATAAATCAGTGGTTTCAGCTGTGGCTGGTTAAGTTTCATAGTGTCATGCAAAGGATATATTTTGTTGTGGGGTGAAATTCAATTGCCAAAATAGCAATACAATAAATCAGTGGTTTCAGCTGTGGCTGGCCAAGTTTCATAGTGTCCTGCAAAGGATATATTTTGTTCTGGGGTGAAATTCAATTGCCGAAATAGCAATACCATAAATCAGTGGTTTCAGCTGTGGCTGGCCAAGTTTCATAGTGTCCTGCAAAGGATATATTTTGTTCTGAGGTGAAATTCAATTGGCAAAATAGCAATACCATAAATCTGGTGTCACAGCTGAGGCTGGCAAACCATAATAGTGTCCGCAAAAACATATATTTTGTTGTGGGGTGAAATTCAATTGCCAAAATAGCAATAAAATAAATCAGTTGTTTCAGCTGAGGCTTGCCAAGTTTCATAGTGTCCTGCAAATAATATATTTTGTTCTGGGGTGAAATTCAATTGCCAAAATAGCAATAACCTGAATCAGTGGTTTCAGCTGTGGCTGGCAAACTAACATAGTGTCCACAAAAACATATATTTTGTTCTGGGGTGAAATTCAATTGCCAAAATAGCAATACCATAAAACTTTTGTCACAGCTGTGGCTGGCAAACTATAATAGTGTCCGCAAAAACATATATCTTGTTCTGGGGTGAAATTAAATTGCTAAAATGGCAATACCATAAATCAGTGGTTTCAGCTGTGGCTGGCCAAGTTTCATAGTGTCCTGCAAAGGAAATATTTTGTTCGGGGTGAAAATCAATTGCCAAAATAGCAATACCATAAATCAGTGGTTTCAGCTGTGGCTTGCCAAGTTTCATAGTGTCCTACAAAGGATATATTTTGTTCTGGGGTGAAATTAAATTGACAAAATAGCAATACCCTGAATCTGGTGTTCCAGCTGTTGCAGACCTAGTTTAAATCTGTCCTGCAAAGGATATATTTTGTTCTGGGGTGAAATTCAATTGCCAAAATAGCAATACCATAAATCAGTGGTTTCAGCTGTGGCTGGCCAAGTTTCATAGTGTCCTGCAAAGGATATATTTTGTTCTGGGGTGAAATTCAATTGCCAAAATAGCAATACCATAAATCAGTGGTGTTCCAGCTGTGCCTGGCCTAGTTTAAATCGTGTCCTGTAACAGTGATATATTTTGTTCTGGGGTGAAATTCAATTGTCAAAATAGCAATACCATAAATCTAGTGCTTTCAGCTGTGGCTGGCCAAGTTTCATAGTGTCCTGCAAAGGATATATTTTGTTCTGGTGTGAAATTCAATTGCCAAAATAGCAATACCATAAATCAGTGGTTTCAGCTGTGGCTGGCCAAGTTTCATAGTGTCCTGCAAAGGATATATTTTGTTCTGGGGTGAAATTCAATTGCCAAAATAGCAATACCATAAATCAGTGGTTTCAGCTGTGGCTGGCCAAGTTTCATAGTGTCCTGCAAAGGATATATTTTGTTCTGGGGTGAAATTCAATTGCCAAAATAGCAATACCATAAATCAGTGGTTTCAGCTGTGGCTGGCCAAGTTTCATAGTGTCCTGCAAAGGATATATTTTGTTCTGGGGTTAAAATCAATTGCCAAAATAGCAATACCATAAATCAGTGGTTTCAGCTGTGGCTTGCCAAGTTTCATAGTGTCCTGCAAAGGATATATTTTGTTCTGGGGTGAAATTTAATTGACAAAATAGCAATACCCTGAATTTGGTGTTCCAGCTGTTGCAGACCTAGTTTAAATCTGTCCTGCAAAGGATATATTTTGTTCTGGGGTGAAATTCAATTGCCAAAATAGCAATACCATAAATCAGTGGTTTCAGCTGTGGCTGGCCAAGTTTCATAGTGTCCTGGAAAGGATATATTTTGTTCTGGGGTGAAAATCAATTGCCAAAATAGCAATACCATAAATCAGTGGTTTCAGCTGTGGCTTGCCAAGTTTCATAGTGTCCTGCAAAGGATATATTTTTTTTCTGGGGTGAATTTAAATTGACAAAATAGCAATACCTTGAATCTGGTGTTCTAGCTGTTGCAGACCTAGTTTAAATCTGTCCTGCAAAGGATATATTTTGTTCTGGGGTGAAATTCAATTGCCAAAATAGCAATACCATAAATCTGTGGTTTCAGCTGTGGCTGGCCAAGTTTCATAGTGTCCTGCAAAGGATATATTTTGTTCTGGGGTGAAATTCAATTGCCAAAATAGCAATACCATAAATATGTTTTTCCAGCTGTGCCTGGCCTAGTTTAAATCTGTCCGTAACAGTGTATATTTTGTTCTGGGGTGAAATTCAATTGTCAAAATAGCAATACCATAAATTAGTGGTTTCAGCTGTGGCTGGCCAAGTTTCATAGTGTCCTGCAAAGGTTATATTTTGTTCTGGGGTGAAATTCAATTGCCAAAATAGAAATGCCATAAATCAGTGGTTTCAGCTTTGGCTGGCCAAGTTTCATAGTGTCCTGCAAAGGATATATTTTGTTCTGGGGTGAAATTCAATTGCCAAAATAGCAATACCATAAATCAGTGGTTTCAGCTGTGGCTGGCCAAGTTTCATAATGTCCTGCAAAGGATATATTTTGTTCTGGGGTGAAATTCAATTGCCAAAATAGCAATACCATAAATCAGTGGTTTCAGCTGTGGCTGGTTAAGTTTCATAGTGTCATGCAAAGGATATATTTTGTTGTGGGGTGAAATTCAATTGCCAAAATAGCAATACAATAAATCAGTGGTTTCAGCTGTGGCTGGCCAAGTTTCATAGTGTCCTGCAAAGGATATATTTTGTTCTGGGGTGAAATTCAATTGCCGAAATAGCAATACCATAAATCAGTGGTTTCAGCTGTGGCTGGCCAAGTTTCATAGTGTCCTGCAAAGGATATATTTTGTTCTGAGGTGAAATTCAATTGGCAAAATAGCAATACCATAAATCTGGTGTCACAGCTGAGGCTGGCAAACCATAATAGTGTCCGCAAAAACATATATTTTGTTGTGGGGTGAAATTCAATTGCCAAAATAGCAATAAAATAAATCAGTTGTTTCAGCTGAGGCTTGCCAAGTTTCATAGTGTCCTGCAAATAATATATTTTGTTCTGGGGTGAAATTCAATTGCCAAAATAGCAATAACCTGAATCAGTGGTTTCAGCTGTGGCTGGCAAACTAACATAGTGTCCACAAAAACATATATTTTGTTCTGGGGTGAAATTCAATTGCCAAAATAGCAATACCATAAAACTTTTGTCACAGCTGTGGCTGGCAAACTATAATAGTGTCCGCAAAAACATATATCTTGTTCTGGGGTGAAATTAAATTGCTAAAATGGCAATACCATAAATCAGTGGTTTCAGCTGTGGCTGGCCAAGTTTCATAGTGTCCTGCAAAGGAAATATTTTGTTCGGGGTGAAAATCAATTGCCAAAATAGCAATACCATAAATCAGTGGTTTCAGCTGTGGCTTGCCAAGTTTCATAGTGTCCTACAAAGGATATATTTTGTTCTGGGGTGAAATTAAATTGACAAAATAGCAATACCCTGAATCTGGTGTTCCAGCTGTTGCAGACCTAGTTTAAATCTGTCCTGCAAAGGATATATTTTGTTCTGGGGTGAAATTCAATTGCCAAAATAGCAATACCATAAATCAGTGGTTTCAGCTGTGGCTGGCCAAGTTTCATAGTGTCCTGCAAAGGATATATTTTGTTCTGGGGAGAAATTCAATTGCCAAAATAGCAATACCATAAATATGGTGTTCCAGCTGTGCCTGGCCTAGTTTAAATCTGTCCGTAACAGTGTATATTTTGTTCTGGGGTGAAATTCAATTGTCAAAATAGCAATACCATAAATCAGTGCTTTCAGCTGTGGCTGGCCAAGTTTCATAGTGTCCTGCAAAGGATATATTTTGTTCTGGTGTGAAATTCAATTGCCAAAATAGCAATACCATAAATCAGTGGTTTCAGCTGTGGCTGGCCAAGTTTCATAGTGTCCTGCAAAGGATATATTTTGTTCTGGGGTGAAATTCAATTGCCAAAATAGCAATACCATAAATCAGTGGTTTCAGCTGTGGCTGGCCAAGTTTCATAGTGTCCTGCAAAGGATATATTTTGTTCTGGGGTGAAATTCAATTGCCAAAATAGCAATACCATAAATCAGTGGTTTCAGCTGTGGCTGGCCAAGTTTCATAGTGTCCTGCAAAGGATATATTTTGTTCTGGGGTTAAAATCAATTGCCAAAATAGCAATACCATAAATCAGTGGTTTCAGCTGTGGCTTGCCAAGTTTCATAGTGTCCTGCAAAGGATATATTTTGTTCTGGGGTGAAATTTAATTGACAAAATAGCAATACCCTGAATTTGGTGTTCCAGCTGTTGCAGACCTAGTTTAAATCTGTCCTGCAAAGGATATATTTTGTTCTGGGGTGAAATTCAATTGCCAAAATAGCAATACCATAAATCAGTGGTTTCAGCTGTGGCTGGCCAAGTTTCATAGTGTCCTGCAAAGGATATATTTTGTTCTGGGGTGAAAATCAATTGCCAAAATAGCAATACCATAAATCAGTGGTTTCAGCTGTGGCTTGCCAAGTTTCATAGTGTCCTGCAAAGGATATATTTTTTTTCTGGGGTGAAATTAAATTGACAAAATAGCAATACCTTGAATCTGGTGTTCTAGCTGTTGCAGACCTAGTTTAAATCTGTCCTGCAAAGGATATATTTTGTTCTGGGGTGAAATTCAATTGCCAAAATATCAATACCATAAATCAGTGGTTTCAGCTGTGGCTGGCCAAGTTTCATAGTGTCCTGCAAAGGATATATTTTGTTCTGGGGTGAAATTCAATTGCCAAAATAGCAATACCATAAATTTGTTTTTCCAGCTGTGCCTTGCCTAGTTTAAATCTGTCCGTAACAGTGTATATTTTGTTCTGGGGTGAAATTCAATTGTCAAAATAGCAATACCATAAATCAGTGGTTTCAGCTGTGGCTGGCCAAGTTTCATAGTGTCCTGCAAAGGATATATTTTGTTCTGGGGTGAAATTCAATTGCCAAACTAGAAATGCCATAAATCAGTGGTTTCAGCTTTGGCTGGCCAAGTTTCATAGTGTCCTGCAAAGGATATATTTTGTTCTGGGGTGAAATTCAATTGCCAAAATAGCAATACCATAAATCAGTGGTTTCAGCTGTGGCTGGCCAAGTTTCATAGTGTCCTGCAAAGGATATATTTTGTTCTGGGGTGAAATTCAATTGCCAAAATAGCAATACCATAAATCAGTGGTTTCAGCTGTGGCTGGTTAAGTTTCATAGTGTCCTGCAAAGGATATATTTTGTTCTGTGGTGAAATTCAATTGCCAAAATAGCAATACCATAAATCAGTGGTTTCAGCTGTGGCTGGCCAAGTTTCATAGTGTCCTGCAAAGGATATATTTTGTTCTGAGGTGAAATTCAATTGCCAAAATAGCAATACCATAAATCTGGTGTCACAGCTGAGGCTGGCAAACCATAATAGTGTCCGCAAAAACATATATTTAGTTGTGGGGTGAAATTCAATTGCCAAAATAGCAATAACATAAATCAGTGGTTTCAGCTGAGGCTTGCCAAGTTTCATAGTGTCCTGCAAATAATATATTTTGTTCGGGGTGAAATTCAATTGCCAAAATAGCAATAACCTGAATCAGTGGTTTCAGCTGTGGCTGGCAAACTAACATAGTGTCCACAAAAACATATATTTTGTTCTGGGGTGAAATTCAATTGCCAAAATAGCAATACCATAAATCAGTGGTTTCAGCTGTGGTTGGCAAGTTTCATAGTGTCCTGCAAAGGATATATTTTGTTCTGGGGTGAAATTCAATTTACAAAATAGCAATACCATGAAACTGGTGTAACAGCTGTGGCTGGCAAACTATAATAGTGTCCGCAAAAACATACATTTTGTTCTGGGGTGAAATTCAATTGCCAAAATAGCAATACCATAAATCAGTGGTTTCAGCTGTGGCTGGCCAAGTTTCATAGTGTCCTGGAAAGGATATATTTTGTTCTGGGGTGAAAATCAATTGCCAAAATAGCAATACCATAAATCAGTGGTTTCAGCTGTGGCTTGCCAAGTTTCATAGTGTCCTGCAAAGGATATTTTTTTTTCTGGGGTGAATTTAAATTGACAAAATAGCAATACCTTGAATCTGGTGTTCTAGCTGTTGCAGACCTAGTTTAAATCTGTCCTGCAAAGGATATATTTTGTTCTGGGGTGAAATTCAATTGCCAAAATAGCAATACCATAAATCTGTGGTTTCAGCTGTGGCTGGCCAAGTTTCATAGTGTCCTGCAAAGGATATATTTTGTTCTGGGGTGAAATTCAATTGCCAAAATAGCAATACCATAAATATGTTTTTCCAGCTGTGCCTGGCCTAGTTTAAATCTGTCCGTAACAGTGTATATTTTGTTCTGGGGTGAAATTCAATTGTCAAAATAGCAATACCATAAATTAGTGGTTTCAGCTGTGGCTGGCCAAGTTTCATAGTGTCCTGCAAAGGTTATATTTTGTTCTGGGGTGAAATTCAATTGCCAAAATAGAAATGCCATAAATCAGTGGTTTCAGCTTTGGCTGGCCAAGTTTCATAGTGTCCTGCAAAGGATATATTTTGTTCTGGGGTGAAATTCAATTGCCAAAATAGCAATACCATAAATCAGTGGTTTCAGCTGTGGCTGGCCAAGTTTCATAATGTCCTGCAAAGGATATATTTTGTTCTGGGGTGAAATTCAATTGCCAAAATAGCAATACCATAAATCAGTGGTTTCAGCTGTGGCTGGTTAAGTTTCATAGTGTCATGCAAAGGATATATTTTGTTGTGGGGTGAAATTCAATTGCCAAAATAGCAATACAATAAATCAGTGGTTTCAGCTGTGGCTGGCCAAGTTTCATAGTGTCCTGCAAAGGATATATTTTGTTCTGGGGTGAAATTCAATTGCCGAAATAGCAATACCATAAATCAGTGGTTTCAGCTGTGGCTGGCCAAGTTTCATAGTGTCCTGCAAAGGATATATTTTGTTCTGAGGTGAAATTCAATTGGCAAAATAGCAATACCATAAATCTGGTGTCACAGCTGAGGCTGGCAAACCATAATAGTGTCCGCAAAAACATATATTTTGTTGTGGGGTGAAATTCAATTGCCAAAATAGCAATAAAATAAATCAGTTGTTTCAGCTGAGGCTTGCCAAGTTTCATAGTGTCCTGCAAATAATATATTTTGTTCTGGGGTGAAATTCAATTGCCAAAATAGCAATAACCTGAATCAGTGGTTTCAGCTGTGGCTGGCAAACTAACATAGTGTCCACAAAAACATATATTTTGTTCTGGGGTGAAATTCAATTGCCAAAATAGCAATACCATAAAACTTTTGTCACAGCTGTGGCTGGCAAACTATAATAGTGTCCGCAAAAACATATATCTTGTTCTGGGGTGAAATTAAATTGCTAAAATGGCAATACCATAAATCAGTGGTTTCAGCTGTGGCTGGCCAAGTTTCATAGTGTCCTGCAAAGGAAATATTTTGTTCGGGGTGAAAATCAATTGCCAAAATAGCAATACCATAAATCAGTGGTTTCAGCTGTGGCTTGCCAAGTTTCATAGTGTCCTACAAAGGATATATTTTGTTCTGGGGTGAAATTAAATTGACAAAATAGCAATACCCTGAATCTGGTGTTCCAGCTGTTGCAGACCTAGTTTAAATCTGTCCTGCAAAGGATATATTTTGTTCTGGGGTGAAATTCAATTGCCAAAATAGCAATACCATAAATCAGTGGTTTCAGCTGTGGCTGGCCAAGTTTCATAGTGTCCTGCAAAGGATATATTTTGTTCTGGGGTTAAAATCAATTGCCAAAATAGCAATACCATAAATCAGTGGTGTTCCAGCTGTGGCTTGGCCAAGTTTCATATGTGTCCTGCAACAGGATATATTTTGTTTCTGGGGTGAATTTAAATTGACAAAATAGCAATACCTTGAATCAGTGGTGTTCTAGCTGTGGCTGACCAAGTTTCAAATCTGTCCTGCAAAGGATATATTTTGTTCTGGGGTGAAATTCAATTGCCAAAATAGCAATACCATAAATCAGTGGTTTCAGCTGTGGCTGGCCAAGTTTCATAGTGTCCTGCAAAGGATATATTTTGTTCTGGTGTGAAATTCAATTGCCAAAATAGCAATACCATAAATCAGTGGTTTCAGCTGTGGCTGGCCAAGTTTCATAGTGTCCTGCAAAGGATATATTTTGTTCTGGGGTGAAATTCAATTGCCAAAATAGCAATACCATAAATCAGTGGTTTCAGCTGTGGCTGGCCAAGTTTCATAGTGTCCTGCAAAGGATATATTTTGTTCTGGGGTTAAAATCAATTGCCAAAATAGCAATACCATAAATCAGTGGTTTCAGCTGTGGCTTGCCAAGTTTCATAGTGTCCTGCAAAGGATATATTTTGTTCTGGGGTGAAATTTAATTGACAAAATAGCAATACCCTGAATTTGGTGTTCCAGCTGTTGCAGACCTAGTTTAAATCTGTCCTGCAAAGGATATATTTTGTTCTGGGGTGAAATTCAATTGCCAAAATAGCAATACCATAAATCAGTGGTTTCAGCTGTGGCTGGCCAAGTTTCATAGTGTCCTGGAAAGGATATATTTTGTTCTGGGGTGAAAATCAATTGCCAAAATAGCAATACCATAAATCAGTGGTTTCAGCTGTGGCTTGCCAAGTTTCATAGTGTCCTGCAAAGGATATATTTTTTTTCTGGGGTGAATTTAAATTGACAAAATAGCAATACCTTGAATCTGGTGTTCTAGCTGTTGCAGACCTAGTTTAAATCTGTCCTGCAAAGGATATATTTTGTTCTGGGGTGAAATTCAATTGCCAAAATAGCAATACCATAAATCTGTGGTTTCAGCTGTGGCTGGCCAAGTTTCATAGTGTCCTGCAAAGGATATATTTTGTTCTGGGGTGAAATTCAATTGCCAAAATAGCAATACCATAAATATGTTTTTCCAGCTGTGCCTGGCCTAGTTTAAATCTGTCCGTAACAGTGTATATTTTGTTCTGGGGTGAAATTCAATTGTCAAAATAGCAATACCATAAATTAGTGGTTTCAGCTGTGGCTGGCCAAGTTTCATAGTGTCCTGCAAAGGTTATATTTTGTTCTGGGGTGAAATTCAATTGCCAAAATAGAAATGCCATAAATCAGTGGTTTCAGCTTTGGCTGGCCAAGTTTCATAGTGTCCTGCAAAGGATATATTTTGTTCTGGGGTGAAATTCAATTGCCAAAATAGCAATACCATAAATCAGTGGTTTCAGCTGTGGCTGGCCAAGTTTCATAATGTCCTGCAAAGGATATATTTTGTTCTGGGGTGAAATTCAATTGCCAAAATAGCAATACCATAAATCAGTGGTTTCAGCTGTGGCTGGTTAAGTTTCATAGTGTCATGCAAAGGATATATTTTGTTGTGGGGTGAAATTCAATTGCCAAAATAGCAATACAATAAATCAGTGGTTTCAGCTGTGGCTGGCCAAGTTTCATAGTGTCCTGCAAAGGATATATTTTGTTCTGGGGTGAAATTCAATTGCCGAAATAGCAATACCATAAATCAGTGGTTTCAGCTGTGGCTGGCCAAGTTTCATAGTGTCCTGCAAAGGATATATTTTGTTCTGAGGTGAAATTCAATTGGCAAAATAGCAATACCATAAATCTGGTGTCACAGCTGAGGCTGGCAAACCATAATAGTGTCCGCAAAAACATATATTTTGTTGTGGGGTGAAATTCAATTGCCAAAATAGCAATAAAATAAATCAGTTGTTTCAGCTGAGGCTTGCCAAGTTTCATAGTGTCCTGCAAATAATATATTTTGTTCTGGGGTGAAATTCAATTGCCAAAATAGCAATAACCTGAATCAGTGGTTTCAGCTGTGGCTGGCAAACTAACATAGTGTCCACAAAAACATATATTTTGTTCTGGGGTGAAATTCAATTGCCAAAATAGCAATACCATAAAACTTTTGTCACAGCTGTGGCTGGCAAACTATAATAGTGTCCGCAAAAACATATATCTTGTTCTGGGGTGAAATTAAATTGCTAAAATGGCAATACCATAAATCAGTGGTTTCAGCTGTGGCTGGCCAAGTTTCATAGTGTCCTGCAAAGGAAATATTTTGTTCGGGGTGAAAATCAATTGCCAAAATAGCAATACCATAAATCAGTGGTTTCAGCTGTGGCTTGCCAAGTTTCATAGTGTCCTACAAAGGATATATTTTGTTCTGGGGTGAAATTAAATTGACAAAATAGCAATACCCTGAATCTGGTGTTCCAGCTGTTGCAGACCTAGTTTAAATCTGTCCTGCAAAGGATATATTTTGTTCTGGGGTGAAATTCAATTGCCAAAATAGCAATACCATAAATCAGTGGTTTCAGCTGTGGCTGGCCAAGTTTCATAGTGTCCTGCAAAGGATATATTTTGTTCTGGGGTTAAAATCAATTGCCAAAATAGCAATACCATAAATCAGTGGTTTCCAGCTGTGGCTTGCCAAGTTTCATAGTGTCCTGCAAAGGATATATTTTTTTTTCTGGGGTGAATTTAAATTGACAAAATAGCAATACCTTGAATCTGGTGTTCTAGCTGTTGCAGACCTAGTTTAAATCTGTCCTGCAAAGGATATATTTTGTTCTGGGGTGAAATTCAATTGCCAAAATAGCAATACCATAAATCAGTGGTTTCAGCTGTGGCTGGCCAAGTTTCATAGTGTCCTGCAAAGGATATATTTTGTTCTGGTGTGAAATTCAATTGCCAAAATAGCAATACCATAAATCAGTGGTTTCAGCTGTGGCTGGCCAAGTTTCATAGTGTCCTGCAAAGGATATATTTTGTTCTGGGGTGAAATTCAATTGCCAAAATAGCAATACCATAAATCAGTGGTTTCAGCTGTGGCTGGCCAAGTTTCATAGTGTCCTGCAAAGGATATATTTTGTTCTGGGGTTAAAATCAATTGCCAAAATAGCAATACCATAAATCAGTGGTTTCAGCTGTGGCTTGCCAAGTTTCATAGTGTCCTGCAAAGGATATATTTTGTTCTGGGGTGAAATTTAATTGACAAAATAGCAATACCCTGAATTTGGTGTTCCAGCTGTTGCAGACCTAGTTTAAATCTGTCCTGCAAAGGATATATTTTGTTCTGGGGTGAAATTCAATTGCCAAAATAGCAATACCATAAATCAGTGGTTTCAGCTGTGGCTGGCCAAGTTTCATAGTGTCCTGGAAAGGATATATTTTGTTCTGGGGTGAAAATCAATTGCCAAAATAGCAATACCATAAATCAGTGGTTTCAGCTGTGGCTTGCCAAGTTTCATAGTGTCCTGCAAAGGATATATTTTTTTTCTGGGGTGAATTTAAATTGACAAAATAGCAATACCTTGAATCTGGTGTTCTAGCTGTTGCAGACCTAGTTTAAATCTGTCCTGCAAAGGATATATTTTGTTCTGGGGTGAAATTCAATTGCCAAAATAGCAATACCATAAATCTGTGGTTTCAGCTGTGGCTGGCCAAGTTTCATAGTGTCCTGCAAAGGATATATTTTGTTCTGGGGTGAAATTCAATTGCCAAAATAGCAATACCATAAATATGTTTTTCCAGCTGTGCCTGGCCTAGTTTAAATCTGTCCGTAACAGTGTATATTTTGTTCTGGGGTGAAATTCAATTGTCAAAATAGCAATACCATAAATTAGTGGTTTCAGCTGTGGCTGGCCAAGTTTCATAGTGTCCTGCAAAGGTTATATTTTGTTCTGGGGTGAAATTCAATTGCCAAAATAGAAATGCCATAAATCAGTGGTTTCAGCTTTGGCTGGCCAAGTTTCATAGTGTCCTGCAAAGGATATATTTTGTTCTGGGGTGAAATTCAATTGCCAAAATAGCAATACCATAAATCAGTGGTTTCAGCTGTGGCTGGCCAAGTTTCATAATGTCCTGCAAAGGATATATTTTGTTCTGGGGTGAAATTCAAATGCCAAAAGGAATATTATAATCGGGTGTTCAGTTGCCAAAATAGCAATACCATAAATCAGTGGTTTCAGCTGTGGCTGGTTAAGTTTCATAGTGTCATGCAAAGGATATATTTTGTTGTGGGGTGAAATTCAATTGCCAAAATAGCAATACAATAAATCAGTGGTTTCAGCTGTGGCTGGCCAAGTTTCATAGTGTCCTGCAAAGGATATATTTTGTTCTGGGGTGAAATTCAATTGCCGAAATAGCAATACCATAAATCAGTGGTTTCAGCTGTGGCTGGCCAAGTTTCATAGTGTCCTGCAAAGGATATATTTTGTTCTGAGGTGAAATTCAATTGGCAAAATAGCAATACCATAAATCTGGTGTCACAGCTGAGGCTGGCAAACCATAATAGTGTCCGTAAAAACATATATTTTGTTGTGGGGTGAAATTCAATTGCCAAAATAGCAATAAAATAAATCAGTTGTTTCAGCTGAGGCTTGCCAAGTTTCATAGTGTCCTGCAAATAATATATTTTGTTCTGGGGTGAAATTCAATTGCCAAAATAGCAATAACCTGAATCAGTGGTTTCAGCTGTGGCTGGCAAACTAACATAGTGTCCACAAAAACATATATTTTGTTCTGGGGTGAAATTCAATTGCCAAAATAGCAATACCATAAAACTTTTGTCACAGCTGTGGCTGGCAAACTATAATAGTGTCCGCAAAAACATATATCTTGTTCTGGGGTGAAATTAAATTGCTAAAATGGCAATACCATAAATCAGTGGTTTCAGCTGTGGCTGGCCAAGTTTCATAGTGTCCTGCAAAGGAAATATTTTGTTCGGGGTGAAAATCAATTGCCAAAATAGCAATACCATAAATCAGTGGTTTCAGCTGTGGCTTGCCAAGTTTCATAGTGTCCTACAAAGGATATATTTTGTTCTGGGGTGAAATTAAATTGACAAAATAGCAATACCCTGAATCTGGTGTTCCAGCTGTTGCAGACCTAGTTTAAATCTGTCCTGCAAAGGATATATTTTGTTCTGGGGTGAAATTCAATTGCCAAAATAGCAATACCATAAATCAGTGGTTTCAGCTGTGGCTGGCCAAGTTTCATAGTGTCCTGCAAAGGATATATTTTGTTCTGGGGAGAAATTCAATTGCCAAAATAGCAATACCATAAATATGGTGTTCCAGCTGTGCCTGGCCTAGTTTAAATCTGTCCGTAACAGTGTATATTTTGTTCTGGGGTGAAATTCAATTGTCAAAATAGCAATACCATAAATCAGTGCTTTCAGCTGTGGCTGGCCAAGTTTCATAGTGTCCTGCAAAGGATATATTTTGTTCTGGTGTGAAATTCAATTGCCAAAATAGCAATACCATAAATCAGTGGTTTCAGCTGTGGCTGGCCAAGTTTCATAGTGTCCTGCAAAGGATATATTTTGTTCTGGGGTGAAATTCAATTGCCAAAATAGCAATACCATAAATCAGTGGTTTCAGCTGTGGCTGGCCAAGTTTCATAGTGTCCTGCAAAGGATATATTTTGTTCTGGGGTGAAATTCAATTGCCAAAATAGCAATACCATAAATCAGTGGTTTCAGCTGTGGCTGGCCAAGTTTCATAGTGTCCTGCAAAGGATATATTTTGTTCTGGGGTTAAAATCAATTGCCAAAATAGCAATACCATAAATCAGTGGTTTCAGCTGTGGCTTGCCAAGTTTCATAGTGTCCTGCAAAGGATATATTTTGTTCTGGGGTGAAATTTAATTGACAAAATAGCAATACCCTGAATTTGGTGTTCCAGCTGTTGCAGACCTAGTTTAAATCTGTCCTGCAAAGGATATATTTTGTTCTGGGGTGAAATCCAATTGCCAAAATAGCAATACCATAAATCAGTGGTTTCAGCTGTGGCTGGCCAAGTTTCATAGTGTCCTGCAAAGGATATATTTTGTTCTGAGGTTAAATTCAATTGCCAAAATAGCAATACCATAAATCTGGTGTCACAGCTAAGGCTTGCAAACCATAATAGTGTCCGCAAAAACATATATTTAGTTCTGGGGCGAAATTCAATTGCCAAAATAGCAATAACATAAATCGGTGGTTTCAGCTGAGGCTTGCCAAGTTTCATAGTGTCTTGCAAATTATATATTTTGTTCTGCGGTAAAATTCAATTGCCAAAATAGCAATACCCTGAATCAGTGGTTTCAGCTGTGGCTGGCAAACTAACATAGTGTCCGTAAAAATATATATTTTGTTCTGGGGTGAAATTCAATTGCCAAAATAGCAATACCATAAATCAGCGGTTTCAGCTGTGGCTGGCCAAGTTTCATAGTGTCCTGCAAAGGATATATTCTTTTCTGTGGTGAAATTCAATTGCCAAAATAGCAATACCATAAAACTTTTGTCACAGCTGTGGCTGGCAAACTATAATAGTGTCCGCAAAAACATATATTTTGTTCTGGGGTGAAATTCAATTGCCAAAATAGCAATACCATAAATCAGTGGTTTCAGCTGTGGCTGGCCAAGTTTCATAGTGTCCTGCAAAGGAAATATTTTGTTCTGGGGTGAAAATCAATTGCCAAAATAGCAATACCATAAATCATTGGTTTCAGAAGTGGCTTGCCAAGTTTCATAGTGTCCTGCAAAAGATTTATTTTGTTCTGGGGTTAAATTAAATTGACAAAATAGCAATACCCTGAATCTGGTGTTCCAGCTGTTGCAGACCAAGGATAAATCTGTCCTGCAAAGGATATATTTTGTTCTGGGGTGAAATTCAATTGCCAAAATAGCAATACCATAAATCAGTGGTTTCAGCTGTGGCTGGCCAAGTTTCATAGTGTCCTGCAAAGGATATATTTTGTTCTGGGGTAAAATTCAATTGCCAAAATAGCAATACCATAAATATGGTGTTCCAGCTGTGCCTGGCCTAGTTTAAATCTGTCCGTAACAGGGTATATTTTGTTCTGGGGTGAAATTCAATTGTCAAAATAGCAATACCATAAATCAGTGCTTTCAGCAGTGGCTGGCCAAGTTTCATAGTGTCCTGCAAAGGATATATTTTGTTCTGGGGTGAAATTCAATTGCCAAAATAGCAATACTATTAATCAATGGTTTCAGCTGTGGCTGGCCAAGTTTCATAGTGTCCTGCAAAGGATATATTTTGTTCTGGGGTGAAATTCAATTGCCAAAATAGCAATACCATAAATCAGTGGTTTCAGCTGTGGCTGGCCAAGTTTCATAGTGTCCTGCAAAGGATATATTTTGTTCTGGGGTGAAATTCAATTGCCAAAATAGCAATACCATAAATCAGTGGTTTCAGCTGTGGCTGGCCAAGTTTCATAGTGTCCTGCAAAGGATATATTTTGTTCTGGGGTGAAATTCAATTGCCAAAATAGCAATACCATAAATCAGTGGATTCAGCTTTGGCTGGCCAAGTTTCATAGTGTCCTGCAAAGGATATATTTTGTTCTGGGGTGAAATTCAATTGCCAAAATAGCAATACCATAAATCAGTGGTTTCAGCTGTGGCTGGCCAAGTTTCATAGTGTCCTGCAAAGGATATATTTTGTTCTGGGGTGAAAATCAATTGACAAAATAACAATACCATAAATCAGTGGTTTCAGCTGTGGCTGGCCAAGTTTCTTAGTGTCCTGCAAAGGATATATTTTTGTTCTGGGGTAAAATTCAATTGCCAAAATAGCAATACCCTGAATCTTTAGTTCCAGCTGTTGCAGGCCTAGTTTAAATCTGTCCGTAACAGGGTATATTTTGTTCTGGGGTGAAATTCAATTGCCAAAATAGCAATACCATAAATCAGTGGTTTCAGCTCTGGCTGGCCAAGTTTCATAGTGTCCTGCAAAGGATATATTTTGTTTCTGGGGTGAAATTCAATTGCCAAAATAGCAATAACATAAATCTAGTGTCAGAGCTGTGGCTGGAAAACAATAATAGTGTCCGCAAAAACATATATTTTATTTCTGGGGTGAAATTCAATTGCCAAAATAGCAATACCCTGAATCAGTGGTTTCAGCTGTGGCTGGCAAACTAAAATAGTGTCCGCAAGAACATATATTTTGTTCTGGGGTGAAATTCAATTGCCAAAATAGCAATACCATAAATCAGTGGTTTCAGCTGTGGCTGGCCAAGTTTTATAGTGTCCTGCAAAGGATATATTTTGTTCTGGGGTGAAATTCAATTGCCAAAATAGCAATACCATAAATCTGGTGTCACAGCTGTGGCTGGCAAACTATAATAGTGTCCGCAAAAACATATATTTTGTTCTTGTGTGAAATTCAATTGCCAAAATAGCAATGCCATAAATTTGTGGTTTCAGCTGTGGCTGGCCAAGTTTCATAGTGTCCTGCAAAGGATATATTTTGTTCTGGGGTAAAATTCAATTGCCAAAATAGCAATACCATAAATCTGGTGTTACAGCTGGGGCTGGCAAACTGTAATAGTGTCCGCAAAAATATATATTTTGTTCTAGAGTGAAATTCAATTGACAAAATAGCAATACCATAAATCTGGTGTCACAGCTGTGGCTGGCAAACTATAATAGTGTCCGCAAAAACATATATTTTTTTCTGGGGTGAAATTCAATTGCCAAAATAGCAATACCATAAATCATTGGTTTCAGCTGTGGCTGGTTAAGTTTCATAGTGTCATGCAAAGGATATATTTTGTTCTGGGGTGAAATTCAATTGCCAAAATAGCAATACCATAAATCATTGGTTTCAGCTGTGGCTGGTTAAGTTTCATAGTGTCATGCAAAGGATATATTTTGTTCTGGGGTGAAAATCAATTGCCAAAATAGCAATACCATAAATCAGTGGTTTCAGCTGTGGCTTGCCAAGTTTCATAGTGTCCTGCAAAGGATATAGATTTTTTTCTGGGGTGAAATTAAATTGACAAAATAGCAATACCTTGAATCTGGTGTTCTAGCTGTTGCAGACCTAGTTTAAATCTGTCCTGCAAAGGATATATTTTGTTCTGGGGTGAAATTCAATTGCCAAAATAGCAATACCATAAATCAGTGGTTTCAGCTGTGGCTGGCCAAGTTTCATAGTGTCCTGCAAAGGATATATTTTGTTCTGGGGTGAAATTCAATTGCCAAACTAGAAATGCCATAAATCAGTGGTTTCAGCTTTGGCTGGCCAAGTTTCATAGTGTCCTGCAAAGGATATATTTTGTTCTGGGGTGAAATTCAATTGCCAAAATAGCAATACCATAAATCAGTGGTTTCAGCTGTGGCTGGCCAAGTTTCATAGTGTCCTGCAAAGGATATATTTTGTTCTGGGGTGAAATTCAATTGCCAAAATAGCAATACCATAAATCAGTGGTTTCAGCTGTGGCTGGTTAAGTTTCATAGTGTCCTGCAAAGGATATATTTTGTTCTGTGGTGAAATTCAATTGCCAAAATAGCAATACCATAAATCAGTGGTTTCAGCTGTGGCTGGCCAAGTTTCATAGTGTCCTGCAAAGGATATATTTTGTTCTGAGGTGAAATTCAATTGCCAATATAGCAATACCATAAATCTGGTGTCACAGCTGAGGCTGGCAAACCATAATAGTGTCCGCAAAAACATATATTTAGTTGTGGGGTGAAATTCAATTGCCAAAATAGCAATAACATAAATCAGTGGTTTCAGCTGAGGCTTGCCAAGTTTCATAGTGTCCTGCAAATAATATATTTTGTTCGGGGGTGAAATTCAATTGCCAAAATAGCAATAACCTGAATCAGTGGTTTCAGCTGTGGCTGGCAAACTAACATAGTGTCCACAAAAACATATATTTTGTTCTGGGGTGAAATTCAATTGCCAAAATAGCAATACCATAAATCAGTGGTTTCAGCTGTGGTTGGCAAGTTTCATAGTGTCCTGCAAAGGATATATTTTGTTCTGGGGTGAAATTCAATTTACAAAATAGCAATACCATGAAACTGGTGTAACAGCTGTGGCTGGCAAACTATAATAGTGTCCGCAAAAACATACATTTTGTTCTGGGGTGAAATTCAATTGCCAAAATAGCAATACCATAAATCAGTGGTTTCAGCTGTGGCTGGCCAAGTTTCATAGTGTCCTGGAAAGGATATATTTTGTTCTGGGGTGAAAATCAATTGCCAAAATAGCAATACCATAAATCAGTGGTTTCAGCTGTGGCTTGCCAAGTTTCATAGTGTCCTGCAAAGGATATATTTTTTTTTCTGGGGTGAATTTAAATTGACAAAATAGCAATACCTTGAATCTGGTGTTCTAGCTGTTGCAGACCTAGTTTAAATCTGTCCTGCAAAGGATATATTTTTTTTTTCCAAATTGTCTTTTTATTAGTAAAAACAGTGAACATATGACATAGGTAGCAAACAATTCCATGGTAATATGGCAACTGGAGTCGCAGACACCAGATACCCGATGCATAAGTCTGATACAAGGTGTTACATATACTCCACAAATGCAGTAATCATAACATGGCATCGGTAGCACACAGTGGAGAAGCATAAGCATTTTCCAAAAACAGAGCTATATACTTCATAGCTACCCTAGTGCTAAGGACTGACAGTTAACGAGACAAGACAGACGAGAAGGGGAAGGGGGGGGGTAGTACCAGGTGATGTGGGGTATGTGAACCTGAGTGAATCAGGAGAAATTTCGGTATCGTTTCCATGGGAGCCAGGTGTTCAAGAATTTCTGTCTGGTGTTTTGTTCATAAGACGCAAGTTCTTCAAACCTATATATTTGGTCCGTCTTCTCTGTCCAAGAGGCGATGAGGGGGGCAGACTCACATTTCCAGAGCAGGGGGATTAGAAGTCTAGCTGAAGTTATAAGCATTGTGGGGAGACTGCATCTGGATGGGGTAAGAGAAGGGTTTGGGCACCAGAGCAGGACTATCTTTGAGTCCAACTGTATCGGAGTATGAGTGTTACAAATCTGGTTAATGAGATGTTCGATTTGGGTCCAAAAGGGGCGTATTTTGTGGCAATCCCACCAAATATGCGACAATGAGCCTGGCTCTACTCCACACCTCCAGCACACCTCCGGTATATCTGGGTTCAAATTGTGCAGGAAGACCGGGGTTTTGTACCACCGCATTGTAAGTTTGAATGAATTTTCTTGGATAGTGATGCAGCGTGAGAAACCGTGGGCATTAGCTAGTATTGACGCTTTCTCAGGAGCAGTTAGCGTAATAGAAAGCTCACGTTCCCAGGCAGCTATGTGGGGAAGGGCCGAAGGTGTGGAGGAGAGCAGCGTCTTGTACATGAGGGATAGCGCTTTGCGAGCAGGGGTTTTGCCTATTTTTCCTTCGAGCCAGGTAGGGAGTCGTGAGGAAGGGGAGGTAGACGGAGCTTCTTAATATCGCTCCTGAAGCCTATGAGGTGGAGGAAGGAGGCCTCTTTCGTACGTGGCAGGTCAAGGATGGGTTTCCAGTCACAGTTGCCATCTGGTCCACATATTTTCTCTAGGGTGTGTCCCTGTAAGGTCGCCCAGACGCCCGAGGGTGCTAATTTATCAGTATGGAGAGATGCTTGCAACAAAGGTAAGGGGAGGCATGCGTGTGGGAACCTCACTTCCTTAGTGGAATATAGCTTGGACCACTCCGTCAGCGTTGCCTTCCATATTGGGGACACGTTGACTGTGTTGAACAGACACGGGCGTATACCCCATAGGGTCAGTTTCTCTCTATAGGTGAGAATAGTGGATTCTAAGTGTGCACATAATGATGTTGGCCGATCCGCCAGTAATTCAAGTCCTCTATTAATCTGAAAGGCTTTGTAGTATTGGCGGATATCGGGAGTCCAAAGCCACCGAATCTCTTTTCCTGGTAAGGGTTAAGTAGGCTATTCTGGCCCTCTTACCTCTCCAAATAAAGGATGAGAACACTCTGTTCACCTCCGTGAAGTAGGAGTTGGGTAACCAGATTGGGAGCGTTTGTAAAAGATATGTGAATTTGGGCACAATGAATGTCTTTAGGTAGTTCTTTCTCCCCATCCAGGATATAAACGGCAATTTCAGTGTTTGTAGATGGAGCCTAACATCTTTGAGGAGCGGAAGGTAGTTTAGAGCGGATAGCTCAGGTAGTTTGGCCGATATATGTATTCCCAGGTACTGGATCGAATTGGGGGCCCAGGCAAGCGGGGTAGTCCGTTTAAGTGTGTCGATCGTGGAGAGAGGGCAGGTTATGTTGAGGGCTTGGGATTTATTATAGTTTATTTTAAAGTTTGACAGGGATCCAAATTCATTGAAAAGTGTGAGCAATTTGGGGAAGGACGTTGATGGGTTTGAAGTCATGATCAGCAAGTCATCTGCAAAAGCTGCGGTGAGGTGGGTCTGGTTACCGATAGTGAGGCCATGAATGTCGGGGTCTTGACGAATCCGGCATAGGAGAGACTCCATCACCATGATGAACAATGCCGGAGACAAGGGGCAGCCCTGCCTGGTGCCATTTGTAATGGTAAAGGGTGGGGAGAGGGTGCCATTGACTTTGACCCGGGCAGACGGGGCCGAATAAAGCGTTAGGATCGCCGAGATAAGCTGTGACGGGATGCCGAATTTCGACATGGTAAGAGTCATGTAACTCCAGCTCACCCTGTCGAACGCCTTCTCTGCATCTGTGCTTAAAAGCGTCAGAGGGACTGATTTGGATTTGGCCCAGTTGATTAGGTGTAGCAAGCGCAGCGTGTTCTCATTCCCCTGTCTGCCCGTGACAAAGCCAACCTGCTCCTTATTTATAATGTCTGGTAGGACATCCTGGAGGCGCTGAGCTAATATCTTCGCCCACCATTTGATATCGGTATTTAGGAGAGATATCGGGCGGTAGTTCCCGCATAGAGTGGGGTCTTTATTCGGTTTGGGGATAATGGTAATGTGTGCTTCTAGAGCTTGTGGTGGGAGGGTGCCGCCTGAAAGGAGGTGGTTACACAGGGTTCTGAAGTGTGGGACTAAGGTGTCTTTGAATGTCTTATAATAAAGGATGGGGAACCCATCCGGGCCGAGACTTTACCTGAGGGGATTGAGGATAGGACTTTTATCACCTCAGCGTCGGTGACTGGTGCTATTAATTTCAAGGATTTATCTCCTGCAATAGCCGGAAGGGACAATCCATCTAGGAATTCTTTTGTCTTTTCCATTATATCTGATGGGGATCTCTGGTCTGGGGGAGGTTGTATAATTGGGCATAAAAGTCGCAGAATGCCCGAGCTATGTCTGGCGTGGTTTTGAGAGGTGTACCAGAAGTGTCTTTGATGGCTGAGATGTGAGATATGTCTCTTTGTTGTTTAGCTAGAGCGGACATTAGTCTGTTTCCTCTATTGCCGTGGGCATATGTCCGAAATCTGGAGCGGAACAGTAATTTGGCCGAGGTAATATTCAGTAGGTTTTGAGATTGGAGCGCGTTTCAGCTAAGGCTGTAAATGTGCTTTGGGATTGGTTCCTTTTGTGTGCCAATTCTAGGTCAGAGATCTGTGAAAGGAGCGTATTAACCGCGAGGGAGCGTTGCTTTTGACGTGTGCGCCTAAGGCTATCAGATCCCCTCTAATTTTAGCTTTGTGGGTTTCCCAAATTATGGAGGGAGAGGGGAGAGGGACCTGAACTGTTGATGGCAAAGAACTCAGTGAGCGTGTCTACTATTCTGGCTTTGTGGGAGCTATCTGCTATAAGCGACTCATTGAGGCGCCAGGTTCGCTCTCTGTGAGGGAGTCAGTCATGGAGATATGGAGGAATATTGGGGCGTGGTCTGAGAGGGTGATGTTCCCTATGGTTGCTCTAGAAACTTTTTGAATGTGGGACATGGATAGAAAGAGATAATCTAACCTTTGGTAGGAGGACTTAGCATGTGAGTAAAATGAAAAATCTTTGTCTAGAGGGTGGAGGGAGCGCCAGACGTCTTTGACCTTTAGCTTTTTCAGGTGGATTTTGAGCCATCTCAAAGCTCTATGGGAGTGGGCCGAGCGCTTGGAAGAGGAGTCCAGCTCCGGTTCCAAGGTTGCGTTAAAGTCACCCCCTAGGATTGTCACACCTTCTTGGAATGAGGATAGCAGGATTAAGGACTGAATGAGCCATGGAATCTGGCCTCTGTTAGGGGCATATAAGTTGGCAAGGGTTATCTTTTGGTCCGCTAGAAGGCCTTTAACGAATAGGAAACGTCCATCAGGGTCAGTGACCGCAGATAGAAGTTTAAAAGGGAGCTGCTTGTGGACAGCAATGCTGACTCCTCTGCTGGCCGCAGTGTGTGTACTGTGGAACCAGTGTGAGAATCGTGTGGAGGATAATTTAGGGACCTTACCGGACTTGAAGTGCGTTTCCTGGAAGTAGATAATGGAGGCTTTTTCCTTTTGGAGAAGCGACAGGATCTGGGCGCGTTTGCAGGGCTCATTCAGTCCTTTCACGTTGTATGAGGCTACTACAACAGAATTCATGTTATAGGATTAGGAAATGTACAAAGCAACAGAAACATTCGACCTCGGCTAATGGTTCGCAACCCTTGTTGGGGTTTAGATACGGTTGACACATAACCACCAGGAGAAAGGACACAAGAGGGGGGGGGACACGACGTGACAGTGACGCACAAACAAATAACATATAGAAACATATTCAAAACTGAGTAGGCAAAGTAAACGCGTCCTACAACTCGTCTGAGGTATCGCAACCCCTGTCGTGAGGGGGGGGTATGGTTTACGATATCCCCAGGCGGGGGGCTATGTAGGACTGAGACCAGCCTGTAATTGGCTGGAGTGGGTTATAGAGGTACCCGAGATGAGGTAGGGTCGGCAACTACCCTAGATAAAGCGGGTGCAAATACACTGCAAAAACATTGTTCAAACAGAATTGTTCAAGCAAAATTCAACTTGAGTTATTCAAACAGAATTCTTCACAGAATGGGGATGGGAAAGGGAGGGGGTATGGAAGGGTCTGTTCAGACTCCCGGGTCAAAGCGAGGTCGATGGTGAGTAAATAACGGTAAAATGCAACAATCGAGCATTATTGTTAAAGCCTTGCAGGATGAGAGGGAGAGGGGAGGAGAGGGGAGGGGGTGGAAAAAAGGGGGGGGGAGGGGAAGGAGAGGAGAGGGGAAAAAAGAGACAATACTGTGTCGGCGATCACGGATCCACATGGCCGAAGTGTCCTCTATGAAGGGGTCCGACGACTTCTGCTTTTGTACAATACGCAGAACGACCATAAGGTGTCAGTCTTTCTCTGCCGGTGATGTGGCTGTTGTGAAGAAGGCAGATTGTCCACTAGGTGTCAGTCTTTCTCTATCTGCGATGTGGCCATCATGGGAAACGCAGAGTAGCCACTAGGTGTCAGTCTTTCTCTGCCGGTGATGTGGCTGTTGTGAAGAAGGCAGATTGTCCACTAGGTGTCAGACTTTCTCTATCTGCGATGTGGCTGTTATGGGAAACGCAGAGTAGCCACTAGGTGTCAGTCTTTCTCAGCCGTTGATGTGGCTGATGAGGGATATGCAGAGCGTCCACTAGGTGTCAGGTTTCCCCTGCTTGTGGTGTGGCTGCTGTAAAAACAAACGAGCCTCCAGGTGTCGGTGTTCCCCTGGTCTGCCGGTTTTCTTCAGTGAGGGAGCCTGTGGATGGTCGCCAGTAGGAGAAGGAGGGACATGTCTGCAACCAGGAATCGGTGCACTGGATCAGGTGAGGAGTGGGGGAGTGATGTTTCTTCCCCTGTGGTCCGCTTTTCTGTATGCCACTTTCTGCCACTGGGGTCTTGTGGGGGGAAGCAGCGGGGGCACGCCCAGATCTGCAGGCAGCCAAGACGGCAAGTCCAAGGGGGGGATGCCTAGTTGGTCCCACGCGGTTTTAAGATCTTGGGGGGTCCTGATTGTAATCTGTCGGCCGTTCTTGGTAATGGCAAGGCCGAAGGGGAAGAGCCACCTGAAGGGTGTGGATGAGGCTCTCAGGACCTCCAGTAACGGCTTCAGCAAGCGCCGCTTGGCCAGGTCCTGGAACAGCTGGATGGCGGCGCCCTCGTACATTACGGAGTCAGCTTCCCTGTTCTTTTTCAAGATTTCAGCCGTGTCCAGGTAGCTGAGGAGCCCGCATATTACATCGCGCGGGGGGTCTGTGGGTTTGGGCCTGGGGCGCAGGGCTCTGTGGATTCTCTCCACCACTACCTGCGCTGCTCTGTCTGGGCCTAGGAGGGAGGAGAACAGTTCCCGCGCCATGGTAGGTAGTGCCTCTGCTGCTACTGACTCGGGTAGGCCCCGGATTCTGACATTTTTCCGGCGGCTCCGGTTCTCCTGATCTTCTATCTTCATGAGCGCCTCATTCAGGAGATCTTTATGTGCGGTGAGGATGCCGCTGGATTGTTCCTGGAATCTGAGAACGTCCTCTTGTGCATTCTCCAGCGCCATTACTCTGTGGCCCATGCTCCGGAGGTCCTCCTTGATGTCGGACAGATCCTTCTTTAGCGGAGTCAGGGCTACATCCAGGATTTCCCTGAACACTGAGGAGGAGATGGTAGGGTCACTGTGCCTGGATTCGGAGAGGTCCGAGCAGCTGCCGGCATCTGACAAGTCCCCTGTATCTGAGTCAGGAGCTTGGCTCTCCACCATTTTGAGCTTAGCTGAAGCAGTAGGCCTTGGGGTCCTTTTCAGGAATTTCTCCATTTCTGGTTGTTTGGTGCGACTTTGGGAGAGACCCAGTGTGTCCTTGGACTTCTCCTTGCCAGTTTTCCACATGCTGGTGCAGTTAGGAAGCGATTAGGAGGGTTAGTTGCCGATGAGTTGGAGGAGCTCAGACAAACGCGGCCATTCAGCAGCTCAGTCAGGCTGCGCCCCCCTGCAAAGGATATATTTTGTTCTGGGGTGAAATTCAATTGCCAAAATAGCAATACCATAAATCTGTGGTTTCAGCTGTGGCTGGCCAAGTTTCATAGTGTCCTGCAAAGGATATATTTTGTTCTGGGGTGAAATTCAATTGCCAAAATAGCAATACCATAAATATGTTTTTCCAGCTGTGCCTGGCCTAGTTTAAATCTGTCCGTAACAGTGTATATTTTGTTCTGGGGTGAAATTCAATTGTCGAAATAGCAATACCATAAATCAGTGGTTTCAGCTGTGGCTGGCCAAGTTTCATAGTGTCCTGCCAAGGTTATATTTTGAAATTCAATTGCCAAAATAGAAATGCCATAAATCAGTGGTTTCAGCTTTGGCTGGCCAAGTTTCATAGTGTCCTGCAAAGGATATATTTTGTTCTGGGGTGAAATTCAATTGCCAAAATAGCAATACCATAAATCAGTGGTTTCAGCTGTGGCTGGCCAAGTTTCATAATGTCCTGCAAAGGATATATTTTTTTCTGGGGTGAAATTCAATTGCCAAAATAGCAATACCATAAATCAGTGGTTTCAGCTGTGGCTGGTTAAGTTTCATAGTGTCATGCAAAGGATATATTTTGTTCTGGGGTGAAATTCAATTGCCAAAATAGCAATACAATAAATCAGTGGTTTCAGCTGTGGCTGGCCAAGTTTCATAGTGTCCTGCAAAGGATATATTTTGTTCTGGGGTGAAATTCAATTGCCGAAATAGCAATACCATAAATCAGTGGTTTCAGCTGTGGCTGGCCAAGTTTCATAGTGTCCTGCAAAGGATATATTTTGTTCTGAGGTGAAATTCAATTGGCAAAATAGCAATACCATAAATCTGGTGTCACAGCTGAGGCTGGCAAACCATAATAGTGTCCGCAAAAACATATATTTTGTTGTGGGGTGAAATTCAATTGCCAAAATAGCAATAAAATAAATCAGTTGTTTCAGCTGAGGCTTGCCAAGTTTCATAGTGTCCTGCAAATAATATATTTTGTTCTGGGGTGAAATTCAATTGCCAAAATAGCAATAACCTGAATCAGTGGTTTCAGCTGTGGCTGGCAAACTAACATAGTGTCCACAAAAACATATATTTTGTTCTGGGGTGAAATTCAATTGCCAAAATAGCAATACCATAAAACTTTTGTCACAGCTGTGGCTGGCAAACTATAATAGTGTCCGCAAAAACATATATCTTGTTCTGGGGTGAAATTAAATTGCTAAAATGGCAATACCATAAATCAGTGGTTTCAGCTGTGGCTTGCCAAGTTTCATAGTGTCCTACAAAGGATATATTTTGTTCTGGGGTGAAATTAAATTGACAAAATAGCAATACCCTGAATCTGGTGTTCCAGCTGTTGCAGACCTAGTTTAAATCTGTCCTGCAAAGGATATATTTTGTTCTGGGGTGAAATTCAATTGCCAAAATAGCAATACCATAAATCAGTGGTTTCAGCTGTGGCTGGCCAAGTTTCATAGTGTCCTGCAAAGGATATATTTTGTTCTGGGGAGAAATTCAATTGCCAAAATAGCAATACCATAAATATGGTGTTCCAGCTGTGCCTGGCCTAGTTTAAATCTGTCCGTAACAGTGTATATTTTGTTCTGGGGTGAAATTCAATTGTCAAAATAGCAATACCATAAATCAGTGCTTTCAGCTGTGGCTGGCCAAGTTTCATAGTGTCCTGCAAAGGATATATTTTGTTCTGGTGTGAAATTCAATTGCCAAAATAGCAATACCATAAATCAGTGGTTTCAGCTGTGGCTGGCCAAGTTTCATAGTGTCCTGCAAAGGATATATTTTGTTCTGGTGTGAAATTCAATTGCCAAAATAGCAATACCCTGAATCAGTGGTTTCAGCTGTGGCTGGCCAAGTTTCATAGTGTCCTGCAAAGGATATATTTTGTTCTTGGTTTAAATTCAATTGCCAAAATAGCAATACCATAAATCAGTGGTTTCAGCTGTGGCTGGCCAAGTTTCATAGTGTCCTGCAAAGGATATATTTTGTTCTGGGGTTAAAATCAATTGCCAAAATAGCAATACCATAAATCAGTGGTTTCAGCTGTGGCTTGCCAAGTTTCATAGTGTCCTGCAAAGGATATATTTTGTTCTGGGGTGAAATTTAATTGACAAAATAGCAATACCCTGAATTTGGTGTTCCAGCTGTTGCAGACCTAGTTTAAATCTGTCCTGCAAAGGATATATTTTGTTCTGGGGTGAAATTCAATTGCCAAAATAGCAATACCATAAATCAGTGGTTTCAGCTGTGGCTGGCCAAGTTTCATAGTGTCCTGGAAAGGATATATTTTGTTCTGGGGTGAAAATCAATTGCCAAAATAGCAATACCATAAATCAGTGGTTTCAGCTGTGGCTTGCCAAGTTTCATAGTGTCCTGCAAAGGATATATTTTTTTTCTGGGGTGAATTTAAATTGACAAAATAGCAATACCTTGAATCTGGTGTTCTAGCTGTTGCAGACCTAGTTTAAATCTGTCCTGCAAAGGATATATTTTGTTCTGGGGTGAAATTCAATTGCCAAAATAGCAATACCATAAATCTGTGGTTTCAGCTGTGGCTGGCCAAGTTTCATAGTGTCCTGCAAAGGATATATTTTGTTCTGGGGTGAAATTCAATTGCCAAAATAGCAATACCATAAATATGTTTTTCCAGCTGTGCCTGGCCTAGTTTAAATCTGTCCGTAACAGTGTATATTTTGTTCTGGGGTGAAATTCAATTGTCAAAATAGCAATACCATAAATTAGTGGTTTCAGCTGTGGCTGGCCAAGTTTCATAGTGTCCTGCAAAGGTTATATTTTGTTCTGGGGTGAAATTCAATTGCCAAAATAGAAATGCCATAAATCAGTGGTTTCAGCTTTGGCTGGCCAAGTTTCATAGTGTCCTGCAAAGGATATATTTTGTTCTGGGGTGAAATTCAATTGCCAAAATAGCAATACCATAAATCAGTGGTTTCAGCTGTGGCTGGCCAAGTTTCATAATGTCCTGCAAAGGATATATTTTGTTCTGGGGTGAAATTCAATTGCCAAAATAGCAATACCATAAATCAGTGGTTTCAGCTGTGGCTGGTTAAGTTTCATAGTGTCATGCAAAGGATATATTTTGTTGTGGGGTGAAATTCAATTGCCAAAATAGCAATACAATAAATCAGTGGTTTCAGCTGTGGCTGGCCAAGTTTCATAGTGTCCTGCAAAGGATATATTTTGTTCTGGGGTGAAATTCAATTGCCGAAATAGCAATACCATAAATCAGTGGTTTCAGCTGTGGCTGGCCAAGTTTCATAGTGTCCTGCAAAGGATATATTTTGTTCTGAGGTGAAATTCAATTGGCAAAATAGCAATACCATAAATCTGGTGTCACAGCTGAGGCTGGCAAACCATAATAGTGTCCGCAAAAACATATATTTTGTTGTGGGGTGAAATTCAATTGCCAAAATAGCAATAAAATAAATCAGTTGTTTCAGCTGAGGCTTGCCAAGTTTCATAGTGTCCTGCAAATAATATATTTTGTTCTGGGGTGAAATTCAATTGCCAAAATAGCAATAACCTGAATCAGTGGTTTCAGCTGTGGCTGGCAAACTAACATAGTGTCCACAAAAACATATATTTTGTTCTGGGGTGAAATTCAATTGCCAAAATAGCAATACCATAAAACTTTTGTCACAG
The DNA here is from genome assembly GCA_033119425.1 of Bufotes viridis. Lineage (NCBI taxonomy): Eukaryota > Metazoa > Chordata > Amphibia > Anura > Bufonidae > Bufotes > Bufotes viridis. The sequence continues at coordinate 265,620,056 of CM065589.1, forward strand.
CTGTGGCTGGCAAACTATAATAGTGTCCGCAAAAACATATATCTTGTTCTGGGGTGAAATTAAATTGCTAAAATGGCAATACCATAAATCAGTGGTTTCAGCTGTGGCTGGCCAAGTTTCATAGTGTCCTGCAAAGGAAATATTTTGTTCGGGGTGAAAATCAATTGCCAAAATAGCAATACCATAAATCAGTGGTTTCAGCTGTGGCTTGCCAAGTTTCATAGTGTCCTACAAAGGATATATTTTGTTCTGGGGTGAAATTAAATTGACAAAATAGCAATACCCTGAATCTGGTGTTCCAGCTGTTGCAGACCTAGTTTAAATCTGTCCTGCAAAGGATACATTTTGTTCTGGGGTGAAATTCAATTGCCAAAATAGCAATACCATAAATCAGTGGTTTCAGCTGTGGCTGGCCAAGTTTCATAGTGTCCTGCAAAGGATATATTTTGTTCTGGGGTGAAATTCAATTGCCAAAATAGCAATACCATAAATATGGTGTTCCAGCTGTGCCTGGCCTAGTTTAAATCTATCCGTAACAGGGTATATTTTGTTCTGGGGTGAAATTCAATTGTCAAAATAGCAATACCATAAATCAGTGCTTTCAGCTGTGGCTGGCCAAGTTTCATAGTGTCCTGCAAAGGATATATTTTGTTCTGGTGTGAAATTCAATTGCCAAAATAGCAATACCATAAATCAGTGGTTTCAGCTGTGGCTGGCCAAGTTTCATAGTGTCCTGCAAAGGATATATTTTGTTCTGGGGTGAAATTCAATTGCCAAAATAGCAATACCATAAATCAGTGGTTTCAGCTGTGGCTGGCCAAGTTTCATAGTGTCCTGCAAAGGATATATTTTGTTCTGGGGTGAAATTCAATTGCCAAAATAGCAATACCATAAATCAGTGGTTTCAGCTGTGGCTGGCCAAGTTTCATAGTGTCCTGCAAAGGATATATTTTGTTCTGGGGTTAAAATCAATTGCCAAAATAGCAATACCATAAATCAGTGGTTTCAGCTGTGGCTTGCCAAGTTTCATAGTGTCCTGCAAAGGATATATTTTGTTCTGGGGTGAAATTTAATTGACAAAATAGCAATACCCTGAATTTGGTGTTCCAGCTGTTGCAGACCTAGTTTAAATCTGTCCTGCAAAGGATATATTTTGTTCTGGGGTGAAATCCAATTGCCAAAATAGCAATACCATAAATCAGTGGTTTCAGCTGTGGCTGGCCAAGTTTCATAGTGTCCTGCAAAGGATATATTTTGTTCTGAGGTTAAATTCAATTGCCAAAATAGCAATACCATAAATCTGGTGTCACAGCTAAGGCTTGCAAACCATAATAGTGTCCGCAAAAACATATATTTAGTTCTGGGGCGAAATTCAATTGCCAAAATAGCAATAACATAAATCGGTGGTTTCAGCTGAGGCTTGCCAAGTTTCATAGTGTCTTGCAAATTATATATTTTGTTCTGCGGTAAAATTCAATTGCCAAAATAGCAATACCCTGAATCAGTGGTTTCAGCTGTGGCTGGCAAACTAACATAGTGTCCGCAAAAATATATATTTTGTTCTGGGGTGAAATTCAATTGCCAAAATAGCAATACCATAAATCAGCGGTTTCAGCTGTGGCTGGCCAAGTTTCATAGTGTCCTGCAAAGGATATATTTTTTCTGTGGTGAAATTCAATTGCCAAAATAGCAATACCATAAAACTTTTGTCACAGCTGTGGCTGGCAAACTATAATAGTGTCCGCAAAAACATATATTTTGTTCTGGGGTGAAATTCAATTGCCAAAATAGCAATACCATAAATCAGTGGTTTCAGCTGTGGCTGGCCAAGTTTCATAGTGTCCTGCAAAGGAAATATTTTGTTCTGGGGTGAAAATCAATTGCCAAAATAGCAATACCATAAATCATTGGTTTCAGCTGTGGCTTGCCAAGTTTCATAGTGTCCTGCAAAAGATTTATTTTGTTCTGGGGTTAAATTAAATTGACAAAATAGCAATACCCTGAATCTGGTGTTCCAGCTGTTGCAGACCAAGGTTAAATCTGTCCTGCAAAGGATATATTTTGTTCTGGGGTGAAATTCAATTGCCAAAATAGCAATACCATAAATCAGTGGTTTCAGCTGTGGCTGGCCAAGTTTCATAGTGTCCTGCAAAGGATATATTTTGTTCTGGGGTAAAATTCAATTGCCAAAATAGCAATACCATAAATATGGTGTTCCAGCTGTGCCTGGCCTAGTTTAAATCTGTCCGTAACAGGGTATATTTTGTTCTGGGGTGAAATTCAATTGTCAAAATAGCAATACCAAAAATCAGTGCTTTCAGCAGTGGCTGGCCAAGTTTCATAGTGTCCTGCAAAGGATATATTTTGTTCTGGGGTGAAATTCAATTGCCAAAATAGCAATACTATTAATCAATGGTTTCAGCTGTGGCTGGCCAAGTTTCATAGTGTCCTGCAAAGGATATATTTTGTTCTGGGGTGAAATTCAATTGCCAAAATAGCAATACCATAAATCAGTGGTTTCAGCTGTGGCTGGCCAAGTTTCATAGTGTCCTGCAAAGGATATATTTTGTTCTGGGGTGAAATTCAATTGCCAAAATAGCAATACCATAAATCAGTGGATTCAGCTTTGGCTGGCCAAGTTTCATAGTGTCCTGCAAAGGATATATTTTGTTCTGGGGTGAAATTCAATTGCCAAAATAGCAATACCATAAATCAGTGGTTTCAGCTGTGGCTGGCCAAGTTTCATAGTGTCCTGCAAAGGATATATTTTGTTCTGGGGTGAAAATCAATTGACAAAATAACAATACCATAAATCAGTGGTTTCAGCTGTGGCTGGCCAAGTTTCTTAGTGTCCTGCAAAGGATATATTTTGTTCTGGGGTAAAATTCAATTGCCAAAATAGCAATACCCTGAATCTTTAGTTCCAGCTGTTGCAGGCCTAGTTTAAATCTGTCCGTAACAGGGTATATTTTGTTCTGGGGTGAAATTCAATTGCCAAAATAGCAATACCATAAATCAGTGGTTTCAGCTCTGGCTGGCCAAGTTTCATAGTGTCCTGCAAAGGATATATTTTGTTTCTGGGGTGAAATTCAATTGCCAAAATAGCAATAACATAAATCTAGTGTCAGAGCTGTGGCTGGAAAACAATAATAGTGTCCGCAAAAACATATATTTTATTTCTGGGGTGAAATTCAATTGCCAAAATAGCAATACCCTGAATCAGTGGTTTCAGCTGTGGCTGGCAAACTAAAATAGTGTCCGCAAGAACATATATTTTGTTCTGGGGTGAAATTCAATTGCCAAAATAGCAATACCATAAATCAGTGGTTTCAGCTGTGGCTGGCCAAGTTTTATAGTGTCCTGCAAAGGATATATTTTGTTCTGGGGTGAAATTCAATTGCCAAAATAGCAATACCATAAATCTGGTGTCACAGCTGTGGCTGGCAAACTATAATAGTGTCCGCAAAAACATATATTTTGTTCTTGTGTGAAATTCAATTGCCAAAATAGCAATGCCATAAATTAGTGGTTTCAGCTGTGGCTGGCCAAGTTTCATAGTGTCCTGCAAAGGATATATTTTGTTCTGGGGTAAAATTCAATTGCCAAAATAGCAATACCATAAATCTGGTGTTACAGCTGGGGCTGGCAAACTGTAATAGTGTCCGCAAAAATATATATTTTGTTCTAGAGTGAAATTCAATTGACAAAATAGCAATACCATAAATCTGGTGTCACAGCTGTGGCTGGCAAACTATAATAGTGTCCGCAAAAACATATATTTTTTTCTGGGGTGAAATTCAATTGCCAAAATAGCAATACCATAAATCAGTGGTTTCAGCTGTGGCTGGCCAAATTTCATAGTGTCCTGCAAAGGATATATTTTGTTCTGGGGTGAAATTCAATTGCCAAAATAGCAATACCATAAATCTGGTGTCACAGCTGTGGCTGGCAAACTATAATAGTGTCCGCAAAAACATATATTTTGTTCTGGGGTCAAATTCAATTGCCAAAATAGCAATACCATAAATCAGTGGTTTCAGCTGTGGCTTGCCAAGTCGCATAGTGACTTGCAAATTATATATTTTGTTCTTGGGTGAAATTCAATTGCCAAAATAGCAATACCATAAATCAGTGGTTTCAGCTGTGGCTGGCCAAGTTTCATAGTGTCCTGCAAAGGATATATTTTGTTCTGGGGTGAAATTCAATTGACAAAATAGCAATACCATAAATCTGGTGTCACAGCTGTGGCTGGCAAACTATAATAGTGTCCGCAAAAACATACATTTTGTTCTGGAGTGAAATTCAATTGCCAAAATAACAATACCATAAATTAGTGGTTTCAGCTGTGGCTGGCCAAGTTTTATAGTGTCGTGCAAAGGATATACTTTGTTCTGGGGTAAAATTCAATTGCCAAAATAGCAATACCATAAATCTTGTGTCACAGCTGTGGCTGGCAAACTATAATAGTGTCCGCAAAAACATATATTTTGTTCTGGGGTGAAATTCAATTGCCAAAAAAGCAATACCATAAATCAGTGGTTTCAGCTGTGGCTGGCCAAGTTTCTTAGTGTCCTGCAAAGGATATATTTTGTTCTGGGGTAAAATTCAATTGCCAAAATAGCAATACCCTGAATCTTTAGTTCCAGCTGTTGCAGGCCTAGTTTAAATCTGTCCGTAACAGGGTATATTTTGTTCGGGAGTTAAATTCAATTGCCAAAATAGCAATACCATAAATCAGTGGTTTCAGCTGTGGCTGGCCAAGTTTCATAGTGTCCTCCCAAGGAAATATTTTGTTCTGGTCTGAAATTCAATTGCCAAAATAGCAATATCATAAATCTGGTGTCACAGCTGTGGCTGGCAAACTATAATAGTGTCCGCAAAAACATATATTTTGTTCTGGGGTGAAATCCAATCGCCAAAATAGCAATCCCCTAAATCTGGTGTCCCAGCACTGGCTAGCAAACTATAATATTGTCCGCCAAAACATATATTTTGTTCTGGTGTGAAATTCAATTGCCAAAATAGCAATACCATAAATCAGTGGTTTCAGCTGTGGCTGGCCAATTTTCATAGTGTCCTGCATAGGATATATTTTGTTCTGGGGTGAAATTCAATTGCCAAAATAGCAATACCATAAATCAGTGGTTTCAGTTCTGGCTGGCAAACTATAATAGTGTCCGCCAAAACATATATTTTGTTCTGGGGTGAAATTCAATTGCCAAAATAGCAATACCCTGAATCTGGCGTTCCAGCTGTTGAAGGCCTAGTTTAAATCTGTCCTTAACAGTGTATATTTTTTTCTAGGGTGAAATTCAATTGTCAAAATAGCAATACCATAAATCAGTGGTTTCAGCTGTGGCTGGCAAACTATAATTGTGTCTGCAAAAACATATATTTTGTTCTGGGGTGAAATTCAACTGCCAAAATGGCAATCACCTAAATCTGGTATCCCAGCACTGGCTGGCAAACTATAATAATGTCTGCCAAAACATATATTTTGTTCTGGGGTGAAATTCAATTGCCATTATAGCAATACCATAATTCAGTGGTTTCAGCTGTGGCTGGCCAAGTTTCATAGTTTGATGCAAAGGATATATTTTTTTCTTGGGTGAAATTCAATTGCCAAAATAGCAATACCCTGAATCTGGTGTTCCAGCTGTTGCAGGCCTAGTTTAAATCTGTCCGTAACAGGGTATATTTTGTTCTGGGGTGAAATTCAATTGCTAAAATAGCAATACCATAAATCAGTGGTTTCAGCTGTGGCTGGCCAAGTTTCATAGTGTCCTGCAAAGGATATATTTTGTTCTGGGGTGAAATTCAATTGCCAAAATAGCAATACCATAAATCTGGTGTCACAGCTGTGCCTGGCAAACTATAATAGTGTCCGCCAAAACATATATTTTGTTCTGGGGTGAAATTCAACTGCAAAAATGGCAATCCCCTAAATCTGGTGTCCCAGCACTGGCTGGCAAACTATAATAGTGTCTGCCAAAACATATATTTTGTTCTGGGGTGAAATTCAATTGCCAAAATAGAAATAGCCTGAATCTGGTGTTCCAGCTGTTGCAGGCCTAGTTTAAATTTGTCCATAAAAGGATACCTTTCATCCAGGGCCTAAATACTAGCCCTAAAAGAGATATTCCGCTAAATCAGTGGTTACTGCTGTGCCTGGATTAGTGTAATACGCCACATAAATAAATAGGCAAATAGTGTTAGGTGCCTGTAAAAAAAGGCCTGAATTTGAAATCAATACATTGGGCCAAATATTTTTTTTCTTATTCTTATTGTGGTGCTTGGTGAATGGAAAACAATGAGGAAAACATCTAGTAAGGGAAGTAAGGGAAGCGGACGCGGTCGTAGTTGTGTTAGTGTACCCTCTGGTGCTGGGAGAGGACGTGGCCATTCTGCCACAGCCACACGTCCTAGTGTACCAACTACCTCATGTTCCAGTACCTGCCAGAATTTACAGCGATATTAGGTGGGGCCCAATGCCGTTCTAAGAATGGTAAGGCCTGAGCAGGTAAAGGCGCTAGTCAATTGGGTGGCCGACAGTGGATCCAGCACGTTCACTACATTATCTCCCACTCAGTCTTCTGCAGAAAGCGCACAGGTGGCGCCTGAAAACCAAGCCCATCAGTCTGTCACATCACCCCCATGCATATCAGGAAAACTGTCAGAGCCTCAAGTTATGCAGCAGTCTCTTATGCTGTTTGAAGACTCTGCTGGCAGAGTTTCCCAAGGGAATCCACCTAGCCCTTCCCCAGTGGTGGAAGACATAGAATGCACTGATGCACAACCACTGATGTTTCCTGATGATGAGGACATGGGAATACCATCTCATCGCAGTCCGCACGTCTCTGATGATGACGAAACACAAGTGCCAACTGCTGTGTCTTTCTGCAGTGTGCAGACCGAACAGGAGGTCAGGGAGGAAGACTGTGTGGAAGACGATGCAGGGGACGATGAGGTCCTAGACCCCACATGGAATGAAGGTCGTGCCACTGACTTTTAGAGTTCAGAGGAAGAGGAAGTGGTGAGACCGAGCCCCAAGAGCGTAGCAAAAGAGGGAGCATGTGGCAAAAGCAGAACAGCCGCCTCCAAGAGAGTTCGCCTGCTAATGGCCCCTGCCACCAGGGACCGAGCACCCCAAAGGCAGCTTCAAGGAGTTCCCTGGCATGGCACTTCTTTAAACAATGTGCTGATGACAAGACCCGAGTGGTTTGCACGCTGTGCCATCAGAGCCTGAAGCGAGACATTAACGTTCTGAACCTTAGCACAACCTGCATAACCAGGCATCTACATGCAAAGCATGAACTGCAGTGGAGTAAACAAATTAAAAACAAGGAACTGACTCTGGCTCCCCCTGCTCTCTCTTCTGCTGCTGCCTCGGCCTTTTCCTCCGCCTCGGGAGGAATGTTGGCACCTGCCGCCCACCAAACAGAGGATGTGTCACCGACACCACCACCTGCGTCACCAAGCATCTCCACCATGTCACACGGCAGCGTTCAGCTCTCCATCTCACAAACCTTGGAGAGAAAGCGCAAATTCCCACCTAGCCACCCTCGAGCCCTGGGCCTGAATACCAGCATTTCTAAACTACTGGCCTTTGAAATGCTTTCATTCAGGTTGGTGGACACAGACTGCTTCAAACAGCTGATGTCCATGGCCGTCCCACAGTACGTTCTTCCCAGCCGCCACTATCTCTCCAAGACAGCCGTGCCTTCCCTGCACAACCAAGTATCCGATAAAATCAAGTGTGCACTGCGCAACGCCATCTCTGGCAAGGTCCACCTAACCACAGATACGTGGACCAGTAAGCACGGCCAGGGATGCTATATCTCCCTAACTGCACACTGGGTAAATGTAGTGGCGGCTGGGCCACAGGCGGAGAGTTCCTTGGCGCACGTCCTTCCGCCACCAAGGATCGCAGGGCATAATTCTTTGCCTCCTGTAGCCTCCTCCTCCTACTTGGCTTTCTCCTCCTCTGCTTCCACCAGCTCATCCAGTCAGCCACACACCTTCACCACCAACTTTGGCACAGCCCGGGGTAAACGTCAGCAGGCCATTCTGAAACTCATATGTTTGGGGGACAGGCCCCACACCGCGCAGGAGTTGTGGCGGGGTATTGAACAACAGACCGACGAGTGGTTTCTGCCGGTGGGCCTCAAGCCTGGCCTGGTGGTGTGCAATAATGGGCGAAATCTTGCAGTCACAGCTAGTCGCAGCTCTAGGACTAGCCGGTTTGACGCACATCCCTTGCCTGGCGCATGTGCTAAATTTGGTGGTGCAGAAGTTCCTTCACAACTACCCCCAAAATGTCAGAGCTGCTGCGTAATGTGCGGGCCGTCTGTGCGCGCTTCCGGCGTTCACATCCTGCTGCTGCTCGCCTGTCTGCACTACAGCGGAACTTCGGCCTTCCTGCTCACTGCCTCATATGCGACGTGCCCACCAGGTGGAACTCCACCTTGCACATGCTGGAGAGACTGTATGAGCAGCAGCAGGCCATAGTGGAGCTTCAGCTGCAGCACGCACGCGTCAGTCGCACTGCGGAACAGCACCACTTCACCACCAATGATTGGGCCTCCATGCGAAACCTGTGTGCCCTGTTGCGCTGTTTTGAGTACTCCACCAACATGGCCAGTGGCGATGACACCGTTATCAGCGTTACAATACCACTTCTATGTCTCCTTGAGAAAATACTTAGGGCGATGATGGAAGAGGAGGTGGCCCAGGAAGAGGAGGATGAGGGGTCATTTTTAGCACTTTCAGGCCAGTCTGTTAGAAGTGGCTCAGAGGGAGATTATTTGCTAAAGCAGAGGCCAGGTACAAATGTGGCCAGCCAGGGCCCACTACTGGAGGACGAGGAGGATGAGGAGGAGGTGGAGGAGGATGAGGATGAAGCAGGTTCACAGCGGGGTGGCACCCGACACAGCTCAGGCCCATCACTGGTGCGTGGCTGGGGGGATACGGAGGACGATGACGATACGCCTCCCACAGAAGACAGCTTGTCCTTACCTCTGGGGAACCTGGCACACATGAGCAACTACATGCTTCAGTGCCTGCGCAACGACAGCCAGAGTTGCCCACATTTTAACGTGTGCGGACTACTGGGTTGCCACCCTGCTGGATCCCCGGTACAAAAAAATGTGCCCACCTTACTTCCTGCACTGGAGCGTGATAGGAAGATGCGCGAGTACAAGCGCACGCTGGTAGACGCGCTCCTGAGAGCATTCCCAAATGTCACAGGGGAAGAGGTGGAAGCCCAAGGCGAAGGCAGAGGAGGAGCAAGAGGTCGCCAACGCATCAGTGTCATGGCCAGCTCCTCTGAGGACAGGGTTAGCATGGCAGAAATGTGGAAAAGTTTTGTCTCCACGCCACAGCTAACTGCATCACCACCTGATACGGAACGTGTTAGCAGGAGGCAGCATTTCACTAACATGGTTGAACAGTACGTCTGCACCCCCCTCCACGTACTGACTGATGGTTCGGCCCCATTCATTTGTGCAGAATAGACATTTATAACTGCCGCCCCCTCAACCATGTATTCTTGTACTCCGGGGCACTTCTTTATTGAATCCTAATTTTTTTTAACTTTACCATGATCTTGCGGTGCAACCCAAAGTTGAATGAACCTCTCCTCTGTCTGGGTGCTGGGCCGAAATAACTGAAAGTGGCCTTCTCCAGTGTTGAGTGATATGATGCATGATTCCTTGCTGTGAGACCTCTCTCCTCTGTCTGGGTGCTGGTGCCAAAATAACTGAAAGTGGCCTTCTCCAGTGGTGGGTGATATGACGCATGATTCCTTGCTGTGGGACCTCTCTCCTCGGTCTGGGTTCTGGGCCGAAATAACGGAAAGTGGCCTTCTCCAGTGGTGGGTGATATGATGCCTTATTCCTTGCTGTGGGACCTCTCTCCTCTGTCTGGGTGCTGGGGCCGAAATAACTGAAAGTGGCCTTCTCCAGTGGTGGGTGATATGACGCATGATTCCTTGCTGTGGGACCTCCCTCATCTGTCTGGGTGCTGGGCCGAAATAACTGAAAGTGGCCTTCTCCAGTGGTGGGTGATATGACGCATGATTCCTTGCTGTGGGACCTCTCTCCTCTGTCTGGGTGCTGGGGCCGAAATAACTGAAAGTGGCCTTCTCCAGTGGTGGGTGATATGACGCATGATTCTCTGCTATGGTTCTCTCTCCAATTGATATTGGTTAATCTTTATTTATTTTATTTTAATTAATTTCCCTATCCATATTTGTTTGCAGGGCATTTACCTACATGTTTGTGCCTTTTGCAGCCCTCTAGCCCTTTCCTTGACTATTTTACAGCCTTTTTAGTGCCCAAAAGTTCGGGTCCCCATTGACTTCAATGGGGTTCGGGTTCGGGATAAAGTTCGGGCCGAGTTCGGATCACGCACCCGAACATTTTCGGGAAGTTCGGCCGAACTTCTCGAACCCGAACATCCAGGTGTTCGCTCATCTCTAGTTATAGCCTTTAAAGAATGTCAGCAATCTCCATGTTGGAAAATCCAGATGCCACTGCTTCCCTTCAAAATGCTGCCTTGTCCCCAAACAGCAGTTTAAAACCTGATGGCGCGAGATCTCCCCAGAGCACAGGGCCGCAGGAGTAGATGAACGCTGCCTGGCCCTGTCAATCTAGTGAAGCAGGGCGTGGCGAGAGGTGGGCATATTATAAAAGTTCATTTTTCTCAATAAGGCAGTCAGTGAGATGGCACTAATATAGTTATGTTCAGCTGACATTAGCACATCGCTATGGTTAGCCAGCTTAATACCCATTTTTCAAATTGTGTGCTGCATTTTCTCCTGTTATTCCTTGTGAAAATGAAAAATATGGGGCCAAAGCAAAAAAAAATTTGGGTGGGTGTAAACTGCAGAATCAGGTAATAAATATTAAGTTTTGTTTTGCTGTTAACCCTTGTTATGTTACATGGAAGAAGATTTTTTAAAACCTCACCTCCATTTTGCTTTAATTTCTGTGGAGCATTTAAAGGCTTAACAAAGTTTCAAAAATGAGTTTTGAAAAATTTGAGAAATGTAGTTTCTAAAATGGGATCATTTATTAGCGATTTCTACTATGAAAGCCTCTGAAATTGAATTCAGAACTAAACTGATGATTAAAAAGACGGTTTTGAAAATGTTGTTGAAAATTTAAAAAATCTGAATTTTTTTTATAAATAAAGATATAGCATTTGACCCAAATTTACCACTAACATAAAATATGAAGTGTCATAAGAAAAATCTCAGAATCGCTTGGATAAGTAATTTTGTTATTTTGATTATAAAGTAAAGTATACCAAACATTGACAGCAAGTGCGTCTGCTGGGATTATTGGACTTCGATATGGGGATTGCTCTTTCCCGTGCAGCGTAATAAGAGGATTGTGTGCTGTTGAATTTGGTTCTGATTACCACATAAAGTGACACATGTCAGATTTGAAAAGTGGGGCTTCGGCATTTAGTCCAAACTGGCTTCTGCTTGAAGAGGTTAAAAAAAATTGCAGGTGTAAATACAATTGCTGCAACGTGATGTAATAAGGTCAGTGATAAAGCATGTTAACCATTACTGTCCATAGTAGGAATTTATAAAAATGTAAAGGTTTACTGTATATGAAATAACAGTTTTGTCACACTCCGTTTATCAAAGGAAAATTCTCAAAGACGGTTTCCATTATCACAGTTGATGAGAACTACAGAATACATTATCTCCAAGACATTTCAATAAAGGTCCTGTTTTGACAGCAGATTCAAAACATATATTATTTTCATTAGATCAGAATAATTTAGAGTATGATTGTATCTTTTCTTCTAACTCATTATCTATAATCTTCTGTCATTCTCAAAACATTACTTACTAAAGTACATTATTAGAATGTCACTGTAACTTTCTTGCTACTTTTTTCATGTAAAGCAGTACAATAGATTGGAATTAAAACTGTCTGTTGAGTTTTAATTGTGATCATTCACTGGCAAGATATTGTTCCCCTCTAAAGGTGATAAAGTAGGTGAATTGAATTATTAAACACTATATTTGAAGTTCCTAAGAAATGATGAAGTATAATTGTCAAGGTATTCCTTTGCTGCTGTATTATCTGTTCAAATATATTACTACTTTTCTAAATATTATCTGGTAATACTTTGATAAAACCATTTGGAAGTTAGACAGAAAGACAACTACATTTCATAGTTTATAAATAAAGATTTTGCCAGGGCATCACGTCTATAGCTTTATCATACACCATATAAATGGACTACCATGGAAAAGTAGCCCTCAAAAACCATGAATACCATAAACTGGACCACTGGAGGACAAATATTGAAAAGACACCAAACCACCTTGGTTTAGAATATATAGTCTACCATGGATTTAAAACCAACACTACAATCATAGATTATAAGGCCATACAATCATAGGAGAGCGGCCTACTAGAGCGTCATAGATTGCAACCAGGTGTTATGAGCTCAGCCGGTAACATAGCGTTCAGTATCTAGATAATTATTTTCAATTGGGAGAGCTTATGCAGGTCATTTGACAGTTCTCAGTAAATGCTGCTAATCTATTTATATTAGTAATCTGAGATACAGAAATATAGCACTTATTAAATTTATGCTTCATTTTCTGTTTTCTATTTTGTCTGTGAATATTTTAGCAGCTATTATCCCTAGTGAAAAGAAAAAAAAATAGATGCTGGATTGCAGTGGTGGCAATGGCAATGAATCCGATTTTCCTCGCGCTTTTGTGTTAAAAAAAATGTTTTTTCCTAAAATGGTCAGCCAATCCGCAGATAGCTATCCCCTGTGATGTCATAGCCCTATAAAACACTCATCCTGCGCAGTCTCCACCAGTGTCCTTTGAGCTGATCATAGGGAAAAATGTGGCAAGTGCTCATGAGCTAGGAGCAGTATTGCTGAAAACAATTAGTAGAAGAATATTGAAGAAGAAGAGTGCAAGGAGAGTGCAGAGAGACCACAAGGAGAGTGAAGGGAGACTTATGTTGCGTCAATTTTGTTCATTTATTTCTATATCAGCCATAAATGTAATTCAATTCCAATAAGATGAAAGCCTTTATTATTCTGGTGCCAGCGTGCCAACTAGAGATAAGCAAATTTCAGAATTTGAAATTCGTTCACGCTTTGTTTACTGGTAAAAGGTGAATTGCATTATGTATTCCGTTACCACGGACCATAACAGAATTCAATGACTGAATGCGTAACGGAATTCCTTTAGAGGCATTCCGTTATTCATTCCGTCATAATGGAAGTCTGTGCGTGGCATAACGGATCCGTCGTGATTCCGTTATGCAAGAGAGGACCTATCAAAATCTAAAAAAAACTATACTGATATCGCCAGATTCGTACTGAAAGTAACTGGTCAGTTTTATCGCACATTTAACGTCAAAAAATAAAAAAAACGTAAAACTGTGGTGGAATTATTAAAAATTTCCCCCCATTTGGAATTTTTTACCACTTCCCACTACATCATATGATGTAGTGATGATGACATATTCTCATCAATATTACATGAAGCGGAAAAGGAGGAAAAGCAGATGGCAGAAGAAGGGGTCCCACCTGTAGGGTAGGAGAACGCTGGGGTTGGAGAAGTTGGTATGCCAGAGCTCATTAATAATTTGTGTTTAGAGTTGAGCGAACACCTTGATGTTCGGGTTCGAGAAGTTCGGCTGAACTTCCCGAAAATTTTCGGGTTCGGGATCCGAACTTGACCCGAACTTCACCCCGACCCCATTGAAGTCAATGGGGACCCAAACTTTTGAGTGCTAAAAAGGCTGTAAAATAGCCCAGGAAAGGGCTAGAGGGCTGCAAAAGGCAGCAAAATGTAGGTAAATCCCCTGCAAACAAATGTGGATAGGGAAATGACTTAAAATAAAATAAAATAATTAAAAATTTACCAATATCAAATGGCAACTTGGAGGAGGAGGAGGTGGAATAGGAGGTTGGGGTGGAATCAGGTGGGAATGCTATGGGAGTTGATGTTCTCATCACAGCCAAAAAGGATTCATGTCTGCCTGCAGTGCCACAGGCCTCATTCACAGACTCAGGGCCATGGCACCCAGATGGAGGAGAGGTTCATTTAACTTTGGTTTGCCCCCCAAAATGATGGTAAAATGAAAAAAAGAGGATTCAATAAAGAAGTGCCCTGGAGTACATGAATATATGGTTAAGGGGATGTAGTTATAAATGTCTATTCTGCACAAGGGATGGACAGGTCCTGTGGGATCCATGCCTGATTCATTTTTATGAACATCAGCTTGTCCACGTTGGCTGTGGACAGACGGCTGCGTTTGTCAGTAATGATGCCCCCTGCTGTGCTGAATACACGTTCAGACAAAACGCTGGCCGCTTGGCAGGCCAGCACCTCCAAGGCATAAAAGGCTAGCTCTGGCCACGTGGACATTTTGGAGACCCAGAAGTTGAATAGGGCCAAACCATCAATCAGTACGTGGAGGGGTGGTTACATGTACTGTTCCACCATGTTAGTAAAATGCTGCCTCCTGCTTACACGTTCCATATCAGGTGGTGGTGCAGTTAGCTGTGGCGTGGTGACAAAGCTTTTCCACATCTCTTCCATGCTAACCCTGCCCTCAGAGGAGCTTGCCGTGACACAGCTGCGTTGGCGACCTCTTGCTCCTCCTCTGCCTTCAACTTGGGCTTCCACTTGTTCCCCTGTGACATTTGGGAATGCTCTCAGGAGCGCGACTACCAACGTGAACTTGTCGTCGCGCATCTTCCTATCACGCTCCAGTGCAGGAAGTAAGGTGGGCACATTGTCTTTGTACCGGGGATCCAGCAGGGTGGCAACCCAATAGTCCGCACACGTTAAAATGTGGGCAACTCTGCTGTCATTGCGCAGGCACTGCAGCATGTAGTCGCTCATGTGTGCCAGGCTGCCCAGAGGTAAGGACAAGCTGTCCTCTGTGGGAGGCGCATCATCATCGTCCTCCGTTTCCCCCCAGCCACGCACCAGTGATGGGCCCGAGCTGTGTTGGGTGCCACCACGCTGTGAACATGCTTCATCCTCATCCTCCTCCACCTCCTCATCCTCGTCCTCCTCATCCTCCAGTAGTGGGCCCTGGCTGGCCACATTTGTACCTGGCCACTGCTTTTGCAATAAACCTCCCTCTAAGCCACTTCTAACAGACTGGCCTGAAAGTGCTAAAAATGACCCCTCTCCCTCCTCCTCCTCCTCCTCCTGGGCCACCTCCTCTTCCATCATCGCCCTAAGTGTTTTATCAAGGAGACATAGAGGTGGTATTGTAACGCTGATAACGGCGTCATCGCCACTGGCCATGTTGGTGGAGTACTCTAAACAGCGCAACAGGGCACACAGGTCTCACATGAAGGCCCAGTCATTATTGGTGAAGTGGTGCTGTTCCGCAGTGCGACTGACGCGTGCGTGCTGCAGCTGAAACTCCACTATGGCCTGCTGCTGCTCATACAGTCTCTCCAGCATGTGCAAGGTGGAGTTCCACCTGGTGGGCACGTCGCATATGAGGCAGTGAGCAGGAAGGCCGAAGTTCCGCTGTAGTGCAGACAGGCGAGCAGCAGCAGGATGTGAACGCCGGAAGCGCGCACAGACGGCCCGCACATTACGCAGCAGCTCTGACATTTTGGGGGTAGTTGTGAAGGAACTTCTGCACCACCAAATTTAGCACATGCGCCAGGCAAGGGATGTGCGTCAAACCGGCTAGTCCTAGAGCTGCGACTAGCTGTGACTGCAAGATTTCGCCCATTATTGCACACCACCAGGCCAGGCTTGAGGCCCACCGGCAGAAACCACTCGTCGGTCTGTTGTTCAATACCCCGCCACAACTCCTGCGCGGTGTGGGGCCTGTCCCCCAAACATATGAGTTTCAGAACGGCCTACTGACGTTTATCCCGGGCTGTGCTGACATTGGTGGTGAAGGTGTGTGGCTGACTGGATGAGCTGGTGGAAGAAGAGGAGGCGGAAGTCGAGTAGGAGGAGGAGGCTATAGGAGGCAAAGAATGATTCCCTGCAATTCTTGGTGGTGGAAGGACGTATGCCAAAGAACTCTCCGCCTGGGTCCCAGCCGCCACTACATTTACCCATTGTGCAGTTAGGGAGATATAGCTTCCCTGGCCGTGCTTACTGGTCCACGTATCTGTGGTTAGGTGGACCTTGCCACTGATGGCGTTGCGCAGTGCACACTTGATTTTATCGGATACTTGGTTGTGCAGGGAAGGCACGGCTCTCTTGGAGAAGTAGTGGCGGCTGGGAACAACATACTGTGGGACAGCCATGGACATCAGCTCTTTGAAGCTGTCTGTGTCCACCAGCCTGAATGACAGCATTTCAAAGGCCAGTAGTTTAGAAATGCTGGCATTCAGGCCCAGGGCTCGAGGGTGGCTAGGTGGGAATTTACGCTTTCTCTCCAAGGTTTGTGAGATGGAGAGCTGAACGCTGCCGTGTGACATGGTGGAGATGCTTGGCGATGGAGGTGGTGGTGTTGCTGGCACATCCTCTGTTTGGTGGGTGGCAGGTGCCAACATTCCTCCCGAGGCGGAAGAAGAGGCCGAAGCAGCAGCAGAAGAGGGAGAAGGGGGAGCCTGAGTGAGATACTTGTTTTTAAGGTGTTTACTCTACTGCAGTTCATGCTTTGCATGTAGATGCCTGGTCATGCAGTTTGTGCTAAGGTTCAGAACGTTAATGTCTCGCTTCAGGCTCTGATGGCACAGCGTGCAAACCACTCGGGTCTTGTCATCAGCACATTGTTTAAAGAAGTGCCATGCCAGGGAACTCCTTGAAGATGCCTTTGGGGTGCTCGGTCCCTGGTGGCGGTGGCCAGTAGCAGGCGAACTCTCTTGGCAGCGGCTGTTCTGATTTTGCCCCCTGCTCCCTCTTTTGCTACGCTGTTGGCTCGGTCTCATCACCGCCTCTGAACTATGAAAGTCAGTGGCACGACCCTCATTCCATGTGGGGTCTAGGACCTTATCTTCCCCTGCATCGTCTTCCACACAGTCTTCCTCCCTGACCTGCTGTTCGGTCTGCACACTGCAAAAAGACGCAGCAGGTGGCCCTTGTGTTTCATCATCATCAAAGACGTGCGGACTCCGATTAACCACTTCAGCCCCCCTAGCATAAACACCCTTAATGACCAGGCCACTTTTTACAATTCCGCACTACACTACTTTCACCGTTTATTGCTCCGTCATACAACTTACCACCCAAATGAATTTTACCTCCTTTTCTTCTCACTAATAGAGCTTTCATTTGGTGGTATTTCATTGCTGCTGACATTTTTACTTTTTTTGCTATTAATCAAAAATTACCGAAATTTTTGCAAAAAAATTACATTTTTCACTTTCTGTTGTAAAATTTTTTTAAAAAAAACTACATTTCTATATAAATTTTTCTCTAAATTTATTGTTCTACATGTCTTTGATAAAAAAAAATCCAATAAGTGTATATTTATTGGTTTGGGTAAAAGTTATAGCGTTTACAATTTATGGTGCAAAAAAGTGAATTTCGGCATTTTGAAGCAGCTCTGACTTTCTGAGCACCTGTCATGTTTCTTCAGGTGCTAGAATGCCAGGATAGTATAAATATCCCCCAAATTACACCATTTTAGAAAGAAGACACCCCAAAGTATTCGCGGAGGGGCTTGGTGAGTTCATGTATCATTTCATTTTTTTCACAAGTTAGCGGAAAATGACACTTTCTGAGAAAAAAAAAAAAAAAGTTTCAATTTCTGATAACTTCTGGCAAAAAAAAAAAAATCTCAGACGGACTCACTATGCCCCTCAGTGAATACCTTGGGGTGTCTACTTTCCGAAATGGAGTCATTTGTGGGGTGTGTTTACTGTTCTGGCATTTTGGGCGGGGCTAAATTGTGAGCCGCCATGTAAAACCTAAAGGTACTCGTTGGAATTTGGGCCCTTTGCGCACTAGGCTGCAAAAGCGGCACTTATGTGGTATCGCCGTACTCAGGAGAAGTAGGGCAATGTGTTTTAGGGTGTATTTTTACATATACCCATGTTGGGTGAGAGAAATATCTCTGTAAATTGTCAACTTTGTATAAAATTTTTTAAAAGTTGTCGTTTACAGAGATATTTTTCACACAAAGTATGGGTATATATAAAAATACACCCCAAAACACATTGCCCTACTTCTCCTGAGTACGGCGATACCACATGTGTGCCACTTTTTGCAGCCTGGGTGCAAAGGCCCTAAAACCAAAGAGTACCTTTAGGCTTTCACAGGGCATTTTACGCATTTGGATTCCAGACTTCTTCTCACCCTTTAGGGGCCCTAAAATGCCAGGACAGTATAAATACCCACATGTGACCCCATTTTGGAAGAAGACACCCAAGGTATTCTGTGAGGGTATGGTGAGTTCATGTAAAATTTTATTTTTTGTCACAAGTTAGTGGAATATGAGACTTTGTAAAAAACAAAAAACAAAAAACAAAAAAAAAACAATTTCCGCTGACTTGTGCCAAAAAATAAAAATTCTGTGGACTCACCATGCCCCTCACGGGATACCTTGGGGTGTCTTCTTTCCAAAATGGGGTCACATGTGGGGTATTTATACTCACCTGGCATTTTAGGGGCCCCTAAAGTGTGAGAATCCAAATGCATAAAAATGGCCTGTGAAATCCTAAAGGTACTCATTGGTTTTAGGGCCCCTTTGCGCATCTTGGCTGCAAAAAAGTGTCACTCATGTGGTATCTCCGAACTCAGGAGAAGTAGGGCAATGTGTTTTGGGGTGTATTTTTACATATACCCATGCTGCGTGTGAGAAATATCGCTGTAAACTACAACTTTTTACATTTTTTTATTCAAAGTTGTCAATATACAGAGATATTTCTCTCACCCAGCATGTGTATATGTAAAAATACACCCCAAAACACATCGCCCTACTTCTCCTGAGTACGGCGATACCACATGTGTGACACTTTTGCAGGCAAGATGCGCAAAGGGGCCCAAATTCCAATGAGTACCTTTTAGGAGGGCATTTTTACGCATTTTTCTTCTCACGCTTTAGGGCCCCTAAAATGCCAGGGCAGTAGAAATACCTCACGTGTGACCCCATTTTTGAAAGAAGACACCCCAAGGTATTCCATGAGGGGCATGGCGAGTTCATAGAATATTTTTTTTTGGCACAAGTTAGTGGAAATTGATTTTTATTGTTTTTCTCACAAAGTCTCCCTTTCCGCTAACTTTTGACAAAAGTTTAATTTTCATGAACTCATTATGCCCCTCAGCGAATACCTTGGGGTGTCTTCTTTCCAAAATG
Organism: Bufotes viridis; assembly: GCA_033119425.1. NCBI lineage: Eukaryota > Metazoa > Chordata > Amphibia > Anura > Bufonidae > Bufotes > Bufotes viridis. The sequence goes on from CM065589.1 coordinate 265,639,339, forward strand.
GGGTCACATGTGAGGTATTTATACTGCCCTGGCATTTTAGGGGCCCTAAAGCGTGAGAAGAAAATGCGTAAAAATGCCCTCCTAAAAGGTACTCGTTGGAATTTGGGCCCCTTTGCGCATCTTGGCTGCAAAAGTGTCACACATGTGGCATCGCCGTACTCAGGAGAAGTAGGGCGATGTGTTTTGGGAGTGTATTTTTACATATACCCATGCTGGGTGAGAGAAATATCTCTGTATATTGACAACTTTGAATAAAAATTTTAAAAAGTTGTCGTTTACAGCGATATTTCTCACACCCAGTATGGGTATATGTAAAAATACACCCCAAACACATTGCCCTACTTCTCCTGAGTACGGCGATACCACATGAGTGACACTTTTGCAGCCAAGATGCGCAAAGGGCCCTAAAACCAATGAGTACCTTTAGGATTTCACAGGCCATTTTTACGCATTTGGATTCTCACGCTTTAGGACCCCTAAAATGCCAGGGCAGTATAAATACCCCACATGTGACCCCATTGTGGAAAGAAGACACCCCAAGGTATTCTGTGAGGGGTATGGCGAGTTCACAGAAAAAAATTTGGCACAAGTTAGCGGAAATTGTTTTTTTGTTTTTTTTTTACAGTCTCATATTCCACTAACTTGTGACAAAAAATAAAATTTTCCATGAACACGCCATACCCCTCACGGAATACCTTGGGGTGTCTTCTTTCTAAAATGGGGTCACATGTGGGGTTTTTGTACTGCCCTGGCATTTGAGGGTCTCCGCAGTCATTACACGTATGGCCAGCATTAGGAGTTTCTGCGATTCTCCTTATATTGAGCATACGGGTAATGAGATTTTTTTTTCCGTTCAGCCTCTGCGCTGAAAAAAAAAAATCAGTGAACGGCACAGATTTATTCATTCGCATCGATCAATGTGGATGAAAAAATCTCTGCCAAAATCAGTGACTGCGGTGCGGTGGGCTGGGCGCTAGCTACCTAACAAGTAGCTAACTAACTGGCGGTGATAAGGGACCCTTATGCCCCATTCACACGTCCGCAATTCTGTTTGCGGAACGGAATTGCGGACCCATTCATTTCTATGGGGACAGACTTTGTCCCGCTCGGATCCGGAATTACGGATACGCGCTTCCGGTTCTGCACTTCCGTTCCGCAAAAATATAGAACATGTCCTATTCTTGTCCGCAATTGCGGACAAGAAAAAGCATTTTCTATATAGTTCTGGCAATGTCTGGATCTGCAAAATGCGGAAAGCACATTGCCGGTGTCCGTGTTTTGAGGATCCGCGAATCACGGATCCGTGAATCCACGGATCCGCAAAACACATATGGACGTCTGAATGGAGCCTTACAAGGGGTGTGATCAATGACAGGGGGTGATCAGGGGTCTAGATGGGGTGATCAAGGAGTTAATAGGTGAGGGGGGTGGGGGGTTAGTGTAGTGTTTGGTGCAACTTTTACTGTGTTACCTGGTCCTCTGGTGGTCGATCCCAGAAAATGGGACCACCAGAGGACCAGGTAGCAGCTATATCAGACGCTGTTCATAAAACAGCGTCTGATATAGCTGTTTGATGCGATTTACATCGCATCTACAGCCTGCCAGCGATTGATCATCGCTGGCAGGCTGTAGTCCAACTCTCGAGACGCGCTTCACTGTGAACGCGCGCACGCGCGCGCGTTCACAGGAACTCTCGCGTCTCGCGAGATGACGCCCCGGCGCGTCCAAACAGAAGATCCCGGCCGCCCGCAGGACGCAATCCTGCGTACGGCGGTCGGGGACTGGTTAAGTGGGATTCCTATGTCATCATCATCAGGAAACATAAGTGGTTGTGCATCACTGCATTCTATGTCTTCCACCACTAGGGAAGGGCTAGGTGGATTCCCTTGGGAAACCCTGCCAGCAGAGTCTTCAAACAGCATAAGAGACTGCTGCATAACTTGAGGCTCTGACAGATTCCCTGATATGCATGAGGGTGATGTGACTGACTGATGGGCTTGGTTTTCAGGCGCCACCTGTGTGCTTTCTGCAGAAGACTGGGTGGGAGATAATGTTGTGAACGTGCTTGATCCAATTGACTAGCGCCTGTACTTGCTCAGTCCTTACCATCCTTAGAACGCCAATGGGCTCCACCAAATATCGCTGTAAATTCTGGCAGGTACTGGAACCTGAGGGAGTTGGTTCACTAAAACGTGTGGCAGAATGGCTACGTCCTCTCCCAGCACCAGAGGGTCCACTAACAACACCACGACCATGTCCGCGTCCCTTATAGTGTTGAACGCGAATATTCGAAAAGCGAATTTTTTTAGCGAATATCGGCACTTCGCTAATTCGCGAATATTTCGAATATAGCGATCTAAATTCGCTATTTCGAATATTCGTTTTTTTTTTTTGTTTTTTTTTTTTTTTTAGTTATATATTTTTCTTTCCTACTTCCCACAAGTAGTTCTTACCTGTCCTGAGGATTCCTGGCTTCCTGGCTGCTCTAGTCAGTGCCCGTTGCCGCTTCTGCCGACTTCCGTGCTCATGTGGAGCGTCCCCATCCATGGGAGAATCTCCATATACTAAAATGTACTGTTGGATTTGAGGAATTACGTTGAAATCGCAATGCGATTAATTCAAGTTATATTAATCGCATTGTGATTACAACTTAGCACTGCTATCTTACATAGGCTAGAATTAACGAATATGGAGTATAGCTATGCACTAGCAGTGCTAAGTTGAAATCGCAATGCGAATACTTTAAGTTAAATTAATCGCATTGCGATTACAACTTAGCACTGCTATCTTACATAGGCTAGAATTAACGAATATGGAGTATAGCTAATGCTATGCACTAGCAGTGCTAAGTTGAAATCGCAATGCGAATACTTTAAGTTAAATTAATCGCATTGCGATTTCAACTTAGCACTGCTGCTATATTCCATATTCGTTAACTTCGTTAATTCTAGCAAGCTGACCCATTATAAACCCAGCTCTAAGTTGAAATCGCAATGCGATTAATATAACTTGAATTAATCGCATTGCGATTTCAACGTAATTACTCAAATCCGACAGTACATTTTAGTATATGGAGACGTTCCCATGGTGATGGGGACGCTCCATGAGCACAGAAGTTATGGTTGGCTTGGTAGAATTAGCGAATAGCGAATATGACGAATATATTCGTCATATTCCTCAAAACGAAGATAACGAAGTATTCTACATCTTCGTTTTAGCTACCTATTCGTCTCGTCATCGTCAACTTCGCTATTCGCTAATTCTAGCAATCAAATAGGAAGGTTGACTTACCAGACAGCTGTGTTAAATTAGCTATGCGTTATTTTTTTTTTAATACAATAATTATATTACTTGATAAAATTATTATAAGTATTCTATTTATTAAAAAAAAAAACACTGCATAGCAATTTAACACAGCTGTCTCTATAGTCAACCTTCCTATTTGATTGCTAGAATTAGCGAGTTGACGAATAGGTAGCTAAAGCGAAGATGTAGAATACTTCGTTATCTTCGTTTTGAGGAATAGACGAATACATTCGTCATATTCGTCATCCTCGCTAATTCTAGATATGAAACCAATAGGAAAGTAGCCTTAAGTACAAATCGCAATATGCGATTATGTAAATCGCATGTTAATCGCGATAACTAGAAAAAATGACGAATATTCGATTTCGACGAATATGAAACGAATATTCATTCGAATATTCGCGAATTTCGTCGAAATCGAATATGGCACCTGCCGCTCATCACTAGTCCCTTACTAGATGTTTTCCTCATTGTTACTGTTCACCACAATAGGAAAAAAAATATTTGGCCCAATGTATTGAATTCAAATTAAGGCCTTTTTTTTTACAGGCACCTAACATTATCTGGCTATCTATTTATGTAGCGTATTACACTATTCCAGGCACAGCAATAACCACAGATTTAGGGGAATATCAATTGTAGGCCTAGTATTTAGGCCCTGGGTGAAGGGTATCCTTTTACGGACAGATTTACACTTTGATATGCACAGTAGCGTGTGAAAAAATATATAGGATTATGCTTTCAGCACTTGTATTTTAACACTTTGTGTAATATAACCTTTAACGGAAAGAAATACACTTAGAGATGCAAAACAGTGTGTGCAAATGTAGAGGATAATGCTATATTTTAACACTTACTGTAATATAACCTTTAACGGAAAGAAATACACTTGGAGATGCATGCTGAGTGTAATATACCCTTTAACGGACAGATTTACACTTGGCCTGCAACAGCTGGAACACCAGATTTTGGGTATTGCTATTTTGGCAATTGAATTTCACCCCAGAAGATAATATATCCTTTGACGGACACTATTAAACTTGTCAAGCCACATCTGGAACACCTGATTTACTTTACTTTAATTTTTGCAACTGAATTTCACCCCAGAAATAAATATATTCATTGCCGGGCACTATTAAACTTGGCCAGCCACAGCTGAAGCCACTGATTTATGGTATTGCTATTTTGGCAATTGAATTTCACACCAGAACAAAACATATCCTTTTCCGGACACTATTAAACTTGTCCAGCCACAGCTGGAACACCAAATTTACTGTATTTCTATTTTTGCAACTGTATTTCACCACAGAACAAAATCTATCCTTTGACGGACATTAGGGAAATTGTCCAGTCACAGCTAGAACACCAGATTCAGGGTATTGCTGTTTTGGCAATTAAATTTCACCCCATTAAAAAATATACCCTTTTACAGACAGAATTAAACTAGGCCTGCAACAGCTGAAACACCAGATTTACTGTATTTCTATTTATGCTAATGACTTTCACCACAGAATATAATATATCCTTTGACGGACACTAGGGAAATTGTCCAGTCACAGCTAGAACACCAGATTCAGGGTATTGCTGTTTTGGCAATTAAATGTCACCCCATTAAAAAATATACCCTTTTACAGACAGAATTAAACTAGGCCTGCAACAGCTGAAACACCAGATTTACTGTATTTCTATTTATGCTAATGACTTTCACCCCAGAATATAATATATCCTTTGAGACGGACACTAGGGAAATTGTCCAGTCACAGCTGGAACACCAGATTCAGGGTATTGCTATTTTGGCAATTGAATTTCACCCCAGAACAAAATCTATCCTTTGACGGATACTATTAAACTTGTTCAGTCACAGTTGGAACACCAGATTTACAGTATTTCTATTTTTGAAACTGAATTTCACCCCAGAAAAAAATAAATCCTTTGCCGGACACTATTAAACTTTGCCAGCCACTGCTGGAACACCAGATTTACGGTATTGCTATTTTGGCAATTGAATTTCACTCCAGAACAAAATATCTCCTTTGCCGGACACTATTAAACTTGTCAAGCCACAGCTGGAACACCGAATTTACGGTATTTATATTTTTGAAACTGAATACCACTGCAGAAAATAATATATCCTATGACGGACACTATGAAACTTGTTCAGTCACAGCTGGAACTCCAGATTTACTGTATTTCTTTTTTTGCAACTGAATTTCACCCCGACACTGGGGAAATTGT